>JAMAKC010000006.1:0-567724 GCA_023628735.1 Trichoderma sp. PF4103
CAGATCTCGGTTCTTGTCGGTTCTCACGACAATCGGTAAATGCGTGCCCCTGCATGGATTTGTATTGTGTAGGTAGTAGCCAACTTGCTTGAAGCCGGGGGAGGGGCCAAACAACAGCTTGAAGTAGCTACTCTACCAGGTACATGTAGAATACATTGCCAGGTGAATGTTGGTCTCAGTACCATGTCAGCCATCACCATCCCGGCTCGCTCGGTACAGGAAGAAGCACAGGGCTAGTGTTCTATTCAGGTACTACTCCCGTCCGCTCTTTGTCGGACATGAGAATACTCGAGTGGTGCCGTGGCCGTAGGATGGCCCGGATGCCGGGGACACGGGGAGCAACGTTACGAGATCTACGGGGCCGGGTTAGTAGTAGGGAGGAGCATGTTGTCTGGCCGGCATTCAAGGGATGTATCAGACGAGGATAGCCGCCGCGTTACTCTCACATGATGATTTGGATAGCGAGCCTTGTCCAATTCGCTATTTCGGGTCACAGTTGGAGATGGAATGGTCCGACGGCCAACGTGAAATGTCTCGACTAAGTCAGAGTACCTACCAACCAAAGTGGCCGTACGTAGAGAATGTTCATCGGGCTGCTTTCCAGGTCAGATGTGGCCGCGTTCTAGGTCAGTACACTGAAAGCGACTACATTGTGTACCCAGAAAGTGGCCATTCGGTAGATAACCTGACTTACATCCTGACAAGTGCTCCATAAGCTTAACCACCTATACACGTATATAAGCACGCCGCCCAGAGGAACCCTGCCAGGATAAGACAAGCGATTCTACTATCAAGCTAGATCAGATCGAATTGCCCATCTCGTTCCAGGAGCGCTGGCAGACAAGGGTGTCTGATGTCATTGAGATAGGGGGTTGACAAGGCATCGGATTCATAAGTCCCTCGACACACCACGTCGAAGGGGACTGGCGCCGGAAGCATTTACCGACCGATAATGTCACACACACACACCATCTTCGGCTCCAGATCCGAGGGAAAGTGGCAAGTCTCCAGTGTGTGATGGTGTATGGGGTGCATACATATATGGAGGGCCAATGTGCTTGGCAGCTGAGTGTTGGGATCTGGAGGTTTACAGGGTAGAGAATCATCCAGCACGTTGACATGTGCCGAACGATGTCTCGTGCTGGTTTCACAATAAACTACCTGAATATCAAGCCAAAGGCATGTAAGAATTCTGCATATGCCTTCTAGTCTCTGATTGCTGATGAAGGCCAAGTCGAGCAGAGTGTGCTGTCAATGGGGGTGGTGTGTGTGATTCGCCCTGCCAGATCCTACTTCAGGTGCAACGCCGAACTCCGCAAACCAGCTCATCTATGGATGCAGTATGGATGAGATTTGGAAATCCCGGGAATGCAAATCACAGCGGAACAACTCGCGTGAGAGAGACTTGAGGATCATCAATCGTACGACCGAGGTGAAACGGACCGCCCCGAACTTCTAGAAGGCGACATAGAGGACGGCAGAAATTAAGCTCAAGCTCATACGATGTTGCCGCCGCGCCGCCGCTCAAAGGGGTCGTTACCTCGTACCTCGTACTATTAGCAGGGGCACGTGAGACGATATTTTCGCGGAGAGAGCCGTTCGCTCGCGTGGTGGCTTCCGCTCAGCTGAATGCAGCGGTTGTACGAAAAGTATTTGGCATGAATTATTTCTCTGCTTTTTTTTTTTCGCCGCCCGAGGCAATGCCGCAAATGCCGCTGCCGCCGCCTTTTTGCAGCTTTTTGATGATCTGCTGGTGCCTGTTTGCGCCGGTTTTACATAAGCCGGGGGCCGCCCGCCGCCGCAGGAGAGGCACGAGGTTCGGAGCATGTAGGAACAGCGACATTTGGAGGATACTATAGTACCTTACAGGGCAGGCTGGTATGCTCTGCTGCGACGGTTTCGAGATGGGGAACATTGATTCTAGTGCTCGTGTATGTAATGGATTTGAATTAGACATGATGACATCTGAAGTCCGCATCGAACTTGGCAGGGGAAACGAAAGATCAAGCAAAGACAAAAGAGCTGCTGCCGGACGGAGATCCGGGAATCAGACGGGAATTTCTCGGTGGGGAAATCTCGGGTTTCTGCTGGCGGGCGGGGCGGCTCGGAAGGCGGAATCAGATTTTTTTTGGTAGGTATGTGCTGTGTTAAGTAATACGGACGGGCAATAATCGTGGATTAGCATAGCAGTTCTGTTATCGCTTGCGGCGTGTTGACATCATGCCGCTCGGGGGGTGGGTGTGACGCCTCCGTGACCCTCGAGCTAGGCGCGAGCCCGGCTGCTATATGTACAGGGCGGCTCGCTGGCCATCCGGGCACTTGTTCCCTTTTGTTGTCGGCATCATCGCACCATCAGCATTATTACATGTTCCACCGGCATTGACGACATTGACCTTGAGAGTCGCCTATCGATCAGCACAGAACTGAACCTGGTTTCTGACCCATTGACACCAACGAGAAGAAGAATCACCATCTACATCATCATTTCCAAAGCACCTATATATCCTCTCACGACCACCTCTTATTAATCAACGACTACCTACTTTGTATCCATTACTGCTTGTTCCCTGAATAAGCTGCGCCATTTCCGAGGAGATACTCTTATTATCGCCCGACCGCCGACGCCTCGACTCATTTGATCTCATACCAGTTCTGCTGCTGCTGCTGCTGCTCGGGGACCCACCACAGCTTTTCCGACACCACACTACCCCTCTCTGCCTCTGCCGTTACCTTATCAGAGCATCGTCCGGGGTATCAAATATCGCCCGACTGCGCGCGCCTTTTTCTCTCTCCACCCATTCTTCCGTCCACCAGCAACCTCCGACAGCCATTGCGCTTCCCGCTCCAGCCGGCCTCGATCCTACATCGGCTTGCGTTTTGCCCGAGATAGGTAGCCTGTCCGCCAGCAGATACACGGCATATATAACCAGCACCGAGCTGCACAACACCTTGCTTGCCACGCACTTCCCGCCAGCGCAAGCTACCATACCACTCTACACCCTAGCACCACCACTCCGACAACAGCCATCATGAAGGTCCTCACCAAGGAAGAAGAAGCCGCCCACTACCGCGCCGTCGTCAAGGGCGGCCTCGTCGGCGGCACCGTCGGCCTGGCCATCGGCGTCGCGGGCGTCTGGTACGGCTCCAAGCGGTACCCCAGCTTCCGCAACCTGACGCTGCCCTTCCGCACGTTCCTCGTCACCTCCACCAGCACCTTTGGCGCCATCGTCCAGGCCGACCGCGCGGGCGTCGCCTTCCAGAAGAGCAAGGACCCCATGTCCAAGTACCGCGACGCCTCCCAGCGCGCCCAGGAGGTCATCCGCGAGAACGAGTCCGCCTACGAGCGCTTCCTCAACTACGGCCGCGAGCACCGCTACAGCATCGTCTGCGCCTCGTGGCTCGCCAGCATGGCCGTCGCCTTCGCCATGGTCAGCCGCGCCCCCATGAGCACCCCGCAGAAGCTTGTCCAGGCCCGTGTCTACGCGCAAGGGCTGACGCTCGCCGTCCTCATCGTCTCGGCCGCCTTTGAGATGAGCGACGCAAAGAACTCAAAGGGCCGCTGGGAGACGGTCTTGGTGCTCGACCCCAACGACCCGGAGCACAAGCACCTGATTGAGAAGAAGATTCACCACGAGGAGTACGAGGGTCAGGATCTGTGGATGGGTAAGTTTTGCTTTTTCCCTGCTTTTCCCGACTAGTTCCTATCGAAAAAAGGCAGCTGGCTAACATGATTTTTTTTCTTGATTAGATATGGTTGAGGCCGAGGAGAAGAGATTAGCTGCCCGCAAGGCTGCGGAGCGCGAGCAGAAGCAGAAGCAAGCCCAGTAAGCTGCTGAATGCACCTCTACCCTCCCGCCCATGGCAGCTATTATGGCCTGCAACTCCGTCCATCGCATCCGGTTGTTGAGGCCGGTTGCTAGTTAAAACCTTCAATACCCATCGCACACACAACCTAGACAAACATCAACTCACACATTTCTACGCAGCAAATAAATCTCAAAACTCCACGATTCAACAGCGGCTCTCCCATATCCATATACTTGAGGAGCAACTGAGCACTGTTCATTACTGCTTCTATTTCTTTTGTTCTCCCTCTTGTAGGCTGATTGTTTTCGTCACGGATAGAGAAAAAGAAGAGGTTACAGACGAATGGTGGTCGGATCACTGGAACTTTTAACTTGTTCAGCATTTCTTTTGCATAATGGGGGCGCGTTTGCATTCGCCTCGGCACTTGATGGGTGGTGCCAACGAAACAACTGTATATATACTTGCGCTGTTGCGTGTACTGGCTTTTGTATAACAGAAACAGAAGATTCCATGCAAATGATTTCCATGATACAGTCTCATCTATACTGCTGGGCATGACTTGACGTGGAAGAGGATAAAAAGACAACCAATAGTGAGCTCACATCTCGCCTCGATAACTGAACCCCATCATGTTCGCTGCTATACACTTGCAAACGAAAAAAAGGAAGCGACCTTCTATGCGCGTGCTTTATAATATAAAGAAACATAACGCAACAATATAAAAGGACCTGGTAACAAGGCATCAAATTGTAAACAGTGCAAGTGCCCAACATATATATGCTCCCCCCCAACCCTCCGTCCTTGTCCCATCATCATCATACATCAATCGTGAAATGGCTGATTTGCGAGTAATATGCGTGCACCGCCAGCTCCAGCACCATGACATCGCCAAAGACGTCGCTGCCGTCGAACCCTCCCACGACGAGCAGCCGGCTATCGTACAGCACGGTGCCGTGGTACCCGCGCCCGCTGGGCGGCATGCCGTACGCCTTGCGCCGGTCCCAGGTCATGGTCACGAGGTTGAGCAGCAGCACGTCGTTGCAGTACTCGTGGCCGTCGTGGCCGCCGATGACGAAGAGGTACGAGCCGACAATGGTGGCCGTGTGCGAGAGCCGCCGGAACGTCATCGGGATGTTGACCAGCTTCCAGATGTGCCGCTCCACGTCGTAGATCCACACGTCGTCGAAGCACTCGCCGCCGTCGGAGCCGCCAAAGATGATGAGCTTGCTGCCGACCATGTTGGCCGTGTGGTAGCCGCGGGCCTTGGGCCGCCGCTCGCGCGCCCCCGCGGCCGGCTTCTCGGCGCTGGAGATGAGCCGCCACGACATCTTGCTCGTGTCGCTGACGTCGAGGCGCCAGATGTCGTTGAGGGCCCGCACGCCGTCGCCGCCGCCGAAGACGTAGATGCCGTTCTTGTACAGGCACGCCGTGTGCGCGCGGCGCTTCGACGGCAGCTTGTCGCCCACGATGCGCGGCTTGGACCACCGGAAGTTGACCGTGTCCAGCACGTACACGTCGTTGTAGTACGCGGGGCCGTCGCCGCCCCCGAACACGACGAGCTTCTTGCCCACCGCCGTGCAGGTCATGGCCCGCAGCGGCATCGGGATGTCGCCCACCATGTGCGGCACCGACCAGTAGTAGGAGTCGGCGTCGAGGACGTACATGGCGTTGAAGCACGTCTTTGCGTCGCAGCCGCCGAACACGTACACGTTGGAGCCGATGAGCGTCGTCGTGTGAGCCCGCAGGTTCGAGTGCGGCGACCCGGACACCGGCGCTTTCGACCAGTACATGCCGGATGCCGGAGCGGGAGAGACGTCTGGGCCGTCATCGGGTCGGGGCAGCGGGGGGAATGTGGTGTGCTTGCCGGGCACCGGGCGGGAGACGATGATGTTCGATTGGCGAGTTGACACTGCGGATGTTGTCCTCGACGACGCAGCCGCGGGTGATGGCTTGGGATCTGCTTCGGCAGGGGGGATGTCGGGAACTGGGTTCGAGGTGCCCGTCATCTTTCTATGTCCGGGAGCCGTTGCCGGGCGAGGCAGTGAATGGGAGTGCGAGGCTGAGATTGCCCGTTGACGCAGAGGCAGCTCGCCGGCGCCCCTGCTGCCGCGTTGGTGATCGCCAGGGACGTTGCTCCTGGCCGGAAGCTGGCCCGGCGTGTGGCTCCTGGGCAACGGCAAGACCGGCTCCTCGTCCTCCGTCGCCGCGTATCGGGATGCCTCCTCCTCCTCCTCTGCGGCTTCGTGTCTCTCGCGCCTATCCTCCTCTCCGCCGTATGCATGCTCCGGCTCGTCGTCGTCGTCATCATCGTCGTCATCGTCGAACAGCAATCGATTGCCAGAGGGGTCGGCGACAATCCCCTGGGAGCTCTGCTCGGGGTGCCCTGAGCTCAAGGTCGACGCCTTGTTGGGAGATCGGGTCGCACTAGCAGACGGCTGGCCCAGATCCTCCATGGTCTCGCCAACTGCTCCTCATTGCCCCCTCTAGTGGAGAGCAGCTCTGGAGGTTTGGCAGCACAATTCGCGACGTCTCACAGAGGGGAACGCGTGCAGGAGGAGCTTGAGACTCCTTTGCCAAGGAGAATGAGGTGCTGGGTTGAAGGGGGTTTAGTCTGGCGTAGTGGGGTGGCATCAATTGGGCCGCTGGATTCGGTCAGTTGTTCCCGTCGGGTCCTCCTGGCTGGCGGTTTCGAAGCGGGCTGCTGCTGGGGGACGCGGTTTAGCGGGCAGAGCGCTGAAACGAGAACCTCTGGCGATCATTGATGGCTATGGCGGGGTGAGATGGGCGCTGTAGGCGCCGTAGCGGCCCAAATTGCGATTGATGGCTTCCATGATTGCGATAAAGCGTGGGTCTCCTCCCTGCGAATGGGTAATGTATTCAGACGCTGGCATAACACCAGCAACGGTGAATCCTTCATTCGTCAAGACTTTACCTCTCTCAGCCTTTCGGGTGTTTGAATTTTCACCTTGTCTCAACAGCTCTGCCCTACACGTTGATTTTCCGAGTTTCCTTGACTGGAATTTGCCACTTCTTGAAGTTCTGAGTAAGGCGGGTTCTCAAAGAGAAACAACGGGAGCGGCTCGACAATTCACCAGCCACACTACAAGTCCCATACAACTCACTTCAACCTCCATATCGATAAAATTTCGAGCTCCACTTCACTCGACTTTTCTTCAGAGCATCAACCACGCGAGGCCGCCTCGATAGCATTTCTGCCTTGCATTTCGTCCTCGGAAATCACTTGAGGCCAGGCTTGGTCTTCTTATTTCAAGTCGGCACGACGATTGTTGAAAACCCAACCGCCCTCTTCTGATAGAAGCAGTCTGAAATTTCAACACAGACCCAGCCGACTCTCATCCTATCAACGTCCCTCACAGCGTCTTCAGTCCAGCATGGCTACAGCATCTGATATTCCCATGGACGGCCAATTGCCGGAAGTCGACTCGCACTCCGAGGAGCGAGCTGCGAAGCGAATTAAGATTGACGACGCAGCTGCTCCCCGGGATCAGAACGGAGAGACAGGCCAAGACACGACTCGTCCTCTTCAGCACGAAACAGAACCCACGCCTGAGGCTTCAAAATCATCGGAGGCGAACGGCGAACCGACAGGCCGTGTTAAGGGCATGGCTGCCATCAAGAAAGAGTAAGTGCTTATCGTCAGTGATCTGCGTATGAGCTCAACTAACCCGAGAACTCTAGGTATCTCATCGACATGTCAAGGAGCCAGGACGAGCGTCCTCCTGCTGTCGATGATGACGCCGCTGAGGGCCGAGGCACAAATGGCCGAGACCAGTCTCAGAGAGACGGTGAAGACTCCAGATCGCAGGGAAAGAAGGGAAAGAAGAAGGCAAAGGGCCAGAATACGGATCGCTCGTTCGGAAGATTCGACGATGCTATTCCCCTCTGTAGCAGCAGGGCCTATTCCCCGGAATTCTCGCCAAAGGAGTGCCGCTATGGTGACTCGTGCAAGATGTGCCATGACCTGCGCAAATACCTGCGCGAGGGCCGTCGCGAGGACGTCGAGGCTCTCGGCGGGAAATGCCCTGCATTCGAGGCTTATGGCTACTGTGCTTCGGGCTGGAAGTGCCGGTTCGTCAAGAGCCATATGCAAGAAATTGAGCACGCGGATGGCAGGAAAGAGCTGGTATTGAGCGATAACCGTCCGCCCAAGGCAGAAGCCAAGGAGACGCCCAAGCCTAAGGAGGATGAGTCTGCTGAAGCAGAGACCTCTGCAGAGAAAGGACCGGATACCGAGGAGCGGGCGAAAAGTGAAGATGAGTTGCGGCCTGACATCTACAATGTCGTCACGATGGGCCAGAAGATCCAGCTCAACCGCAAGCGTCTCGACTTTACCAAGGCGGATCAGTACATTCAGTGGCTGAACCATGAGGGTGGCATCAGCCAAGACTTCCATCATCGCCGAAAAGACCAGCCGGCCATGGGGCTCGAAGACCTCCGGGCTCGATTCGTCGACCCGCCGTTCAAGCCATCCGAGAAGCGCCGCCTGTACTTTGGCCCAGAGACCCCGACGCTTGCTCCCCTGACTACCCAGGGAAACCTTCCGTTCCGACGGCTGTGCGTTGAGCTGGGTTGCCAGGCCACCTACTCGGAAATGGCTCTGGGAATGCCTCTTCTTCAGGGTTCCAAGCCCGACTGGACCCTGATGCGCGCCCACAAGTCTGAGATTACGCCTCCCAAGATGAACCCCGGAGCCATCCCGTTGTTCGACGACTACGACAACTCGCGCGACCTCAAGTTTGGCGCCCAGATCTCCGGTAGTGCCCACTGGGTCGTCACCAAGGCCGCCGACGTTCTCAACCGCTACTGTCCCCATCTCCGCCTCATCGACCTCAACTGCGGCTGCCCGATCGACAAGGTCTTCAAGGGCGGCGCCGGATCTGCGCTTCTGGAGGCCAGCGGCAAGCTCGAGCGCATGATTCGCGGCATGAATGCCGTGTCCGGCGAGATTCCCATCACGGCCAAGATCAGGACCGGAGTTCGCAAGGATCGGCCGACAGCGACCCAGGTCATTGGCAAGCTAGCCTTTGGAGCTCGCGAGCACCGCGAACGCCTCGGAGCCCCCGGATGCGCCGCGCTCACTCTCCACGGCCGCAGCCGCGAGCAGCGGTACACCAAGACGGCGGACTGGGGCTACATTGGCGAATGCGCCGCCCTCATCAAGACGTACAACGAGGAGAAGGCCAGGATCACCGACACCATCGCCGAGCCGGACGAGAGCACGCTGCCCAACGCCAAGGACGGGCGCATGTACTTCCTCGGCAACGGTGACTGCTTCTCCCACGTCGACTACTACGAGCACATTGAAAACGCCCGCGTCGACACGGTCATGATTGGCCGCGGCGCCCTCATCAAGCCCTGGATCTTTGAGGAGATTGAAAAGGGCCAGTACCTCGACAAGTCGTCCACCGAGCGCCTCGGCTACATTGAGAAGTTTGTCAAGTACGGCCTCGAGGCCTGGGGCTCGGACGAGCTGGGCATCGGCTACACCAGGCGCTTCCTGCTCGAGTATCTGAGCTTCGCGCACCGCTACGTGCCGATTGGCTTGCTGGAGCACTTGCCTCCGCGGTTGAACGACCGGCCGCCGGCGTACAGGGGCAGAGACGAGATGGAGACGCTGATGGCGTCGGATAACTACAAGGACTGGATCAAGATTAGGTACGTTTACTGGATAGTCTTCCTTTTGTCTGTCATGGATATTTTCATTCTTTCGTCTTGGCTTGCCAATGATCTTTTTAATGAGGTTGAACATGGACTAACGTGTTACAATAGCGAAATGTTCCTCGGACCGGTTCACCCAGGCTTCCAGTTCCAGCCCAAGCACAAATCGAACGCTTACGAAGCTGAAGGCTAGTGAGTGGTGCTCGACATCGCAGCCTGGACCGTACAACAGGCATATGGACAGTACAACAGGCATATGGACAGTACAACAGGCATATGGTCAGTACAACAGGCGTATGGACAGTACAACAGGCATCCGGACAATACAACAGAGATCTCGACCAAAGAACGGACATCTGGAGCATATGGCGAAAACATTCTGCTACACACCAAGGGACAGCCCATTGTGGATTTTGACAGATGATGAATAAATGACTGGCTTTATGGGGACATTCATCCTGCTGACATACGCAACGTCTACGACGTACTAGAGATATCACAAGTGTTGACTAGTTAGGTATTGATGTTGTTCCAAACTTCGTAACGTAGATTAAGAGAAAAAAGACAAATGTAACAAACAACTGATCATACAATGTGTGGTAACCAAGACACGCCCCCACGCCCGACTTTACTTTTGTACACAAAAGAAGATCACAAGATCCAAGGGGACCCCAATCCTACCATGTCCCATCGAAGCGCATTGCTTTTCATGAAGCAAATATGGATAGCATGTGCCTTTCCAAGACAGAAGCTCTTCGCTCTCATAAACTCCCGCGGTTGTAATAATATTGACAAGGTGAAGCAAGAAACAAATGGAAAGAAAAGGCGCTTCGACCAAATGAGGTTTTGAGAAATGAAAATGCTTTATGCCCAAAGCTGCGGTGTCCATCATTGCGCTGCAAAACGTAAAGAACAACGTGTTTCGTTTCTTAAGAGTAGAAATGACTCCTCTGCATGCCGTCGGCGGTGGCGTACTCCTTCTTGCCCTCCTCTGACGTCGATGAGCTGGTCAACGAGTTGGTCCTGCTGTCGGGAGCGGCCTTGAGCTTCTTCGGCTCGGACGCAGATCGCTTGAGGACCTCGAGGTAGGTCGAGGGCAGATAGCCCTGGCGGCCGTCGCGGCTTCGGCAGTGCCACCACTCGCTGGGCTGGCCAGCAGGGTCGTTCTTGCTCAGGACGGCAACGAGATCGCCCTTGCGAGCCTCCAGCTCCATGCCGTTGGGCTGCTGTGGGGTAAAGTCGAAGCGGAGGCGGCAGAACTCCAGCTTGGCCGGGTCGACGGGCTTCTGGGCTTCGAGGGCCTGCAGTTCTAGGCGCTTCTCTTCCTCTTCGGCGTTGGCGGTGATGCTCTTGATGAGCTTGGACATGAGGTAGGGCAGGCCAAAGGCAGCGAGGAGGAAGAAGAGGAGGGGCTTTCGGCTGGCCTTGGGGGGCTGGGCCGAGCCGCCGGGGCTGCTGGATCGGCCCTGGAATCGGGCGAAGTCTGAGGGGTTGAGGGACGCGGCATCGGCCGGAAGAGGACGGCCGGTGAGCTTTGCGAGGATGGTCCGGATCCAGCGAACCAGGGTGAAGATTCCGAGCAGAGATCCCAGAGTGTCGCGCAAGTTGCTGAACTGCTCGGCAACGGAGATCATGGCTATGCCACGTATTAGCAACCATATGAGGGGACAAACGGATCGCACGTCGGCAACGTAAGTGTACTTACCAAAGAAGGAAGAGTGCGTCGCCATGTATGTGCTCTCAAGCATCTGCGCGAACCCACCAAAGGCAGTGACGACGCCCTCGAGCATCTGGAACGTGGCGGCGGTGCCGTTGCTGAAGCGGTTCGCCAGGCTGTTGGGGTCGCCCATGGGCATGCCGCCATACATGCCGCCGCCGTACATGCCGCCCATGCCGCCCATGCCCCCGTATCCGCCATACATGCCGCCGTATCCTCCGTAGCCGCCTCCGAGGCGTGAGTAAGGACTTGAGTAGGGGGATGAGTATGCGCTGTTGTAGGCACCGTAGGGCGAGGCTCCCATGGCTCCCATTGCCCCCATGGCGCCGACGCGGGCGTGGGCGGCGGCGTTCTGGTTGATGGAGGCGTTGAGCGACGCAGGACGCTCTGGTATCGGGGGAGCGTCCATGGAGGCGACTGATGATGCAGGCGACAAGGGCGCTGCTGATGAAGAGGCTGGCGAGGAGGGAATGTTGACTGCGGAGAGAGGGCGGGTCAGCATGTGAAGGTCACGAGCGAGCGCGATCTGGATTGGGCGCAGAGATGTAATTGCGAAAACACAAAGAAGCAGTTCCGCGTCTGGACTTACGTGAAGGACCAGCACCAGCTCGCTCCCAGGGCTTAGGTGGCGAGGCCATTACTATGGGGGATGGTGTGTGAAATGAAGGAGGAAAACAACAGCAACCGGGGTATCACAATGTTGTTGCCGCAAAGGGAGCGCGTGCGCCCGTCCGAATCTCGCTGAGGTGTGGCTGGCAACGATAATAAGGAGCAGAAGAGGGAAGATGGCTGGTGTTGCCGAAAGGATCTGTTGATAGAGGTTATTTCGTTTCGGGTTTTCAGCTGGGGCTGCGACAGGCCCCAGTGTCTAAGAGGGGAGATAAGCGACCGGCACAGCGAGGGGATCGGAAGAGGGCAGATGGCGCAAGACCAGGCAATGGGCGATGGCCGGATGCGAAGAATCTCGGCGATGGAGACGAGATTCGATAGAAGGACGGGGACGACGGACAGCAGAGCGGGAACGGAGTTGGAAGGGGAAGAGATGCGATAAGGCTTGGTGAGAGAGAGATCGAGAGAGAGAAGAGGTTTGATTGAGGGGACACAAGCGGCTGGAGGCTGGAGGCTGGAGGCAATCCACACTGCAATCACAAGCCCCCGGCTTGGTAATTAATCGAGGCCTTGGAAATCCCGGGGCTCGCGTGGGCTGGCACAGGGTACGGGCGCAGTACGGGCAGCCCCATCCCTGCTGACGCGGCGCAGGGGGTACCGAAAAGGTATCTCCCTTGCAGCTGGCCCAGCTTGCCCACTGAGGCGGAGCCGGATGAAAAGCGGGGCGCCGCGGTCTGTGCTGGGGATTCCCGGCTGAGTTTGCCTCGGCATTTCCTGGACGACCGACGGGTGGCTGCTGGCCGACCTGATTTGCACGTCGTTTGAGTACCGATTCGTACGGGCTGCATCTGGGACGCGGTGCTAATGTGCAAGTATACGAGCACTGCGCATCGCTAGCGTTCTACATGTATGTACGATGCAATTTGCCTGCTGCTGCTGCTGCTGGCTGCTGCTGCTGCACGTCGCCGCTTGTAGTAGCGACCTCTGTAGCGGAGGAGGGCTTCTGGTGCTCGACCAATTACCTAATGGCTGCCAAAGGGCAGAGACAAAGCCCAGAGTCGGCGCAAGGAGGAGGAGGACGTTGTCGTGTCCAGTATTTTCAGACCGTATTTTGAAATGGAGTATTGGTTTTGGCCTTCAATGATTGCTCCTCATTGGACTCGTGCAGTCGTCCGGCTCTCGACGCAGACGCGCGCAGCTTTTCAGCTTTCAGCTTCCAGAGCCGCGGTCCGTCTCGGCCCTGTGACTGGCTGCCAGGTTGCATGAGCCGAGTCTCACGCATATGATCCATGGCGATGCATGCACATACGTACAAGCATCCATCTGTCAGCATTGAAATGAAGAAGAAAAAATCACTAAGCATGCACCCCACGGCTGCTGCTTGTATTGACTGACGATTGGCTCTGGATGCCTGTAGCTTTCGAGAGCCGGTCAGCGGGAGAGTTTCCTTACATTGGATGCGGATATCTGACATGAGCCAATGTGCGGTGCAGTTGCAACAGATTCGTGCCGGTGCACAAAGGCAAATCTGCATGCATGCGCATTTGGGCATCAGCACTCCGTTGAATGAGTGGAAATGGAATGCCCGATTAGCGGCGAGTATCGCCCTGTAGATGATGAAGAGTAAGTATGCGACACGGCGTCGTAGCAATGAGTTGTATCCAAGTCGTGGAATGGGCTCTCAACCATCACAAGGTGCTGATGTGCTGGGAGTGTGGTACCTACTAACACTAAACGATATGTGTACCCAATCCAATGGTAACTGTCCGCTCTCACCAAGACCCATCTCGTCACTTTATTGCATCAACACCGCACCTCATGGAGTCCCAACCACGCAAACGGCCTCTCACGCCAGACCTCATCCCCAATCCCCTAATCAAGAAACGCAACCTCGACTGGTCCCTCGACTCTCCAGCATCTCGTCTCCCTCCTCCTCGCCCAATCTCTCCTCCTCCTCATCCCACCACCAACAAGCCACCAGCTCCCTCTTCAACATCCACCGCCCAGATCGAGGCCGGCGCCGTCCAGATATCCGACCACCTGGCGCGCTTCACGTCCTCCCTCTCGACGCACCTGCGCCCGACATCGGCTGACGTCCCTCGGCTGCCCATCGCCCGCTACGCGCGCCTGTACGAGAGCTGCGCGGGCAGCCCCGGCGGTGCGCATTTCGTGGTCCATCAGCACGACCACCCCGTCGCCGGCACCCACTACGACCTCCGCCTCCAGATCAATGAGACCAGCAGCGTCAGCTGGGCCGTCATGTACGGCCTGCCCGGCGATGCCAACAGCAGCCGCCTGAGCCGCAATGCCACCGAGACTCGCATCCACTGTCTTTGGGCAAGTCTTGCTGTCTCGTGTTTTTGATTCGCACCGCTGACATCACCACTGCCCCCGTCACTGTTCTGCTGCATTCTCACCCAGTAACAGTATCACTGCTCTACCTACCTACCTACGAAGCATCATCACTGTTCTGCTGATATACAGTCTCACTGACCGCTGAAACAAACACAACACGTACCCAAATACAGAACCACCTCGTCGAAACCGCCTCCCCAGACACAGGCTCCCTCCTCATCTGGGACACGGGCACATACTCCGTCCTCCCGCGCCGCAGCAAGCACGCCCCTCCAGACGACCCATCCTCACCGCCAGCAGAAGCCTCTCCTCCCTCATCACCGCAGCAGCACCAGTCCCATCCGCCTCCCCTTCATCCCATCCCCCCGCAGGAGACGGCCCAATCTCTGCTTCACGCCGCCTTCCAGACCCGCAAGATCCGGCTGCGTCTCCACGGGGCAAAGCTCCCCGACCCGTACGTCATCAACCTCCGCCTGACCAAGTCGGAGGATGCCGCTGGGCGATCCAGGGGCCTGAGGACGCGGGCTGTGGGGACGAGGAGGCGGCGAGGGAGGACTGCGCGGGTCCGGCCACGGGAGCCTGAGACCAGTAGTGACTCTTCATCTTCGGAAGATGATGATACTCCTACTAATGACCAGAAGCATCATGATGACCTCGATCTGCTCGAGGGAGAGATTAAAAAGGAGCCCTCCCGACATCGAGCCAATCAAGGCGCGCCCTCCGTAAGCGAGGAGCATCTCGAACAACAAGACGCACAGGTCCGTCTCACAAACGCCTACCACGGCGCGTCCAACACCATCGGCAGCGTATACCAGCGGAAATGGTACCTCTCGCTCGACCGCCGCGCATCCGGCTTCACCGAGAAGCGGCGCCATGGCGGCCGTAGCCTGTGGGAACCTCCTCCTCCGCCGCCGGCAGCAGCAGCAGCAGCAGCATCGTCGCCGTCCTCAACATCGCCCACTACAGACGATGGCCCCTCGTCGGACCCAGAGCCGGGATCTTGCCGGCTTTCGTACCCGTTTCACGTCCGGGGGCCGCAGTTTGAGCGGAGCGTCGTCACGGGCCGGCTGGCGGAGGATGTCCTGCGGGATGAGGACGTGACTGGCTTTGTGCCCAGAAAGGGGTGGATGCCTGTGCTGAAATGAGTGTATCGTCGCCAGTGGACGATATGATATAGGTACTACCTACAGCATCGACGACATCGTAAGGTACCTTACACATGATATGCTGCTACATCAAGAGCAAGTGCCTCTCTTTCTGAGAGTGGATCATATCATTCATGATTTTGCTTCTCAAACATTAACTACCTGGGTTTGGAACTGCCTTACTGCTGCATGTTTTGCCCATACCAATGCTGCCCGCTCCCACTCAGTGACTGGGCAAACCTCCCATGTCCAGCAAGATACCGAGAGACAAAGCGGCGAAAACAAAGAAAAGTGGCATCCTAGTTACAAACAATGGAGTGCAACGCAGCCTCATGCAGGTTTCAACTGCTGCCATGGAATCAAACAGAACAAATTACGCCCAAGCCGCAAAACGCCAGTCTATGCCAGTGGTAGTCGGCGCCCACTATCATCCCTCTATAAAATTCATCGGTTGACCACGTTCCTCATCTTCTCGACGTCGAATGCCTGGCTCCACAGGGGGGAGGACGAGAGCATCGCGTTGAAAAATAGCACCGCGCTCCAAAAGGACACAAGAGTAAGAGAGACATGCGAGGAAAAAAAAATGGGGCGTCGAGACAAACAAAGACAGCCAGAGAGAAGAGAGAGGGACATTACGGGTTAGAAATGAGAGTGGGTGCGATTCTCCTCTTCTTAGGCTCCTTGCCATCGTCCTTTTCTGTTTCGTCGGCGTCCCTCTTCACGCCCGCACTAGCGGTAGTGGCAGCTCCAGGTTCGGCTCCGGGCACCACTTTGGGGGTCTCCGGAGGTGTGGTCAACGGCACGCCCGTGACCCTGCCGGAGCTGGCGGCCGTGATGGATGGCACACTCCCACTAATGAGCGGCGGGTTGCTCACCACAGCAGAAGGCTGTGTGGCCACAGACGACGTGGAGTTCGACCTTGCCGGCGAAGAGGGGCGATGAGATGGCACCGCCGATGTGGATGGCGGAGAGGGCGCCGTGAATGAGCTTGCCGAGCTGCGCGGCTGATGCTGGGGCCCGCCGGCGAAGGGGGAAGGGGAGGCAAAGTTGGACGTGGGCGTCGGGGTGGATGCATTCTGGCTGGCCGAAACTGCCTTTGCACCAACCTCGCCCTTGTAGACCTCGCCGAGCTCGCCAGGGGCAAAGGTAAGCGTAGAGCAGAACCCGTCCGATGACGAGATGATGAGAGTGAGTCCGTCAGTCGACCTATGTTGGTATCATGAGTTAGTCTACATCATCTTTCCAAATAATCAAGCGGCAGCAAATACGCACCAAGCCAAGTCGGTAAAGGTCGCGCAGTGCAAGTTGCTAACTATGCATATCGGAGTCTTCTGCTGTGTATCGTACAGCAGGACAGAATCCTGCGTGGCAACTGCGTAAACCATCCGATACGGAAGGGCAAAAGCGGGCTTCGGGCAAGGCGTCGAGGCGCTGTTTTCGGTTGCTGCCCCCTTTGAAGGAGCAGCCCCTTCAGCGGCAGCGGCAGGACCAGAGTTGTTCGAGGTGAGCGTGGGTAGCGGGGGAGGCTCCATGACAGATGGCGTGGCTGATGGCTTGGAAACGGGGTCTGGCAGGGAAGGTATGGTATCCTCTGCCGAAGAGGTGTCGATGGTGACATGTTTGGTTACCGGTGGAGACTGGCGGAGGGTGTAGAAGACGGGAGAGCACTTGACGACAACGGACGGCTTTTTATGGCCTGGCAAGTGAGCAATCGGAGGCTTGTTGATGCCACCTCGAGTGTAGATGTACACGGTGTTGATGATTTCGTAGGTTGGCTTTGCGTCCTTGTCCGTCTGGTGCTGTATCTGGTACTGCCCGGATGGCGTGAGCAGAAGGCTTCCGTCGGGAGTGAATGTGAGTCGTCGGAAGAAGGACGTGAGGGTCTCGTTCGCGTAGAGGCTCGCGTTCTTTGCTCCCAGGGCCCAATTGGAGCTGAGCGGATGGTGAGGCTTCGGCGATGTCTCCATAGGCATGACAGCTGGAAGAGGCAGAGAGGGCGCCGGGGAGACGGAGCGACGGGAGGAAATCGAAGACCGGCGGCTGTGGCTGATTACGCTCGGCGGATTCATGGGGAGAGGGGCGGAAGTAGGTGTGCTCGGGGCTGAGGGAGCCGGTGATCCCACAGACGTAGCTGAGTCGACCGTGGACAGCTGGGCTCGGTGACCAAATTCAGGCGGCGCAGGGCTGCTGGAGGAGATCCGTCGAGGAGGGAGGTCGGCCTTGATATGGCTCGCTAGCCGTGGCAGTTTGTCGTCCTGGCTCAGGGTATATTGGCCGTCCTTGGTCCTGAGAGAGTAGATGTGGACGGATCGATCGGACGACTGCGTTGCGATGTACTCGTTCAACGGATCCCAGGTCACTCCCTGCACGTAATGGCTGTGTTCGGCGATTTGCCTGACGAGGGTTCCTAATGGCATCGTGTTAGCTGCCGGCACACGGCATGTGGCGTGACAATACCCATTGCAAAAACACACCTGAGCTGGCGTTGTAGATTCGAGCTATGTTGTCCATGCTGCCGATGATGAAGTACACGGCATCTGGCGACCATGCCAAGTCGTATATCTCGGCTCCGCTAGAGCGACACATGTGCTTGGCTCTCCAAGACTCTTTATCATCTAAACCCTCCGACCCGAAGTTGGTGGTCGGAATCTCGCTGGGAACCCATAGAATGACATTGCCGTCATCGCCGGCCGAGGCGATCGTCTCTCCTTGAATACGGCAGCGATTGTTAGTTCACTGAAGCTGAATATTGAAAGGGCAACAACTGAATCAGCGAGTGGCCAATGCTTACCCTTGGGAGCCCATCGCACCACGTTGACGGCCTGGTTGTGCTTGGAGAGGGTCGAGAGATACTCAACCTTGCGTTCGGGGCCGTCGGCTTCGACCTTCCAGACTCTCACATGGTTGTCACCACCAGCCGTGGCTAGACGGCCCTTGCCGTTTGGCTCAAAGTGGGCAGAGTAAATGGGGGCATTCTGATCATGCCAATTGATGATGAGCGGCGAGGCTTTCATCCTGACTCGGTCGTGTTAGGGCGGCTGTCGGACAAGCGGCATGGAGGAGCTTCTGGAGCTGCGTTTGGAGGAGGTGCAAGACACGATGGTTGCGCTGCCGCTGCGTCGGTGATGATGCGATGCGTTGAGGATGCTCGACAAGGGAAACAAGACGGTATTTGAAGGCTCTGGCTGGCCGGCAGCTGGGCGCAAACGTATGCAGAACGCTGGCGGCAGAGGCTCGTGGCTGTCGAAAAGGCAAAGGATGGAAGATGGGAGACGGGAAAAAAGAGGCTGGCCCACGACAAAGAACCTTTGGCAGGAAGCTGGTTCCAATGCTGCTTGCCGTGGAAATATTATTATGGCGCCGGCCCGGCTGAAATCGAGGGGCGGCAGCAGCGTGATCAGCGCACTGCGAGTGGGCTCAGTGCTCCACTGCCAGAAGGCTCAAGCTGCTGGAGGCTTCAAGGTTGCACTGGACAGGCTACGGCGTACCGGGCTACCTACCTAGGTGTGGTGACCTCTGCTGGATTTTTGAGGGGCATAAGGCGGGCTGGGCTGTTGCTCTAGGGTTCATGTTGAGCCGCCAAGGAACCGCCCTGTGCTGTTCCCTCCAATGCTCCATCCATCCCACCCCTGTCCTGCAGACACCAGCCTCATCCGTCTGTACTACCTGTATAGAATCCGTCATGTAAGGACAGCGACGACTTGCCCTGGACACCGCCGGCAGTCGTACGAGTGCAATTGCACAAACACGCATTCAAGAGACCATCTTTTACATAGCTGATAGTGCCGGAGCACAAGAGACGAGTCGAGCTCGGCCCTTGAGCGCCCCAAGCAAGACGCATGAATGTTGGCCCTGCGCCTGCACCGAAGAAAAGAACACCTCAGCCAAGAGCACCGTGTCAGATGCTTGCCCGTCTGCCGCTGTCTATGCTCTGCTGATTGGCCCGCCCTCGTCACACACGAGATACTTGGGACATCGCATCTCACGTCGAGCCTCGACGCCCTGCATCACGCCGCACCAGCTGCTCTGCAATCGACCCGGGCAAACAAGCCATGGCACAATGCGATTGGCAACTGGCTGGCCTGACAGAGGCGCTACATCGCCCCCAGGCGCCTGTGTTGGAACGGACCATTGATGCGTTTCCAGTGCATCCCATTGATGGATGATTAGTGGTCGCCTCCTCTGTTGCCGCGCCCTACAGAGACACGGGAGGGATTTGAACTGCATTGGATGGAATTGGAAAGGCAACACGCTCCAAACTTTCGAGGCATCCATCCATCTCTTTGTTTGTGCTACCGTGAGGCACCTACCGCACTGGAGATGTCTGGTTTTCCATGGCTGACTGCATGGTTCTGCCCTCCGTGCCCTCCCTCCTCCTCCTTTGTCTTATCCCGCTTTCCTTTCTTTTCTCTTCATAGAGTGTAATATTGGCGGCTTCTGACGAATTCCGGCAAAGTCTAGGACCCTGAACGGACATGCGTTCAGAAGCAGTACATGTCCTCGTGACTACGTACTGAAAACACACATACGAGTTGCAAAGTGCTGACATGGAATCAGCCTCTCGGGTGGGAGCACTCTTTGGAGAAGCCTGCCTTGGGCGTTCACTACAAGACGTGCAGAGCGCGGGATTCACGATGAAGAGGTTGAGTGCCGCATTTGGCCTTCCCTATGCTCCTGGGTGAGACAAAGATCAGCGAAGCCGACGCCTACCCACTAGGTAGCAATCTCTTGCCCAATCTTCCTCCATCACCGGCTGACGCTGGGAATTTCCAGAGCAAAATTAAGCGAGATCTATCAATCGACTCCAGGATAGTCCCATCGGTCGAACGACGGCTCGCGGTGTTCCTATGGTTCGCCCGCAGACGGGACCAACGATGCATCCTTCGCCGAAGTACACCCCACAGGGATCTTGAATGTTAAATCGATACGAACCTAATAGGCTGATTTGATTGGCTCGTTAGTGTTAGAGTACAGGTACAAGCTTTTATGGGCAAATTAGCGAGTAAAAGCTGTATAGGTACTTTGCACTTAACAGCAGCAGTCTTCTTCCTCTGTTCGATGTCCTGCTTGGCTGGAGGACTGTAAGAATGTCTCCTTTCCTTCTGGCTGTAGAGAATTGCCTAGAACTGCAAGCAATAACGCTTATGACGACTGTAGCAAGCGTGATGGTAAAAGGTTCACGATACTGCTCCTGTTGTTGTGGCAAAATTCCGTTGATCGAGGTACCTTCTCACGCAAGTCAGCAGAGAAGCTACCTCTGATATCAGCCAATCGAAAGCTGGGTCGGTGGCAAAAGTACTGAATTAACATTCAAGATCCCTGTGGGGTGTAGTCGTCAGACTAAGGCTGAAGGGCGACATGGCAAGTAGCCAATCACCGATAGGCCAATCATCAGCGGCGAGTACCTCGTGCTCCTAGAAAGCGGCATAATCCCTAACTTGCCTGGTCTGTACGAAGATGCTCCGGTCCTACGCTGAGTGTCAGGTGGCCAGAATATTACAACAGGCTTCCGTCATATCGACCTATCCTACTCCCTGGATGAAGTGTATTATAACAGCCACGATGCCTAGGTAGTGAGGCGGTGCTACCCTTGGATTAGACTGGGTTAGACCGCTCATACAGCGAGCATCTCCGTCGGAAGCTGGTGCTGGTCAATGCGATGCAACAGTGCAGATGGTATGAACACTTGGCGATTGCGATATACGATGAAACGCCGATGCGACCAGCCTGCCAGGCATTCACCTAGAAACACCAAAGCGTGCGCCGTGTGAGTCACTTCACGGCCGGACGAATTAGGCAGCCCTCCAAAAGGTCATTTGCATGCGGGTTATATTAATCGTCAGTGGCTAGACATCCCGCTGGAGGCGCATGTGCGCTGTTATCTTGGATGCTGCCTCCCTTCTTTCTTTCCTTCATGGGTAAGGCAGGTATGCACCAACGGCGGCATCTGTGACACACCGATAACAGCTGCGCATCGGTTCCGGAAGAGTTGAAGATTACTTTCGCACCAATCTCTCGGCGCTCACGAGGGACGGTGTCGCTTGATGTTCTGTACCTTATATACTACTGGTAGCCTCTGTTTGACAAAGGCTATGCCTTGACCACCAATCCAAACCGGGCATACGAGGGTACTGCACCCAGAAGCTCTTCAAGCCCGCCGGATGACTGTTCGGTGAACCGCGGGACGGGCTAACGGCTTTGGTATGGATGGGCCTGTATGTAGGTATGCCAGCTGCGCGGGTCCATGCCATGGAAAAGGATGTGCCAATAGGTATGTATGTACGCACGATGATATGCGTTGCACACCTTGATGAGGTGCGTCGATCATAGAATACATATACTGGGTACTATCTTGCATGTGAGCAACTCGCATTAGTCAAGCAGAGACCATGAAGAGAGCGGTGAGGTGTGACTTGAAATCTGCCTGTCATGGCACCCATACGATGGCCAATCTGCTCTTTGAGTCTGTCTCGGGAGTCCGGATATGAAAACAATGGAACAAAGAGGAAGTTTTTGCCACATGGGCCGGAACCTGTTGCAGACAAGTGTACTGAGAAGATGAGCAACATCTCTTCACGATTGAAAGAAAGGTAGGAGAGAACCCGCAGGGAGAGCAGCTATTACATGGTGCTCTTTCAAAAGCGCTGCCATCGACTCTTCGTTCACCATTCGTTCCGCTGTGCGAGCGTAGGTAGTTCCCCGCAACAGCTCGACAGCGCGGCCTACTCGTAGTCCGAGTGCCCGTGGCAGCGGCATCAAGCCAATCAGAGGCGTCCCCGCTGGCGTTGCTCAAGGTCTTTTCGATGAGGCTTAGCACCAGCCAGCATCTGGAGATCTCGGTTCGCGATTTGCTGCCGTCTTGCATGTCTGGCGGCCTATTTTCGGCCCGGAATAGGGGGATGGTCGATGTGTCATGCTCAAGGTAGAGAATGTTTATGCTAATGCCTTGCCCAGCGATCAGGCACCAGAATGACCGATAGGTGATGATGTCTCTTGATCGCTGAGGCGGTTGATATCAATTTATTTGCTGCCTCGTTGCCTACGTACGATGAGGACGGTGCTTAGAAATAAGTAGGCAGGCAGCGATATAGAGCAGTACATCGATAGTGGCAGCCTGAGGCACACGCACCTGCTACCTCGACCTTGGAGCTGCTTCCGGCAATCACAGGTACATTTGGTGAGCCTCCTCCTTGCTTCTTCCAAGGCACGGACGATTGCATCTGGGCCTGTCAAAAGTGCAGCTATTTCCTGGCCCGACAAGCGCCTGGACCCTTGCCCAAGCTCCTTCTGGCTGGCCGCAACCAAGGCGCATACCGTACTATCCTGATCGAACCAACGGCGAGCTGCCCCAGGCTCCGACGACACACACGAGCGCAGCAGCTAATAGCATTACATCCACACCTCCCAGCAGCCAGATACTACTAACGGAGCGGAAGCACGGAGAACGGCTGCCTCTGCTGCTCCTGACGCGCCTGAGATGCGCCACCCGGGCCGGGGTATCCCAGGAGATGCAGCAGCTTGCGAGCTTGGAGGATTCGACGTTGCATCTGCTAGCCTGCGGGTGCTGTGGATATCGCAGCTTGCGAGCCGGCATGGTGCTCCTGCGATAAACCGCTTTGGCCTCCCGTGACGCGAACCGACTGGACGCTGATAACTACGACGCATCTTCGTCTTTTGGTTCATCTTGATCTTTATCTTCAATTTCATATTTCTTAGCGCCGTCGCCGTTGTGCTGCTCTTCTGATCCTCGGTTTGCGTCTTCTGCCCGGCTGTGGACAGAGGCGGCGCTCTGCTCCGTTTCTGCGCAATCCATCCTGCGTGCTCATTGCTGCTCCCACTGACGTCCCGTGAATCGCTACTGCTATCGGCCTCAGTACATCGCACCGGCTCCGTCGCCTTGAGCTCCAACCGGTGCGCCGGCGAGCGTTTCTCGCCGTGATGCCTCTTCAGCTTGTGCTCGGCGCCATCGCCAAACAGGACCCGCTGGACCATTTGGTGCTGCCATCCTCCATTGCCGGAGCGGCCATTGTTGGGCTTCTTACTCTACCTGCTGTCTTTGCGCTCCTTTCCCAAATTCGCAATCGATCCCCCAAGGACAACTTCTACCAGGATGTCGATGGCACGAGTACGCCCGAGGCTGTTGCTTCCTTTTCCAACAAGTGGCCCAAGATTGCTATCCTTGTCTCGTCTTTGGCAACTTTCGGTCCATCTCTAGCCCTCTCCATCTTGTCTACTCTCCATTCCGATCAAGACGACCTCTTGGTTCCTAATTGGCTGGTAACTGCTGCGCTTGTAAGTCCCATCGCTCCTCAACATCAATCAACGCAATGGAACCTTAAAGCGGCTAACGGCTCTTCAAAGGGTGCCATTGTTGTCCAGGCCATCTGTATCTTTGCTCACCGAGCCCCCGTCAAATCGCATGATCTCGGCATATGGGCATTTGTCTCGACATTCATCAGCATCTTGGCCATCCTTCTTCAGTCGTTCCACGCTGTGCAGCTTGGTGCTACAAAGGATGACCCCGTCCTCGTTCTTCGACTGGTCAGCTTGGCGGTCGCGGTCCCATTGCTGTTTGCAAACATCTCGATCCCGCGGCGGCCCGTCGTCTTCTACAAGGACAGACCGGTAGATGCGCAATTCACGACATCTGTCCTGAGCCGGTTCACTTGGTCTTGGGGAAAGCCCCTGGTGACGCTGGCGTCGAAGAAGGGCGATCTGGACGAAAAGGATATTCCGGGACCGGATCACAACTTCAGGGCCCGTGACTTGGTCGAGGCATGGAACAACTTCAAATTCGAAGGCCCGCTCTTGAAGAAACTTCTTCGGGCTTATCTACCTCTCTTTGTACTGCAATGGTTCGTCACCATCGCTCGCTCGTTTGTCGGCCTCGGACCGTTTTGGGCCATGCTGCGCGTGATTGAGCTTCTCGAACGGAGTTCTGGTTCAGGCGAACGTCCAATGGGTCAAATATTGGCATACATCATTTCGCTTGCCGTCTTCTCTCTGTTTTCGCAGGTACGAATAAGCGCCTACGCTCCACCAAGTCGCTGAGAATCACAAGCTGACTTTTACCTTCTGTACAGTGGCTGCAAGGATGGGTCAACTGGTTCGCAATGTACAAGACCTCAATTCCTCTCCGAGGCCAGCTTTCGGCCCTCATCTTCGAGAAGTCTTTGAAACGCAAAAACGTTAAAATGGCAGAGAAGGAAACGCCAAAGCCGGACGAAGATGCCACTGAAAGCGGCAACGACGCGAAGAAGCCCGAGGAAGAGGACACTGTTCTCAAGTCTCGCCAGGCCATTGTGAATCTCGTTGGTGTTGATGTTCGCCACGTCTCTAATCTCGCGTCCTACCAATTCTTCATCATCAGCAGTTTGGCAAACCTTTTTGTATACTGTGGGTTCCTTCTCGGCTTGATCGGTTTCTTGCCTTTTGCTGCAGGTATCCTGGCCTGGGCTCTCGTCATGCCGGTCAACACATACGCCACCAAGTTTTACATGAAGTTCCAGGCCAAGCTCATGAAGAACCGTGATGCCAAGCTGGCCATTGTCAACGAGGCGCTGTTGGGTATCCGTCAGATCAAATTCTCGGCTTTGGAGGATCAGTGGGAGAAGCGTATCCAGGAAGCCAGAGAGCAAGAACTGGCGACTTTGAAGAAAACCTTCATGGCCGACTCTGTGCTATTTGCTTGCTGGGTAATCAGCCCGATTTTCCTCGCGGCCGCCTCGCTGGCCGTCTACGCCCTGTTGCACGGCAACCTGTCCGCGTCGGTTGCCTTTGTCAGTATCAGCATCTTCAAGAGCCTGGAAGCCACTCTTTCAGCCCTCCCTGAACTTCTTACGGCTTCCGTCGATACGCTCGTGTCAATCCGGCGAATTGACAAATACCTTAGCGGTCCTGAGATGAAGAAAGTTGTGTCTGATGGCCCGGATGTCGCTTTTGACAATGCCACCATCTCCTGGCCTGTTGATGTCGAGACTCCCGACGAAGAGCGCTTCATCCTCAAGAATGTCGATCTGTCGTTTCCCAGCGGCGAGCTTTCTGTCATATCTGGCAAAACCGGTACGGGAAAGAGTTTGTTGCTCTCCGCTGTTCTTGGCGAAGTCGATCTTCTCGAAGGCGCTATTTACACACCTCCTACCACATCGTCGCTCGACCGAAATGACCACAAAGCTCATCCAGGTAACTGGATTCTTCCCGGCTCCGTTGCATATGTGGCTCAGACACCTTGGCTTGAGAGTGCGTCTTTCCGGGACAACATTCTATTCGGCCTCCCATATATCGAAGCTCGATACCAAAAGGTCATCGAAACCTGCGCACTGAAGAAGGACCTCGAGATCTTGGCTGATGGCGACAAGACTGAACTTGGAGCCAATGGAATCAATCTCAGCGGCGGTCAGAAATGGAGGGTCACCCTGGCCCGAGCTATCTACTCACGCGCCGAGATCCTGGTCATGGACGACATCTTCAGCGCTGTTGACGCTCATGTTGGCCGACACATTTTCGAAAAGTGTATCAACGGCGAGCTTTGCGAAGGGCGCACCCGAATCCTGGTCACGCATCATGTGGCACTGGTTGAGTCCAAGGCCAAGTACCTGGTTGAACTCGGCGAAGGAACTGTGCTGCACGCTGGCCTGACTTCTGAGCTTGCTGAGGACGGCACTCTGGAAAGGATCAAGACGAACGAACAAACGCAAGAGGAAATCCAGCAGGAAGAAGCGGCCGCTGAGGCCTCAACGGTCGTCAATTCCGAAGAGGCGTCCGTTGCTGGTGCTGACGGAGTATCAAGCGAAAGCACCGCCGAAGGAGAACCAGCTAAAGATAAGGCTGCCAAGGACTTTGTCGAGAAGGAAACTCGCGACAAGGGAAAGGTCAAGAGTCGGATCTACCTGACATATCTCCAACACAGCGGTGGCTGGCTCTTCTGGATTGTTCTCGCCCTTCTATTCTCGAGCTTCGAGGCAGGGAACCTGGCTCGTAACTGGTGGGTCAAGATATGGACAGAAGGAAGTGAAGAGCAAGCTGGTGGCCTCCATGCGTTCGAAGCGGAGCAGAAGCATGGCCTCGCATACAGCTTGTCCTTTCAACACGGCCCTTTTCATGTCGCTTCCGGCCTGCTAAACACTGAGACGAAGGAGCACAACCTATCCTACTACTTGTTGATCTATGTCGCTCTCTCGGGCGCCAGCGCATTTGTAGGAACGCTGCGGTTCATCTGGTCCTTCATCATGAGCATTAGGGCCAGCAGGACCCTTTTCAACCTGATTCTCTTCACTGTCTTACGAACTCCGTTGCGTTGGCTTGACACGGTTCCCGTCGGCCGCATTCTGAACCGTCTCACGGCCGATTTCGACATCATCGACAACCGCATCAACATGGACTTTGGACTCTTGCTTTGGCGTGGCCTGGGTCTGGTGGGCGTCTGCATTGCTGCTTCTCTCGTTTCACCTTATATCCTTCCCATGGCTTTCGTTCTGGTTTTCTTTGCCGTCGCCGTCGCCAAACAGTACATGGCTGGCGCCAGACCGATGAAGCGACTCGAAAGCACCTCCAAGTCACCCGTCTTTGAGCAGTTCAACGCGACATTGTCGGGCGTGGCGACGCTCCGAGCCTATCAAAAGACCCAAGTATATGTTGAACGTATGCAAAGCCATCTTGATGCCTGGGATGCCGTGAGCATATATGGCAGTCTGTTCAATAGGTGGATGAGCTTTCGCATGGCTTTGATAGGCACCGCATTCAGCTCCATCGTTGGCGTCGTCGTTGCCTTGTCTCCTCATATTGACGCCTCCATGGCTGGCTTCACTCTGGCGTTTGCTGTGGACCTTTCTGGGAACATTCTGATGACTCTTTGGAGCTACACCAGCCTGGAACTGGACATGAATGCTACAGAGCGTGTCATTGAATACGCGGACCTCCAGACGGAGCCGCTGGATGGCGAAAAGCCCCCGGCGGCCTGGCCCACATCAGGAGACATTGAGGTCAAGGACCTTGTCGTTGGTTATGCTGAAGATCTACCGGCCGTCCTGAAGGGCGTATCCTTCAATGTGAAGAACAACGAGCGGGTCGGCGTTATTGGCCGTACCGGCGCTGGAAAGTCATCACTGACTCTGGCTCTCTTCCGTTTCCTGGAGGCTCGTTCTGGCACCATCTTGATTGACGGCGTGGATATTTCCAAGATTGACCTCCACAGCCTGCGATCAAGACTGGCCATCATTCCCCAGGTGAGTTTCACGGATGATCTATATCTATGCATATTCCTAACGTGTGAAATCTCCGCAGGACCCCGTATTGTTTTCTGGAACCATCAGGAGCAACCTTGACCCCTTCAACGAGCGTACTGACGAAGAGCTTCGCGAGTCTCTCCACCGCGTTCACCTGGTCGGCTCGCAGCCGGCGACACCCGCCAACGAGCCATCCTCCGCCGCTGTCTCGACCGCCTCTCCCGCCAACGTCAACATCTTCCGCGACCTCTCGAGCGGCATTGCCGAGTCGGGCGGTAACCTGTCCCAAGGCCAGCGGCAGCTTCTCTGCATGGCTCGAGCCATTGTATCCCGACCCAAGATCATGGTGCTCGACGAGGCCACCTCGGCCGTGGACATGGCCACCGATACCCTGATCCAGCGCAGCATCCGCGAGGAGTTTACGGACAGCACGCTCATCGTGATTGCGCACCGTCTCAGCACGATTGCCGACTTTGACCGCATTCTCGTCCTCAGCGAGGGTGTCGTGGCGGAGTTTGGAACGCCCAAGGAGTTGTGGGAGAAGGAAGGGGGCGTGTTCAGGGACATGTGCGAGAGCAGTGGTGAGAGAGACAAGCTGCGCGAGACGATTTTGGGGAAATGAGTGCGCGGGCCTTTACGCGCGGGGAGCTGGATAGTTAGACGGCACAAGGCACAAAAGCGATGAGATTTCGTTAATTGTTTGTATTTTTTTGCCTTTGCTTGAAATGGTTTCTTTCATTCGTCTTCTGGTACATGCTGCACTTGCAGACTTGCAGCGAAAGCGCTGCAAACATACTAGGTAGAATACTTAATCGAGCTTCTGAATTGTCATAATCTCGTGTCTCGTCATTGGTGATAGACTATCTGAGTAATCTTGAATACATTCTTGCATTAAGTCGTTAAATTCCCCCAATTCCACAGCAAAAAAGGGGGTAGGGGCTGCCATTTTGTCCGCTCGCATCTTCAATCGGACAAACATGGAAACAATCTGGATAAGTAAACCCCTGAGCTCATCATCACTCCCGTCAATTAGCATCCGCGTCATCGCTGTCCCCGTCATAGTCAACATCGTTCGAGCGCGCAGGCAAAATCGACTTGATGTAGTCCTTGAAGCCCTTGCTCATCTTGACCACGGCGCGAAGATGCTTCTCTCCAATGGTGATAGTCTGCAGTCCCTCCTCATTCGAGTCGCTCTCGGCCAGTGCCAGCGCCGTCTGCATGGCGTTGCGAATCTCTCTTCCGTTCCACTTGAGCGCGCGGACCTCCTGGCTGGACCAGACGAACTCGCGAGCCGCCATGGCAACGTGAATCTTGCCGCGGGAGTCGCGGTCCAGACGGTCAAAGTTGTGAGTCCAGATACGCTCGCGCTCCTCGTCTCCGAGGTTCTTGTAGTGCAGCGCGACGTGGATGCGGCTGAGGAAGGCGCCGTCGAAAGAGCGCACGCGGTTGGTGGTGAGGAAGAGAACGCCGCGGTAGTACTCCAGCGCGCGGAGGAAGACGGAGACGAGGCCGTTGCGCGAAATGTTCCTCGCAGCACGGCGCTCGAGATAGACGTCGGCCTCGTCAAGCAGCACCAGGGCTCCGTAGCGCTGGCCCAGCTCCAAGAAGTAGTTGAGGTTGGACTCGACACGATGTGCGTCGACGCTCAGGTCGCCGCTCGTTAGGGCGATGAGCGGCCGGTTGGTGAGCTCGGCAATGCACTCAGCGGTGCATGTCTTGCCAACACCTGCGTCCACTGTTAGCTTCGTCTTATGCACCTTCTCAATGATTGTGATATCGTACCCGGAGCACCGTGTAGCAGAAAAATGCGGCCCTCGCCCTTGTTGCGGATAAAGTCGTTGCCCCAAGGAGTAACCTGACCGTCAACTTCGGTGGTATATTGGCCGATGAGGGCTCTCACGGTCATCTTGATGTCGTCGGGTAGGACGAGATACTTGAAGGCCTCCTTGTCGGGCTTGACGGGGCTGAGGTTAGCAACGTGGAGGTTACCCCACCGGCGCGTGCCGAGGATGAATCCCGGGATCGTCTTGCTGAGAACGTAGAAGAAGAGGTCATTGCTGGGAGGCGAGTCGCAGAGAGGATCGAGATCCTCGAAGCCGACGTACGGGCTGTCATTCTCCATGACCCGACCTCCATCACAAACAGTGCAGCCGCATCTAGGGAGGTTCTGGGGAAGGAAGTCCTTGTTCGGGACGCCGTGCGTCACGCGACGGCGACCGGGGAGAGGATATCGCCTGCAGTCCATATCAGGAGCCGAGTCATAGTACTTGTCGAAGCCAGAAGCATCGCAAATCACACGGCCGTTCATGAAGCCAGTCGGGCCGCCTGGAAGTCTGCTACCAGAGCCTGAGTTGACAAGAAGACCGTCGTACTCCATGTAAGTAGGTCGCTTCAGAAGCTCCCAGTATAGCTTGCCTTCCTCGACGAGCTTCTCACGCATCGTGCGATTACCCTGAGCAGCAAGGTCTTCCTTCCAGAACTTTGCAGGAATGACCGGCAGGGAGCTTATAGCTTGCTCACCCGGCCATGGCGTGACAACGTAGCTTTCCATGAACCGACCAACTTTGACGCCGTTGGACTCCAGCAGCCAGCAGCTGATGCGGTAATTGTCGAGGTTCCCGTGGGAACGATTTCCGACACTGACACTGCTGATGACGAACGGGGTCCAAATATCGTGTTTCTTGGCGTAAATGACCTCGCCGGGCTTAAGAAGCAGCCAGAAATGCTCATAGGTAGCCGTAGGCGTCTCGAGCTGGTGACGCTCCTCTTCCTTGCTGATCTCGTCTTTGAGGCTGTCATCGAGGAATTTCAAAAGGACGTCGATGTGCCGGTTTGTCATGTCAATGTACTCCGCGCTGTGCCCAACAGGCTGGTTTTCGCGGTACTCGGACAGCTCCTGGCGGTGAAGATACAGCACGCGATAGGGTGCGGTGATCTGAACGGTCTTGCCGCCGAGGTTGAGGTTTGGATAGTATCGAACGACGGCCCGAAGGGCATTGATGAGATACTCCGAGTAGATGACCATCACGGGACTCTCAGCTTGAGGAGTCCCCGGCGGCTCATAGTACTGCTCTTCCTCACTGTAGTAAGTATCACTCCGATAATCGACGTTGTCAAAGACAGCTGTGATGGGGCGCTCCATCAGAGGGCGTCCCCGAGGAGGGTGAACTATGCGCCTGCCGTCATCAGGCCTGCCCTCAATGCAGACAGTGGTGACAATCTCGAAGATGGGCTTCTTGACAAGTTCGCCCCCTTCCTCGGCTTCATCGTGCTTGATCTCATAGGAAGTCACATTTTCGAATGGCTTGGAGCTTCGTTGGCCTGCCAGTCAAGCTATTAGCAGTGGACTCATTCCCGTGGAAGAAGATTGCAACTTACGCCCAAGAAAGCGTCTAGTGTGAGAAACATGGTTGAGGGTGTAGAGAACATCGGGCACCTCGCCGTCGACGGCATACTTGAGCTCTCGCGGATTAGGCAGCATGCTGCGCGGTCCCAGCTCCTCGAATCCGTCGCTCATGCTGTCCTCGCGAGAGTCATAACCTCGGCTCAAGGGTGCACGAGATTCGTAGTCTCGAACGGTGCGACGGCCAGCCATGACGTCCACACGGTAGTACACGAACAGGGGGAGTGGGAAAGACGAGTGCGAAGAAATAAAGCAAGTTGCGGGTTAGATTGGCGAATATGGGGATACGCAAGAAGAAATGGAACATATCAAAGAGAGAATCTGACTTGAAAGCAGCAGACAAACAGACGCCTTTATAGGCACTGGGCCTCTCAGATCATCGAGTGAGATGCTGGTTACTGACGCGGGAAGTGTATGTAGTGTGTTCCCGTGGGTTGCTCCAAGGCAGCAGCTCCTGATTGCAGCCTAGCCAGGCTAGTGAGGCTGAATGCCTGACGTTCAGCCCGCAGACAGCAAACGATGCCATCCAATGCGATCAGTAATCAGGACTAGACCTTATGCACCACAATCGCCTAACCATCACAGCAGGCCTGCAGTGTGGGTGAATGCCGGCTGGGTGCGAACCGAACGGAGGGGAAGCCTGGAAGAGGCTGAGAACTGCATCGCTCGTTGGTCCAAGCCAGTGCTGTGTTGTCATCTTCATGCAGCTGCCCATTTGGGGGCCGAATGGCCATCTCACAAACATCCTGAGGGAATGGAACTCCGTCAGACCGCATCAATCGCTCATTTGGAGTGGCTATTTGGCGACGGAGTCGAGCTGTGTGGCGTGGAATTGCTGTGCGAGGAAGATATTCGCCCCCCCCCCCAGACCATGAAACCAGGATAGCTGCTTCCTGTAATACTGCTGGTTGGTAGAGATATGCTGTCCCACTCGAAGCAAACGGCTCGTTGTTTGAAGTCTAATTCATTCTGCCTTTCTCGCCGCTGTATCTGGCATATGCCAGTTGGCTGTCGCAAATCGCTTCGCGGGGCTGACAGTGCCTGGTGCCATGCTATTAGCGCGCCAAACGGACGTGCGGTGAATGCAAGACGGCAAAAGAGACAAGACAAAATATTTCGGAGATACAAGAAAAAAGAAGACAGGCAACATACCCGAGATATCCCGGTGCAATCATATGGGTAAAGTGGGAGTCGACTGCCTTCCTATAAATGATGAGCTCATGCGATGGAGCCCCCTTTCTCGTCTCATTGCTCTAGGCACCGTTTCTCGCATTCGAAGTCACATTGCTGGCGTGGGCAAGCAGGAACTTGCAGCATGTAAGTGTGAGTTTGCATGCTTTGGTCCATCCATCGTCTTGTGCAATACCGAGCTTGATGCTGGTCTCCCCTATTTTGTCTCCCTCGATTTTGTATGGGAGAGTCAAGGGGACGCCCGTTGATTCTGTTTGCTGTTGAACAAAGACACCGAGCTGCCGGACTAGCTCGAGAAATGCAACCATGGCGGTATCGAACTTGCGGTGCATGAACGTGAGACCAAGCGGCATGTCCCCTGAGCTGTACAGCTCGAGAACATGCTTCTTTGGAGGTGCGTGCAACGGCCTCCCGCCAAGCCTGCTGGACGCTGGATTGGACGTCTCGTACCGAATGATCTTGGAGGTGCTTCCCAGAGGCACCGGATCGTAGCCCTGGAACTTGTACCCGAGCTTATCGGCAACCGTCACGAGCAGGAGTAGCGCATGGCCCCAAGCGGCATTGACTTCTGGCCAATCCACAGGTTTGTTGGAGAGCCTGCCGAGGCGTAGGCCGTTGATGGTAGCAAAGCTCCCATCGTGGCTGATACAAAAAGTGTCGTTGTAGACATTGGACCGTTGTAACTTCTCCAGCAGCTGCGAATCATTGTTGTACTTGGCATTGACGCTGTCGCGCTCGGCCTGGAACTCTGCCATCTTGGCAGCAAATGCGTTTCTCTCCCTCCAGAAGTTTTCCTCCTCCTTGTCCAGCTGGCGTGACTCTTCTTCTAATGCCCAAATCTCGTCGTCCAGAGCATCTTTCTCGGCTTCCAGCTTTTTCAGCTCTTCCATCGCAGCGCTTTTGTCCTTGTCTGCCTTTTTCAGAGCTTCGTTCCAGGCTTTGATGTCCTCTTCGCTCGGCTGATTGCTCTGTACGTCTTTGAGATGTTGAACATAGGCGTCCCTTTCCTTGGATGCGGCATCGAGCTTCTTCTGAAGGCCTTCGACCAACAGTTCGGTACAATCCACACAGACCGGGTGGTCGATATCGGACCTCGCGGATAAGATCTCGAAGAGGCGGTTGATCTTGTCTATGTCATGACCCATGTCTGCCTGGGGCTCGTCTTCGGGGGCTCCATTGGTACTAGAGGCTCGTCGGCGAGGAGGGATCATTGCTCGTTCCTTTTGCTGCTGCTGAGGCGGCAGGGGATGCCCAACCTGCGACTCCGTGAGGTAGATGAACGACATGGTATTATCGCGGGGCTGACCGCCACGGTACCGCTTGAATGTCGGCGCGCCAGCATTCTGGGAGACTTTGTCGTAGAGAGACTTTCGCGATTGTTCCTGTGCTTGGAGTGCTGACGGTTGAGCGCTCGGGGACTTGATTGCTGCTTGCGGAGATGACGTTGCTGCTGTACGACAAGGTGATGAACAATTCCGCATCCCTTTTGAGAGAGCAAGATAAGCGGTACTTACAGACGAGAAGATCATATGCGGCCGGGTTGAGGTCGTCCAAAGAGCTGTCGAGCTTCAACGGTTGGCGGCACTTTTGGCAGTGCATCTTGGATGCAGGGGAGATGGAGGAGGAGGAGGGGGTTTGGTTGACGGTCGAAGAGTCGTTTGCATGCCCTGGCTGTCGATCGGAAGACCTGGCAGATGACGAGAGACTAGAACAACGCGACCGAGGCTTTAGAGGGTAGTGGATGCGACTGTGTACTTTGCGGGAATATGGTCGTGGTGTTGAGGTGGAAGGTTGGTAGAAGTTGAGTGCGAAGCCGTGGCATGGAGATGCAGTGAACATGAATGGCTGTATCTTGTGACGCCATGAAGGAGGCTCCAGCCCCACTCAAACCGCTCGGTTGGACCCGCTGTCGGCAAGCTTACAGAGCTCCAAATAGGCAGCTCTACCCTGGGAGCATGGATCGTTAGTGGACTGACTGCGCTGTATTTCCAGCTTGTCCAGCGCTAGAGCTGCCCTGGCAGCGGTGGTGCAGCCACTTAACGCGCATCCGCGAGGAACCTGAAGATCGCGACGCGAAGCTCTTTCGCGCTATTACATGTCCAGTACAAGTTAAACCCGATCCCTGTCGCACTCCGTTGCTCCCGCAACCAATCTTTTCTATCCAAGCTTCCAACTTGTCGCATTTTCGCCGATTCTCTGACCTCCAGGCCTGCCGGGTGGTCGGCAGTCTGCAGCGCTGAGATCCTACCCAGCCTCAGTATCCTTTCAGTATCAATCAATTGGCATTGCTACTCTTTTCCCTCTGCAGCTTCTATACCAGCATCAACACTTTGAGGTTCGGTTTCGCCATGGAACCGCCGGCAAAGCGCCGCCGCATGAGCCAGCTGCTGCTGGACAAGAGCCATGCCGACGAAGACGACGACGAGCTCGCCTTTCGGCCATTCGAGGTCGAGGCCAAGCGGGACCCCGATTACAGGCTCTCTGTCGAGCGAGCCTATGCCGACCAGCGATTCCAAGCCACCATGGCGCATATCTTTGAGAAGTACGGGCGCGACTTCGAGGGCATTGGCGACGAGATCGATCTTGTGACGGGCGAGATAGTGGTCAATAACGGTCATGTGCGCAATATGCGAGACGAAGGCGACGTTGGAGACGGCCTACGAGGCGATCTGACGGACGGAGAGGGTGACGAGGACGAAGGAATCCTGCTGGAGGATCTATATGGCGACGAGGAAGAGTGCGAAGGGGAGGAAAAGTCTGCCGACTTTGGAACAGGAAGAGCGCCAAATGGCAACGATGCAGACGACGACGAAGAGGAGGACCGTATCATTCAGGGTCGCCAGCCAACTCGCGCCTCAGATTCAACGGCCATGGTGTTGGGATCATCGTCGAGGAACGCATTGCTCGCCCGAGCCTCGCCATTCGGCGCGCACAATGCAAGCCCCCTGCACTTTGAGCCTCCTACAGAGCTGCCCTTTGCTTCTTCACCATTCTCTCTCGACCGATCGCCGTTTGCTTCAGAACCCTGGGGAGCTCCTGGGCAGTTCTCCGACCCCTTGTGGGATCGGCCCGATTTGTTCGCAGTCCAACGGCCACCGAGCCAGCAATTGCCGCTCACTCCCAGTCGCTACCATTTTCCTGCGCGGAGCGGTCAAAGCTCAATCTGGGCGCCTGGGTCGAGGTTTCGAGCTGACGACGAGGAACCTCTCCCATCTGCATTTGCCGCCACATTTGGCAAGCATTTGCTTCCGAGGAGAAAGAAGATTCTTAAGCATCCACTACTGCTCCCTTCTACTAAGCCGAATGAACAGGGGGTCGATGGCGGAGCAGGAGCTGAGGAGGAGGAAGAGGACGAGGATGTGATTCTGACGGGGAAGAGATCCCGAGAGAACCCAACAGAAGCCCCTAAACATCCCGATGATCTATGTGAATCCAACCATCCAGCCGGAAAGGAGGTTGAGGAGAGGGGAGGGGAGGGGACCTCAAGCGACAGCGGCTACAAGTCCGCTCAGAGCACACGGAGAAGCAGAAAGCGAAAACAAAGAGCGGACGAAGGATCGACGATGGACGAGGCTTTGGTCCAGCCTCCTGCGGTATCGAGAAAGGCTTCCAGTTCCAAACCAAAGAGAATGCCACGCAAGGCAAAGAACCCTGACCAGACGACATCATCTCTTGAGCTGCCAGATGGAGCAAACGGCTGCAGACGCTCTGCGCGGATGAGGAAGCAAGTCGAATACTTGAACAAGATTCCTTGGGCTCAAGCCTTGGCTGAGCAAAAGGCTCAAAAGCAAGCCGCGTTGCTTCCTGCTTCAGATTCGCAGCACAGCGACGACGACGACGACGCACATGCGGAAGATGAGAGTAGCACTGGGCCGGACTCAGCAGTCGACGATGAGGCCGCCCTGACAGGGTCGGAGCATGATTGTATCCCGGATTCGGCCGCCGAAGACGACGACGAGGACAAGGACGAGGAAGAGGAAGAGGAAGAGAAAGAAGCGGGGGGAGAAGCTGAAGCAGATGACGCGGTGGAAGCGCAAAAGGAACAGGAAGAAGGGGATGAAGCGGAAGGAAAAGAGGTGGAGGAAAGGGAGGTCTCACCTCCCCTTGTCAACTTGCCGACTTCGCACAAACTTCAGATTCGACAACCGGATATCGTGGAGCGTCGCCGTAATCAGGCGCCAGCCGGATTCAGCTTCAAGCCTTCCGATCCTGCATGCTTTCTCTCCGATGACGAGGCCCCTACTATCCTGTCCAAGCCAAGGAAACTGACCACGCAGACGAGGCATGAGAACGTCCTCCCGTTACGAGAGATTCGCAATGTCAAGGCTCAGGCGCAAGCCGAAACCTCTCCGTCAGATGCTGGCAAGGAATCACGGTCGAAGCAGTCTAGCAGGAAACGCAGACATGAAGCAAAAGCCCGGATAGACACGTCCCCCACGGCGAAGAAGGGCAGCGTCAAGCACCTCGACGTGTCCCCCGAAGACGCCAGCGGCGTGGCTCCCTTGTCCTCTTCCCCCACCCGCTTACTGACCCGGATCACCACTAGAGTATCCCTAGACGACACGCCTCGGTCCTTGGACACCATACCAGAGAAAGCCAGGCACGAGCCTGAGCCTGAGCCTGAGCCTGAGGCTGATAGATCTTCAAGCCCATGTGCTCGCGTCAGTGAAGACACCCCGAGGTACACAGCCTCTAGGCGGAAGAGACGCCAGTCCGAAAAGCCTGCCAGACCAGCCGTGGAGCAAGTCACCGCAGACATCGCCCGGTCAAAACAGCGGACGAAACAACTCGCCCTGCCTACCGTCATCGAAGACAGCTCCAACGAGACGTCCGACGACATTTCCTACGACGAATCTTCTTCCCCCGCCAAGGCTTCTCTGCAAGAAGAGCCGGCTCCTCCATCACCCAAACGAACAGCACTCTCGCCTCCCGAACCAATATCTCGACCACCCACACAATCTCCCTCAAAAGTCCTCCCAAGATCCCCAATCAAATCCCCCTCAAAGAACCCTGCGAAACGCGCCTTCGCCGCCGAAGCCGACGACCCTCTGCCCTCCCTGAGCAACCCGCCCCAGACCCCCCGTCGCCCCCATCGCCGCCTCAAAGTCCCTTCCTCCCGCCACTCCATCCTGTCTCTGCTATCCGACGACGATGAAGAGGAAGAGATTGACGAGCTGGGCCGTAACCTGGCCGCGATGCCCGGGCTGCAGAGCTCCGTGGCGCAGACGACCGCGCGCAAGGTGTGGAGATCCAGCTCCCGCACCCGCGAGGTGTATCGCACGCCTGTCAAGAAGCGGCCCTCGGAACCCGTCAGCCCGGGGAGTCTCGTCAAGACGCCTGGGGGCACGCTGAGGGCTTGTGGGGTGGATGGGTATAGGTGTGGACGGGATTTCTGTTTTACGTGTTTGTAAGGAGTGAAAGCAGAGCTATGATGGGTATGGTGACTTGGAAGAATCTGGTTGGCGATGGGGAATGTGGAGGAGGCAAACTGCTTGGGCACAAAGATCCATACAGGGCTGCGTATTTATCAAGCTTCTTCTGTCCTCCTACCGATTGCAACATGGGGATCTACAAGAGATAGGAAAGCTAGTGTAAAATGGCAATGTATTACCCGCTACCTCATATTAGCTACCCACAAATGAAAGCAGAAAAGTGCTCCAAGTCATAAACCGAGAAGCGCGCGTCAAAACCATAGGTATGTTGTGTTTCGCTTCCCCCTCCCCTCCCTTTCCAGCCTCGCCATCCAAGTTTGTCAGATACCCCTGACTTTCCCAAAAACGCCGTAGACCGACTGATTGAATGCTGTCCGAGCCGACGAGACTGATCTGAGCAGGATCGGGGTCCCAGATATCATGAGAACTGGTAAAAAGAAATCGAAAGGGGGGCCGAATGATGAGTTGGGGAAGAGGGGGGAATGGAGATTTTTTTTTCGCTGTAGTCATTTCCTAGCCGCTTGCTGTCTTTCTCATATCCAGCACCCAATATTGTTGGTCACACTTTCGCACGCATGACATGTAGATTTTTGCCGTCTCATGACTTGTTTTTTTGGTCCCTTCTTTCTTTTCACCCACGACGTATTCCTCCTTGCCATATTTCGTCTGTGAAGAAAATCCATGAGCTCCCTTGGGCAGCACGGCCTGAGCAGCGAGTGCTGTCTTGGAGAGGCAATGGCTTGATGACTTGATGGGGGCAGTGGGGAAGCAGATGGAAACGAGATACTCGAGAGGATAAAGACACAAGAAATGGAAGTAAGATGCATCAAGATCTCATGATGTCTTGTAAGGGCCTCCGTTAGCACCGATCAAGTTTTGCTTGAAAACTTCGGGATCCCGAACAGGATCGAAGTAAGGATGGGCCTGGGCCTCCTTTGCCGTAAGACGCTCCTGTACATGGTGGGTTAGAGTAAGATCTCCAAGAGAGGACGGAGCTTGACGAACCTGATGATCGTAACGAAGCAGCTTGTCGAGGAAGTCGATGGCTTCGTTGGAGACAAATCGCTGGTTCTCCGACGTGACAAAGCTGTGCCAAGGTTTCTTCTGGAAGCGTCCCAGGATATCGTCATACTGTTGGTCCAACTCGATCTCGTACTTGTCGAGGTAGTCAAACAGGTCATCCGTGCCAAGGACCTTGGCGATCTTAACCAGCTGATCCGAGTTGCTGTTGCCGTGGAAGAAGGGCTCCTTGCGGAAGATCATGGAGGCGAACATGGCGCCGAGACTCCACATGTCCAGGCTGTAGTCGTATTCCTGGAAGTCGACCAGCAGTTCAGGGCCCTTGAAGTAACGAGAGGCCACGCGGACGTTGTACTCGGTTCCAGGGTGGTAGAACTCGGCCAGACCCCAATCGATCAGACGAAGCTATCATGTCAAGTCAGTGGCGGTTCTCAAGCCTGGGTGTTGTGAGGCGACAGGGACGGCAGTGCGGCGGTACCTTTCTGTTCTCATGATCGATCATAACGTTATGAGGCTTGACGTCTCGGTGCATGATTCCCTTGCTGTGGCAGTAGTCCAGAGCCTTGAGCAGCTCGAGAATGTAGAAGCGCACATCCAGGTCGTTAAACTTGGGGTACAGGCTTCGAAAGTCGGTGTTATTAACGTATTCGAAGATGAGGGAAGGCGTCTTGCTCTGTGCCACGCCAGACGCAACTCCGCGTTTTCTCGTTAGCTCGCGGCATGAAGAAGGAGAAGAAAAGGATGGCATGTCGGCCACTGACCTGCGAGTCTCTCACGACGTCAAGCAGCGCAACAACGTTGGGCCCGCCGGCCAAGTTCTGCAGGATCTTGATCTCCCTCTTGATCTTCTTCTTCTTAACGGGCTTGAGAACCTTGACTACACACTTCTGGTAGTTGACGACATTGATGCCCTCGAAGACCTCGGAGTATTTGCCACGGCCTAGAGTTGCGCAAAGCCCGGGTTAACCACGCGTTCCCTGGCTGATGCCCAGCAAACAAGCGCACAAGCACAAAGGGAGCAGGGCAGGGCAGGGCAGGCGCATAGAAGGAGCGGGACGGGGGGACACGTACCAATCTTGCGGACGACTTCGTAGTTCTCGAGAACCCCCCAGCCTGTGAAACGCCCCACGAGTTAGTCGGCAACTCTTTTCAGATGTTTGGATGGGCTTCAAAGGCAGGATCTCCGCACTGATGTTGACGCTGTCGTAGTCCCAGTAGCTGCGGGGCATGTTCTGGTTGACGTCGGCGTAGACGCGCGCCATCTTGGCAGGTCTTGGGGTCGCGGGTCGGCGACGCAGACGGGAGGTGGCGGATGGAGGACGGCGGGGAGGGCGAGGAAACGATGCTGGCGATGCGTCTGGGCGAGGCTGGCTGGGCAAGACTTCTGGGCGAACGAGGGACGTGAGAATCAGTTGCAGGTTGCAGAGGTGGGATGTGCCGCCCGGGCCAGCGCCCCACTGTTTGGCGCCGGCTGCGAGCGCTCATTGGCCGCCGCGCTTATCGCTTAGCCGGATTTTTGCTGGGCAGCAGACAAAACAGAGTTTGGGAGCCCGCTGAGTCAGGAAAAAAAGTACATAACACTGGGCGATAACAGAGCTGGACTCTTAGCTTGTAGCCCTTCTGTTAGTACCTAGGTAAGGAAGACCCTGAACTCCACTGCCGTATGTGGACGAGCTGGTCGAGGTCCTAGAGCAGCAATAGAGACGTGCTGGATTGCATCCAATGCTACTGGACCTTGTTCATCTACGGATTAGGTTGCAGCAGTTACAGGATGCCGTAAACATGGAGACGTTCTTGACCTGAGAGGAATCTTGACACATCAAACTCATGAATCATTTGCTTCGTTATTTGGGTATCTCATTACGGGCCGCACTGCCATCCATTCCTTCATCAGCAATATGCTGCCATCAGCCGTGGTCCACATCCATGATCTCAAAAGACTCGTCGGGGCTCATCATTCATCGGACCAAACGGCCAACACCCATCCATGGTAGGGTCTTGTCCAATATCAACACTGCCTAGTGACTCCAAGCCTTCCGTTAGCCTCAAGACAAGACATGGCTAAACGAACGATAAAAGGGGTTGGGAGACCGCGTAGTCTCAGAGAGAAGATTAAGTGTGTTCGTCACGCCGCTATTGTCAGCCCTCCCCAGGTTTGGTCATTGGTTCTTCGGGCCTCCATGCGCGATCTGACTAAGGATGACGATACAATTGTTCTCATCACGATGCGGTGAGGGGTCGGTTGGAAGTGAAATAGATGCGTGCTTACCTCTTGAGCTGTAACGGGATCGCGTCAAGCTGCAGATCTTCTCAGAATGCAGTTCCTCCTAGTTGTAGCGCAAACGAACATGCTGTTCGCTAGGAGGTAGGAGAACAAAGCTCCACGGACCTCGTAGATGGTCGGCTTCAGTCGTAATCGAGAGAATCGAGCCCTGCTTCGACCACGTCCCAGGTGCGCTTCCGCAGGTCCGGCTTGGGTTCTTGCTTTGCGGCCTTTGGTTTCTTCCTCTTCCTCTTCTTGCCTTGAGAGCCGACGGCGCCGCCCCCTTCCTGTGGCGAGGCAGTCCCTATGTCCTTGGCGGAGACATCTTGTGGCAGCTCTGGGACTTTGGATTCCGCTTGCTTTTCCTGTTGTCGGCGGAGCTCTCGAATCTCGGAATGACGGAAAATGGCAATCTGCGCGTCGGTAAGGGTTCTCTTGACGCCGTCTTCGTAGTATCCAAGGCCGTCATCTTCTTCCTCCTCCCACCAGTCCTCGCATGGTTGAGGTTCTGGCGTCTCCTGTGGCGGAAGACCTGTAAAAGTGTGGCCAAACTCAGCGGCAGCCTCGTTGGAGAAATGGCTCTGTTGAAATGCCAGCAACTCGTCGCTTGTTATCTGTGGTATCTCGAACGGAAGCTCGTCGACAGCCGCCATTGTGACGCGCTTCTGCAGGCTAAGAAATGGTTGGTCCAGGCAGGCTTCTGAAATGGCGGGTATTGTCCAAAGACGATCTGGGTCACGTGCTTCGGTAAGCAATTCCCAGCAACCGAGTGAATCATGGCCGTCGGTACCATGTCTAGGCCAAAGAAAAAAATGGTAGGAAAGGGGAAAGCAAGATGAAGAGAGGAGAAAAGGACTGGACAGAGCCAGTTGGCTTTCTTGCCAGCCATTGGGCTTTGGGCTGTTGTGGGCAGTACTGCCTTAGGTAGCGAGGCCATCGTCACCTCAGCCTAGGTCGACCGGAGCAGCGCCAATGCGCTCTCAAACGCCCGTACAACCTCTTCGTCTTATTATACTGTTAGCTTTGAAGTCGAGCAAAATGCATGTCAATGATACTCACGATGCTGTTGCCTCTGGGCCATCTTTTCTTCGGCGATATTCACAAACCGCTGTCGTGTCTGTAGACGCTTGACCGCTCGCTCATCGTCGTAAGCAGAGGCAGCCGAGGACCATACTTGGAAATACTGCATATAAATAAGAGCATGCAATCTTTGGTTAGAAGATAGTGTACCTAAGGAGCTCAGTCGGAAATGGAACAGCAAGTCGAACCTTGGCAAGACTCTCAGCCTCTTTGAGAATTTCTCGCTCCTGCTCGTCTGCCTCCACCAACGCTTTCTCGTACCGCGCCTCGAAGTCATCCCAATCAAATGGCCCTAGAATACCGGGACCATTGGGCGTCAACCCGCCGTTTTGCTCCTCGGGCTCAGGCGTCTGAACCCGTGCCTGGCGAGGTCTGTCGAAATCCAGCACGGCTGTGTCGTCCTTGGCGTCCTCCTTCGTCCCGTAGACGGGGAGACGGTCCGCACCGTTCGGTGACTTGGATGAGGCCATGGGGAAGAGGGCTGACGATGCTTTGTTGCGGGCGGTGGAGCGGGAGTGATGATCCTTGCGCCTTGTCGCGGTTCCTCTGGCGTCGTGCGTGGCTGCGAAGGGGGCGCAAAAGGGGGCTTGAAGCTTGGGTATTGGCTCCCCGTCTTTGCTTCTGAGAGGGAGACTGAATCAGGGCAGAGCCGGACCGGAGAGGCGACTCGCAAGCTTGTTTCTGTCGCGACTTGCTGTGAGGCCGCCACCAGAGGGGAACGTCGCGTGTGGGCGAGCTGTTTCGAGTCGAATCAATCGGATCTAGCCAATCCAAACTGGCAGAGCCGAGCAGAGATTGGACGGTCGCAACCAGGGACTGGCAATAGGCGCAGCGATGTCGCAACTCCCGCCCAGTGAAGAGATGCCGCTAGCTGTCGCAATCGACGTCAGTCTGAGCGATTCACAGGAGCGGCTTGGATGAACAGAGTGTTCAAGTTGTTTCCAGGCAGCAGAGGCTTTAGAGGTTCCAGTCCATTCGACGTTTGGTTGATTCGAGGCAATGAATGACAGATGACCAGCCAATAAAGGGACGGGGCCGGCTGGGCTCGATTGTTTGTAGGCGCAGATCCTCAGTGCAGGCAGCGGTTGACAGTTACAGCCCAGTGGAGTGGAGGTCAATTACAGTGGACGCAGGCCGCTGGAGGCTTTCACAGTAGCGGCAGCTCCCACCTGGACGGCGCTAGCAGTGGAGAGCCACAGCAGCCGCCTCCCTTCTTATTAGAGCATGTTGAGCTCGTTATCGCACTCGACCCCGTGATCTCATTTGCTCAACCTCTGCCCTTGACATCCATGTAGGCAGTCATCTGTCCATCTATCGCATCTCTCTCTTCTTTCTTTCTCACTCTCTCTCTCCTCCACTCTCACTTACATACACTCCTCTACTCTGTATAGATAAGCAGGGCCCATCGAAACGTCGAGAACAAAATCGCCTCTGTTCGCTCGCATCCTCTTCCGCCGTGTCAGTCCCGGAGCGGGCTCTCTTTCGGAACCTCACGTCACTCTTCATCCCATCTCCCATGCCGACATCCCGTCTCTGCATCCCGCCATCTGCCTAGGACTCACTGTTCCCTACATAACTTAACCTTACATACAATTTCTGCGCACTCCATCTCTCGGCTTTCAAATCTGCGTGGCGAGAAACCGTCAGGCTGGCCTCCGCCATGGAATGCGACATCTGCCACCGCCCGCACGACGCCCAGCGCCGGCCGTTCCTGTGCGCCGTGGATGCCCGGAACAAGATTTACGACGGCCGCATGAAGCACCTGCAAGTCGTGCTTGAGAGTGACGCGCTCAAGGCGCAGATCAACGAGATCCTGGAGGGTTCCCGGCCAAGCAAGCACACCTGGGACGAGGCCGTCGCTCGCAAGGAGGCCGCGGAGCACAAGACGGACGAGATCCTGGCCGCCGCCGATAAGCTGCGCGACGAGATCAAGGCCGCCAGAGACGAGATCCAGGCCCGCAAGGCGGCGCTTGCTCGCCGGAGGTCCGATCTGGCTTCCGTCTCGGCCGGGCTGGCGGAGCGGAGGGCCAAGCAGCTCAAGGACGTGGAGAAGTCGACTCAGATGCTGAGGTTCCGGTGGTCGCAAACCGCCGAGGACACGGCCTCTACTCGCAACTTCCTGTGTACGGAGGCCGTCCGGCTTTACGGTCTTAAACGGGTGGCGAAGAAGGGCATCACGGGGCGCTACGAATATAGTCTCGGCAGGATTCCCATTGTCGATCTAACTAGTATGGACTGTGAGTCTCTCCCATGTTTCCCGTGCTTTCCCTTGGCTCCCCCATCCTTTCCCTTCCCTTCCCTTCTCTGCCAGTGTCTATATAAAGGAGTAGGAAATAGGAGAGTTATATACTGGATGAGGAACGAAGAAGAAGAACAAGAAGAAGAAGAAGAACTGCAAGGAAAAAAGAGAGATATGTACTGGACAAGAAACGAAAAGGAGTAAGGAAAAAGAGAGAGATATATACTCAGAGAAAGAAAGAGAAGAGAAGAGAGCTATGTACTGGAGATGATGAAAACGAAAAAGACAGGAGGAGAAAAGTCAGGAGAAAAAGGAGGAGAAAATGACAGGAGAGGAATAAGATAAAACAGAGAAAGAGAGGAGAAAATGACAGGAGAGGAATAAGATAAAACAGAAAAAGAGAGGAAAAAATGACAGGAGAGAAATAAGACACAAACAGAGAAGAGGAAGAGAGGGAGGAAGAGAAAACCGCAACAACCCGCATCAGGAAACATGCTAACTCATTCCCAGCCCTTGAACCCGAGGTCATATCCACCTCTCTCTCCCACATCGCCCATGTCATCGTCCTCGTCTCCCATTACCTTTCCATCCGCCTTCCTGCCGAGATCACCCTCCCTCACCGCGACTACCCCCGACCAACAATGTTCACCATCCAAAACTCCTATCGCCACGGCGATGTCACGTTTCCCGGCACCCTCGTGACCGCTGCCCTCGGCGACACCCCCTTTTCCAACCACGTCCCTCGCCCTCGACCTCTCTACGTGGACAAGCCTTTAACGCAGCTGTCCAAAGAGGATCCCTCCACCTATTCCCTGTTCCTCGAAGGCGCCACGTTGCTCGCCTATGACGTTGCCTGGCTTTGCTGCTCGCAAGGCGTCAACATTGGCGACCGGACCTCCTTTGAGGACATTTGCAACATGGGCCGGAACATGTACAGCCTCCTGATGAACAACCAGTCGTCGGCCGCTGCCAAACAGTATTCGATCGGCGCGCCAGGAAGTGATGCCGACGACGGTCCGAGCTGGATTGGACGCTTCGCTCACGGCTCAACCTTCTACTTCCTTGCCGGCGAAGAAGGAACCCAATTGGTCAAGTCCTTCAAGCTCCCCAACCCCTTGAAACTCGCCGATAAGCTGAAGAAGAAGCTTCTCGGGGACGCGCCCGCGCCTGACTGGGAGGTCCTTGGCGATGATGAATGGAAGGACGAAGGCTTGGCTGGCAACGGGGCGTTTGATCCAAAGGCTGCGGGAAGCAAGAATGGCGGCGGCCTTTTTGACGCAAAGGACTCGCCGAGGACTAGCAATTCGAATGGGTGGATGAAGGTCAAGAGCCGATGACTGTAGACTCTAGACCACCAACAATGAGATTTTCTCACCCAAGGTTCCTTGCATTGCTGTGATGTGATTGTCTCCGTGTTGGCATTTGCCGCTTTGTGGTTATGCAGCGTAGACCTTGAACATTTTATGTTCAGGTTCATGTTTCTTTCTTCTTTTTTTTTCTCTTTTAAACTCGGTGTATCTATCTGATGATTGCCAGCAATTTTTGAAGCATGGCATCTGAACATTTTATGTTCATCATCTTCTTTTGAGCCAACACTTTTCTTCTGGAGCATCACAGGTGAACAATTTATGTTCACATTCTTCTTCTTTATGCCGCCTTTTCTTTTTGAAGGCGGCAAGATGATCCGTCAAACATTTTATGTTCGAACTTTTTCTTTTTGCTTTCAACGTTTTTGTAATTGTGGTTGTAATTGAAGTTGTTGTTCGTTTGCCGGAGATCGTTGTGGTCATAGTGTACACCCTACAAGTATATTCACAAAGTTAGCTCTGCACATTTCGAGGATACGGGGGGGTTGTCTTGCGACTTCTTTACCAATACTGCGCTTGTGGTGTATATATGATCTCCGGCAAACTTGTCCGAATGAAGATCTTGTTTTGCGTCTTCATGAATCGGACGGGAGAGAAACAGTTGTAAGAAGTCAGGCAGGCCATCTCCGATTTGGAGGATATGCGTTTGTGTGTATTCGTTTTTGTGTTGGTCCTGCTGTCTGTTTCTCTCCCTCTTTTGGATGAGCATGCTTTGTTGTGTTTTTGTGCATTGCTCAGCGACTTGGTGGTTTTCCATGGGGTCGGTCATGGCCTGCTCCCAATTCGAGAGATTCATTTACCTCCCGTTTGGGGCCAGTCCAATGCGAATCAGTTTGATCCACAAAGGAGGGCAGCCAAACCTTCATGTGTGTTTTTCCCCCCCATGTTCTTGGATGATTCGTTTCAAAGGTTTGGTAAGGGGGGTCGCCGACAGCCTGCTCCCAATTCGTGAGATTCGTTTGCCTCACGTTTGGGGCCAGTCCTTTCGGAGGGCGAGCTGCGGCATTGTGACCCCCCTTGTGGTTGTTTTTGTGAATTTCTTCGAAGTGTGTGTGTATGAGATGTTTTCCTTGATCGGTGGGTTGCTCATCCAAGAGGCAGCCGTGGCTTGTTACCAATTCGAGAGATTCGTTTTCCTCCCGTTTGGTGCCGGTCCTGACGGAGGGCAGCCACGGCTGAGTGTTGTCCAAGTCGCAAAGGCGTGATGATTTGTTTGGTTCGCCTTTGTGTTTTGGGCTCCAGCGAAGTGTTTGTTTTTCGGCTGGAGGTGGTGGTGGACATCGGACCAGTATGAGAGAAACTGTGCCGCTCAACTCAATGATGAAGACGATGATCCTTGATTGAGAGATGGATCGTGACTTTGAGCTGTCTTCATCGAGGATCGGTCCGTGTCTGAGATCGATGTCCACCACCGCGCGAATCTCGGAAAGGCGATGAGAATTTGGATTTGTTCGCTTTCTGAAGATTCGTGAGAGAGTTTCATGCGTGTCTGCATGAATCTCGGAGATATTGCTGGGCGGGCTGGATCGCAAAAAGATTGACAAAGATGGATCGTGTGCGCAGCGACATGAAAGTGTTTTGAGTCTTGTCGCCGCGCGGTGCCCTTGGTCGCAATATCTCCGAGATGCGCCGAGAGACCAGGAGGAGTTGTTCATGATGAAGATAGATATCGAGGTCCCCTGGTCTCTGGCGGCTTTGAGTTTGATGTTTTGTGCCGAGAAATGAGAGAGTCTGATGAATTGTCTGAATGACTCTCTCATTCCTGGCAAGTCCCCGTTTTGTGTGCGTCGTGCCGTGATGGTTGGTTTCGACACACAGTTGAGAACCACCGCGCAGGTGATCCAAGATTGGTGTAGGTGATACCCGAGTGCGCGGTGGTTCTCTGGGAGTGATCAGATCGAAATTGACTGTTGATGAGTGATGAAGTCTCTGATCACTCCCAAGTTCCCCGTTTGATGTTTGTGTGTTTTGGGGAGGATCAGAAAGCGAAAGGTAGCTGGTGGTTCTGATCTCTCCCCAAGTTCCCCGTTGTTGTTGTGTCAAAGAGCGAAGATGTAGACTGGTTGTGAAGCTCTTTGACAGATGTGTTTTCCCCAAAGTTGTGCGTCAAGGGCCACAGAGTAGTGGTTGGTTTGGCCCTCGACACACAGGGGACATTGGAATCTGGACGTGGCTAGCGATAACATATGATATGTGATTCCCCGTTCGCTTGCACGTGCTCGATTCCAATGTCCCCGGGTCCCGGGAGCGAGACGATGGTCGGATCACAGCCGCGTAAACTTGCGTCTGTGCAACTGCCATGTGGAATGGTTGAGTCTGGTCTGGTCTAGTCTGGTCGGATGCGGTCTGGTGTGGTTTGGCTGAAGGAGTACTGTGTTCGAAGTAGTACTCGGCTCGAAGGGAGTGCTCCATATGGAGCTCCGTTCGAAGTGGTTGTTTGTTTGAAGATCCAGCTGGAATAATACCCAGCTGGAGATGCTATACACCAAACAACTTCCGAGGAAGTTGTCAAGGTGTACCATGGAGGACTGAGTGGAAGTGGTAGTTGTTTGTTTGGTGAAGTCCTCCATGTGTTGTTGTGGTTTGTTTGTTTGTGGAAATACTCCAATGGAGTAGTTGTTTGTTTGTGGAAATACTCCCAAGGGAGTAGCTGTTTGTTTGTTTGAAGAGACTGCTGTGTTGATCGCAGCTCTTGTCGTGTGACCGAATCGTGACCGAACCAGATGTTGACCGAACCCAAAGACCCTCCCATATCCCGCCCCCAAGACGTGTGTGTCGTTGTCGAATTCTAGATTGTATTTGTTCGAATCGACAACAGCACAGTTGCAGACAGGGAAGCAGAGCAGAGCCGGAAGCCGGTGTGAATATCCGTCTCGAAAGTAGTTGTTGCGTGGTGAAATTTGGCTCTGCTCCCCCGTCCGCGATGCTGACTGAATGTGTTTTGCCGAGCACACGTCGTAAAAGTGTGTAGATTGTCGACGTGGCTCGGCATCATTGGCAAGCCGGAGTGTGCGAGCGAGATAGCAGTAAGACTGAAGGTTGGTTGTTCGCGTCGCTCCTCCGACTTGTCGCAATGATCCCCGAAATGTGGTGTGTCCAAAATGTCGACATGGTGTAGACTGTAGTCGACATTTTCGGACTCTCCTGGGAAAGGCGGCTGGCGACTGATGATTGCTGTATCATGGAGTATCATCTGTGCCCAAATGTCTGTATAGCCGCGCCTTTCCCAAGGAATATGGTTTCCATCATATTGTGTCATGGTGTTGACACTTGGACAAAGCGATGGCAACAACAACGTGAAAGAGACTCAAACAAGATGAGAGCCATAGAAGTGTGTGTCGTCGCCAAAAGTCGCTTGTCCAAAAAACAAAATAGCAATATGAGGCTCTCTCGATGGGTCATCAACGAAAAATGCCACGTCGAATACACATCCTCACAATATGTATCCAACAAGGGGCCAAAATCAAGCAAAACGGTCGGCGGACGACTGAATGAGTGAAGTCGTATCCGCGTCCCAAGTCTCTGACAGAAGACAATCTTGCCCAGGTGCCCCACAAACCACATCGAGAGAGCCCAAGCTCCGCTGCTTTTCTTTTCCAGTCGCTTTTCGAATCTCGTCGTGTGTCCAAAATGAAGATTGTTCAGACACCGTATGCGCTCAGCTCCCAAGTAAGAATAGGAGTGATTCGACCTGCGCAATAACCAAGATGTTCGAAAAATGTCGGATATCCAAAGAGAAACCGGAAACTCCAACAGGCGAAAGGAAACAAAGAAAGAAGAAAAAAGCAGTCGTAGAGCTCGTAATTGCCGTATCATCATCGTATCATCATCGTTCGTCGAACATTAAAAATTAATATTAAAAATTAAAAATTAATGGTTCGGAAAAGAAAAGAAAAAAAGAAGAACAAGGGAAAAGAGCACAGGACATGAGCCACCACGCTCATCCCTCATCGCTCGTCCGCGTTGCCCAAACGCTGGACTCCCCGCCGAGCCTCGCTGTCTCGGATCGCCTTCATAACGGCAGGCGATGCGATCGTGACGCTGGCCGGTGTCTCGTCCTCGGCATCCGCTCCGCCATCGGCACCCGCTCCAGCACCCGCGAGGGTTCGGAGGGGCTGCGGAGATCGAAGCTGAGCATCTCTCTCCGCGGCGTCCGGCGAGCGAATCAGAGCCGAAGACTTCTCCGGGCGCTTCGCGTGGAAAATGGAAGCAGGTTGTTGTCGCCTCCTCATGATGTTGCGCAGGTCCCTCGCCAGGGCTTCTTTCACAGCCTCTGGGTCGGGACCCTTCTTGACCGGCTGCGGCAACGGGGTCACGGGAGCTGGAGTCGCGGGCAGGATGGTGTTCCCGCCGGGGAAGAAAAGCCCCCCTATCTTGATAGGCGCGACGTCAACCTGAACCACTCTCTTTGGCTCGGGGGTCACAATGATTTCCGGAATGTTGGCTGGGACCGGAATCGCTGTCGCGGGAGGCTGCTCTTCAGCAACCTCCTCTCCAGGGGCCAGGGTGGCCTTGTCGTCGTCGGGGGACTCAGAACTGCCCGCCTGGGGCTGGTCCTCTGGAGTTGGCTCTTGCGCCTCGGCGACTGGATCCGGTCCGGGCAGCACAACAGGGTCGGCTGGGGCTTGCTCCTCCGCCGAAGGTTCGTCAGCGGCGCCTTCGGTGGTAGGATTGCCCTCGCTCGTCCGGAATAGGTCATTGAGGGACCTGTTGGTGGCGCCAGCGTCCGCCATCTCTGGCGGGAATGCCCACAGGGGAGTGGGCTCGACCTGCTGGCGGAGGTCGAAGAGATCGTTCAACGATAGATTGGTGGAAGTAGCACCACCGGGGATGTCGGCCATGCCTGGCGGGAACGCCCACAGGGGAGCGTCCTCGTTGTCGGAGGCAGGCGATGGCGACCTCGAAAGATTGCCGGGTGCTATTCCCAGCAGAGCGCAAATCATCTCCTCCTCGAGGGACGATCCAGGGGAGATTCCCGGCCGGATCTCCGCTTCGCGACGAGGCGTGACTGGCCTCGACGGGACCTGCTGTTGCAGATCGTCGTCGGACCACGCGCTCTGCTCTCTCCAATCCGTCTCACCTTCTCCGAAAGAGGGCCATCGCGGGGGCGAGGCGCTCTGGGGGGAGTCCGGAGCAGCATCCGGAACAATGTCGCCGACGTCGGGGGTTGGCTCTCCGGGCTGCGCTGTCTCGGTGACGGGGATCACCTCGACGGCGCGGGGAATTGGCCCGTTGAGTTCCGTCGGTTTGCTGGTGGGAGGAGCTGGCTCCTCCGGCTCGGCCATGTCCACGACGGGGACAGGCTGGGCCGGCTCCTCGGGCTCTGCCATGTCTACGACGACGCTGGCAGGGGGAATTGGCCCTTGGAGCACCACCATTGCGACATCGTCCTGGGGGGGCTGCTGCTCCATGGTGATATCGTCGCCGACATGCGAAGTAAGAGTCAACCGAGCCAAAGCTGCGGTCAGGAACTCTACCTCGGGGTCGGCCGCGGCGCCGTTCAGGTCCAAGGAGGCCATTTCCTCGTCCAGGCCAGAATCCCGAAGGATGCCCAGACCGAAGAAATCCGAGATTGGCGACTCCTGGCTGGTGACTGAGCCGTCGTCGGACAAGTCCAAAGGCGAAGGCCGGGCAAAAGCCGCGTCCTCCATCACTTCGTCGTCGTCGTAGACGTCGGCGCCGGGGAACGAAACAACGACATCGTCGGGAACGGAGCTGAGGAACGACGCGTACGCCTCGAAATCGTCGTCGTTCACAAAACTGGGCTCCATTTCGTCGGTGTCGGCGAGAAGGTTGTCGATCTCGCGATCGAGAAGGGCGGGGTCCATGCTGGCATACTCGCTCTCCAGGTACGGCAGCATGTCAGCGTCTGATGAGGTGCCCATCTCCAAGTCGATCCCGTCCTACTGGGCCTCGACAAGAATCTGGGCGCCCTCGACAACAGGCGACAAGTCCATACATCCGCGGGTTTCGTCATGGAACCCAGGTGCCTGACCAGCAGGCGACCACGGGGCCACAACTTCCAATGGCAGGATGTGTACCGGTGAGCTGGGGTTGCCAGCTGGGGAAACGGGCCGCGGTACCACGGTGTCGGCGTCAGCCATCTCCACGTCGAATTCCACCTCAGTTGAGGCCTCGTCCTTCGTGGAACCTTCACCTTCCGCCTCAGATGAGACCTCGGGTTCCTCGGTTTGGGCTGAGTCGATGACCATCAGCACGCCGTCACCTTCGCCTTCCACCTCAGATGAGGCCTCGGGCTCCTCGGTGCGGTCGGTGTCGACGATCATGAGCATGCCGTCTCCTTCCACCCCAGATGAGGCTTCCGGTTCCTGGGCTGCGTGGGGTACCTTGGCGGATGACATGGCCTCACCCTCCACCTCATGTGAGGCCTCGGGGTCGTTGGCAGGGTCTTGCACGGACAGCGAGCTTTCACCCTCCTCCTCTGGTGAGGTCTTGGGTTCCTGAGCTGGGCCTTCACCTTCCTCCTCAGATGAGGTCTCCGGTTCCTCGGCGGGTCCTTCACCTTCCTCCTCAGATGAGGTCTCCGGTTCCTCGGCCACGAAGCCGTCTCCCTCCTTCTTGATATCGAAGTCGGGTTCCTGGGCGTGGCTGTCCGTGCGTAGCGGGCCTTCACCCTCCTCTTCAGGTGAAGACTTGGGTTCCTCGGCGGGAGAGCTTTCACCTTCCTCCTCGCGAGAGGACTCGGGTTCCTGGGCCTCCAGGCTATCCATACACAGCGGGCCTTCACCCGCCTCCTCCGCAGAAGATTTGGGTTCCTCGGCCAAGCTTTCACCGTCCTCCCCTTGCGAGGTCTCGGGTTCCTGGGCTTTGCTGTCTTCGGCACCTTCCAGCAAGCCATTGCCTTCCGCCTCAAGTGAGACCTCGGGCTCTGGTGCCTTGGGTCCGGCTCCGATCTGACCTTCACCCTTGGACTCCTTCAGGTCCGCAGGTTCCTCGGTCTCCGTTGAGATGCTGGCAGTCGTGGCGACGTCGGCGACGGGATCCGACTCGGGAGCAGTGGGCCAAGCAGAGGACTGGACCGCCTGGGCGGCAGCCTCTCTTGACTGAGGCACTGGCTCGGTGTCGAATGGCGTCGTGTTCTGATCGTTGGGCTGCGCAGCGGCGGTCTTGCCGGCCCTGATGTCGGCGAGTCTCTGTCGGGCCCATTCTCTGGTTCGGCGATTGTCGGTGAGAGACTCAACCGCAGGAGTGCGGGGCGTCATCACGCGAGGAACCGTCGAGCGAGGGGCAGGGCGCGTCGGCCACCTGATTTGACTCTCACGCGGATGGTACTTCAAATACTCATCGCGGTAATAGTCAAAGTCGGGAAACAGGCGGCGATAGACTCGGTCGCCCATAGAACGGGGCTCCATGGGCGAGTAGCACTTGACGACATAATCCGTAAGGTCGAATTCGAACTCCATGGCGACATGGATCCGGCGGATGATGGCGTTGGCGACAAGACGAAGAACCTCCTTGAGGCCGGCCCAGATTGTCAAGACAACGAAGGGCGAGCCCACCAGGAACCACGCGAGAAATGTGTAGTCGATCGCGAGATCAACTTCACGACGTAGGTCAGCGGTCGCCGACGCCCAGGGCTTCCAGTACCGAAGCAGTGAAAGCCAAGACACGACGGCGACGGCAAGGTTCTTGTCCGGGGCAAATGCTGCGACAAGGGACAGGTAGGCGAAGACCGTGGGCCATAGGGCAATGGCCAGTTTCGTAAGCACCCACACGAGGAAAAGAAAGGCCCACAGGGGCAGGAAGAGAGAGATATCACCAAGGGTGGCATGCTTGGGATAGGGAACGAGGGTAAAGATGGTAGAGAACTGCATCTTGTCTGTCAGGGGTGAGGTCGTTCGTTGGTGTGTGCGTTGGTGCTTGTTGATGATGATGGTGGTGATGATGATGGAAACTGGAGAAAGAGAGAGAAGAGAGGGAAGAAAAGAGCTGGGGGGCGGGGGTATATATTGTTTTCTGGCTAGGCAACCGTGCGCACATGACCTCGCTTCTTCTGGCCAATTGAGAGCGTTCAGAGCTTTTTCACCTCGTTTTCGTGGGTGGGAGTGTTCGCCAGCTGGCGAGTCGATAGGGCAGAAGCAGGGCATGGCCTCACTTTTTTCTCACTTTGGGGCTCTGTTGACAGGTGCCAGACTTGAAAGTGAGGCGGCCACAACAAATTTCTCGAAGATTGACGCCCAGGCAGCGCGCACGCGTCACGCGTTCGTGGGAGGTGGTGAAATTGCGTACAGGATCGCGATGGCACGGCTCCCCTCGAGGCTTGGTGTTTTGGTCCTCCACGACGACACTCCGGGCCACCTAGCACCACCACAGCTTAATCAAACAGCAAGAAAAATGGATGCAAGCTACTTACCTATATTCCTCTATGAAAATGCTCTTTATTTGCAATTTTTGTTTGATATTTGCCGCAATCTTTCGCAGTGTTCTTTGCGATGCCGTCCAATCGGGATGTCCAGAGCAGCGACATGTCGTTGAATCAAGCTCGCATCTGTGTCACTTCCCCCCCACTCCCCTAGCCAGCCCGCTCCTGTCGCGCAGGTACAAGCTCCCGCCACCGTCCAGCCACTAACTGAGTTTGTACATCCACGACAGGGGTCACAGTGAGGGGGCAGCGCCTGCCGCGCCTAGTCTGTGCTTGTTCTCCGCCAGCTGCAGCTCCTCCTGACAGCCACCAGTATTACCTTGTGCGCCCCAAAAAGTGAAAAGACACGGGAGCATCACAGGACTGACGCCGGCGACTGACAATCGACAAACTCATCAACTGGCTGACCTTGAGCTCACCTTTCTCTTCGGCTTCTATTATACCCGCTGCCACTCGCTTTCACGGCCTCAGTCACGCCGTCAGCTCAGCTTCGATTCACCGCCGCCGCCCGCCATGGAAGAATCACCGCCGTCCATCGCCGCGGCTGTCCGTCCGCTGCGCATCGTCGCCGTCCTGTCCTTCATCCCGTCGTTTGCCCTGAGCATTGCCCACGGTGTGCTGTCGCATAAGGCCGTCCCGGCAGTTGGCCTGGTGCCCCAAGCCGTCTCCGTCGCCACCTCGATCGCGCTCCTCCGCTCCAGCGCCAGTGCCAGCGCCAGCCGCCAAAGCGCCGAGCCCGACGTCGAGTCCATCGACTCTGCCGGCCGCAGCGCCTTCTCCGTCCGCGCCTTTCTTACGCATCCCATCACCGTCTTTGTCCACGATGCCATTCTCGCTACCGCCCTCATGGTCGTCCTCGTCTTCACCTGGACCCATCACGGCCGCTCTGCCTCACTTAGTATGTTGGCTGCTTATGCTACGCTGCCTATCTTGACGAGTTTGTACGTACATCTGCCCGCTGTCCCAACCTCCCCCACGCCCCTTTGAAGATTAGATGCGGTGGTCTCTGCTGCGAGATGCCCCGCATTCGGCTCCCTTGCATGCCTCCCCGTTCGCTGAAGGCTCGAATTAACGTGCGCCCGCGCAGCTTCTGCCACCTCCTCGCCGCCGGCCTGGCCGTCTACCAAGGGCTCGCCATTCACGGCCTCTTACAGTGGGTTGCCTGGCAGATTCTCCCTCCGAGTTGCCCCAACTGCGAGCACCATCTGCGACCCACGTCGCTGCCCGAGATCCCCTGGTTCCAGAGCATTAAGAGTTTGAACCTGGGTCTAAGATTTCCGTGGCGCCGTAGTGACGACGCGCCCTTGCTCGCCCCGTTGCTGGCGGAGGACGACCCTGAGCGCTACCGCGACGAGCCCGAAGACGACGATGCCACGCCGCAGCCCGAGGCGGTCGCGGTGCGGCCCAAGAGGACTCGTAAGACCAAAGCCACTCCCGCACCGTCTGACGAAGCCTCGGAGACCGATCAGCTTGGGGACTTGTCTCTGAGAAATGACTAACTGGGGCCAAGGGCAATTGTTTTGAATCCATCAAAAGCTTTGCTTTACAGTAGAATCTGCTCGAAACACTGCGATCAATGTCTTTTAGGGCGCCGTCACGCCTTTGCGGTCTGCATCTACGTCTACGCTCCACACATTTTTTTACCTCGCGCATGTATTTCTTTCTTCATGGGGAATGTCTTGGGGCGCGATTCATTTGAAGGGGCTATTATTATTATACCAAAGTATACTTAGACTAGCCATCATCATCACATCATTAGACCGTCGTCGTTTGCTTGACAATACATGATATCCGCTGTTTGGCTTGGGCTGCGATTTTGATCACACTTCAGTCTCGACTCCGGCTTCCTTGCTCTTGTGATCGAGCATGCCGCTGACACTGTCTTCCACCTTGTCCACCTGATGTTTGACCCATTTCGCCGTTCGGGGCGCCTACATCGGCCATTAGCTTTCATTGATATCAAGACTCGTCTCATTTCGTAATCTGCCTTACCTTCCACTGCATCAGACCCCGGTGCTGTCTGTGCAGGGCTTTGTCTCTCCGTTTATAATCTCGTACTTGGTCTATAGGACCCTGCTTATGCTCGGGGCTACCGTCGGGGACGTAGTCGTGCTCATCCGAGCTATCGCTGTCGCTCGAAATTTCCTCGTCCACAATTCCTGCGGATTTTTGCATCTCGTCGTCCCCAAGAGCGTCTCTTGCAGCGTCGATGACTTCAACGACGTCTCGGAACTGTTCATTACTGTTGGCCCACTCGGAGTGTGCGGCACCCTGTAACGGCATGTCAGTGGAATTCTGCACTCGTTCACCTGGCAAGTGCAGGGTAGTAGTCAGAGCGGAATCGACGTGAACTTACCATGCCTGGCCAGAATGTAACTTTGAGCTTCAAGGTCCCGACCCTTTCGCCACAGTTGTCCAAGCAGCATGCAGTAGCTCTTTTGAAGTCTCCTTTCCAGATCGGTAGTTGCAATTCCATTTCTTCTCCGTCCGGGATGTCTTTCAGCCAGCAGACACTGAAAGCAACGACTTCCTTCCCCAGGACTTTTTTGTCTTTGAACGCAATGGACAAGCAGCTGGCGTATCTCGTCTTCACGGCAAGATTGAGAGGCCGCTCTCTGCTCGAAGCCCACGTCGCCTCGCCGGATCCGCGAGTGTACATTTTGGCTGAACTGATGTCAGTTCTCAGCTTGAGCTTCGCATGTCGCAAATCTTCCGGGCAGTCTGAACTCGTCACGACGGGGTGCACATTGACTGTGCCATACTGCCAGCCCAGGAGGCTGCGCGGGGCCTGAAGCTGGACGCTGCGCCAGACCATGGACAGTCGAATCTTTCCATAGCCGATGCCTCCAGAGATGGGCCAGAACCCATTCCTCTGCGAGCGATTCTTGAACACTTCGCGCAGGGGCAGATGGACGATGCCCAGCAACGGATCATCCTCGTGCAGCCTAGCATCCCTCACGGCGACGTATACTTCGCAGGACTTCCAGTCTCGGATAAAGCGCTCGCAGTTTGCGTTGAAGAAGGGCTTTGTGTTCTGGGGCTTGGTTCGCGTTCTGTAGGTCTTCTTATGGTTGATGATTACCGTGCAGTAGGCGCTCGGCAGGCCTTCACCAGCCTCCTCATCGCTCGCATTTCCATCCTTGTCGTTCGATTTCTTGCTCAACTGCTGAACTTCGAGCCCCGTGATGTTGTGTATCTGCAAGCTAAAGATGCCGCTTGGGTATTCGTCTGGTGGCGGTGCCGAAATGATCATGGCGTCCTGTTCTGACTTCATCTCCTGCATCTTTAGCTGCTCCAGCTCTCCATTGTCGTGGTCGGTTGATTTCTCTTTCAGCATAGCTTCTCGGAGCTTCCGGTCGCAGCTCTTGCCGACCTTTTCCTCAAGCTGCTCCATTGATCTAACCTCTGGGTCATGAGTCTGCTGCTCGAATTGGCATTGTTGGATCCTTGCTTTGGAGAAGTAGCCGACGCTCCATTCGAGCTTGCCGGGCATCTCGTCGCCAGACTTGAGTGCTCGGAAGCCGTCTGTGCGATGCCACATGCGCCCGTTGGACTCCTCCCTTTGCATCAGCTCTTTGAGATCCACCTCAATGCGCCCGAGGTCGTCATCCGCCGTGAAGCGGTCAGAGTCCCAAAGCTGGATGCGCAATTTTTCGTCAATGTTGAGCTCTTCGGGAGTCACCAACATAAAGCACGTCTCGTCCCAATATGGCTCCATTTCGGACTTGAGAATGCGTGTGCTCCAGAGCACCTTGCCGAATTTCGCCCATCCAACAGACACGTACGGGTCTGAGCTGGAATCTTTGAGCAGGAGCATGCCGGAATCTCCCATCTTGAATTCATATCCGCGCTTGATATGGACCATGATGACACCCTTTGCGTATGTGTCCTTCTTGAAATCATCGCCGGCGAGTAATTCCTTGAGATTCAGAGTCAGACTCTTGGGTGCGACGTATTGCGCCATTGCCGCGTCGACAGCTGACTGCACGAAGTTGCTAATGAACGGCACATCCATGATGTTCAGTCCATGTTTGCTCAGAGGGACACAGCTCAGGTCGACCTTTGGCTGGCCAAGGAGAGTCAGGGTGCACAGATCGAAAAAGGGAGGATCAGGAGTCAACTGAAGACGCAACCTCACGGTACCAACTGCGCCCTGCAGATCGACCCAAACGGGAAACTTGATGTTACCGGGAAGATAAAAGGCCAAGTAGAGGTGCATGTCCTTGCTTCGCTCCTTGAAAGACTTGCTGGTCGATCGCGTCCTGTAGGCGAAAGCAACCTCCAGGTTGATGAAATCGCCCTCCTCCGCCTCCAAGCCCCGTGAAATGGATTGGTCGCTTTCGCTGTCCGCATCTTCGCCACCAAGACTTGTATTGCTGCGATTCTTTTGGTCTTTATCGGATATGACCTTGCCATCTTCACTCACGGCCTGCGCAGCCGCTCCAGTAGGCAGCCATCGAATTCCGAGGATGCGCATCGACTCGCTGCCTTGGCCTATATCTTCGACACTGACCATGCGCACCATCTTCGGCAAGGAGGCCTGCATGACATCCTCCAGCATATCCGCCAGACTGGCGAAGAGATCGGGGTTGATGAGGGGCCAGACGGAGCTGAGGAGGGAGTTGAGCCACAAGGTCGTCTCTCTTTCATGTTTCTTGGCCTGTTGCTCCATCTGCTGACGCTGCGAGCGCCAGATCTCGTCCTGGATGGCGTCGTCGACTTTCTTCGCCGTCCAGTCTCTTACCCCGAGGATCAGGGCGCAGAATGCGCCTGCGCCCACGGCGACTAGGGCAAGCCATGGCAACGTCCTTTGAGCGGCAGTCTTCCATCCTTGATCTTGATGGGCATCTATGAGCATCACCTCGCGAATCATGAAGATCGCCACGAAGATGCCGCATGCACCACCGAGGGAAATGACAAACCCGCGGTTGCTTGCGCGACAGACTTCCTGGCGCAGGAAATCCAGATCGGGCGGCGGGAAGTGGTTCATCAACGCATGATGCTTCTCTTGCGAATGGCCTTGTTCCTTGCGGAGTTCAGCCTCGGACTTGTCCTTTTCTTCGAATCCTGAGGTGTTCTTCGACTGTTCAAAGGGATCCTCGTTCACATCCAGTTCTTTCAGGGCACTGTCTGTGAAGTCGTGAATCTTGATCGGCAGATGAGTGACCGGATCAGTAACCTCACGCTCGGCCCTTTCTTTCTTGGACTTCTTCTTTTTCAATTTTTGTGGACTGAATGCTTCGGGGTCGACTTCTGACGTCTCCTGGATAGGGTTGTCGCTCTCTGACTGAGAAGCTTCCGCTTCGCCTTGCTCATACTGGCTTCGATCGTCGCCGGGTTGACTCTGGGGTGGCTGTTCACCGGCGGCGTCTGCACCGCTCTCTAACGCATTCTGCTGCCTCTCCTCTCTCTCCTCCTTGTACTTGCTGATGGTCGGGATCGGGTGTCGTTCGCTGTATGGAGGTTCGTAGTGCCGGGTATGTTCGACATCTTCCCTGCCAGCCATGGTGAAGCTTGGAAAGTGATCAATCCACGTGTGTACACATTGAACAGGAATCCGAGACGATGCTCGCTCTATGTAAGTACTAAGGATTTGTTTTCAATCAAAGCTCTTTTATACGCATCGAAGCACTAAACTTGTCTTACTTGGTAAACAATTCCCTGATGACGGCAGCAGCGATGGCCATCGTTCGATCTGGGCTTGGGATTATCACAACTACGTCATGCGCATCCAAACACGGGCGAACCCCACACGGCAGCACGGTGTTGAACTGGGCAGGTGCGCCGTGGCATCGCATTCATTACGTTGGCCGCGCCGCTCAGTGGCTACTGCCGAGACAACGCAGGAAAAAGAGCGAACGGCGATTGGCCTTTACGCGACGTTTCGCTTGCAACGGAACGTCATTCAATTCATGCGCTGCTTCACTTCCAGGCTGTGCAACTGCACTCCGCCCAACCGCCATACAAGTACGATGCGGCCAGGAATCCTCTGTGCGGTAGCAATTGGGAAGTGAGCAGCGCCAGGTCACAGCTTTGGGAAACGCCAAAAGAAGCACCAGAAGAAGCACCAGAAAAGGTGCCAACCGCCACTGGTCGCCCCTACGAAGAAATTGCATTCGGCAATGGCCATCCGGTGGCTTGTCGTGACCCTCTCGGATATGCATGCTCGTCGTCGCGGAAGGGGGCTATTCAAGCCATTTTCGCGCGGCGCCGATGCTGGCCCTGATCGTCCTGGAATCGACAGGCGTTCCTACTCGAAAGGTATCAGCGTTGTGGAACCGGTCAGGACTGGTTCTAAAACCAGCTGCAGGTTTGAAAGTGGTCCAGTCCAGGAGTTTGCTGCTTGTTCAATTGACGTCGAATGAGCTCCGACGAGCATTGGGCCGTGTTTTGCTTCCTGCCGCACGAAGGCGTGACGCTTCCCGTCCTTCCATTCTCTTACACGCTATATCCTGTCTCGTGTACTTCGTAATCGGATTATTGATCAGGGGCAGGGTTATTGAGTTGGGGCCTTGCAGTCGTAGAAATTCGCAGCATTTCGGCGGTCGAGACGTCTGGGAAGAAGGTCGGTGGTTCAACATTTGCAAAACAAGAAGCAAGAGGGAGGCCATTTCAGAGCATGCGAAAGGCATCGCTTTATAGCCAAACTGCTAGATCCCGCCACGTGAAGAATTGGAGTTTCGTCGATGGAAAATCGTACGATTCTTTCATCATAGCATGTTTGTTTCCTTAGATGTCTCGATACTACATCCGCCAATGCACACAGCCGCCTCTGATGCTGGCCAGGCCTTGCAGGGGACCAAAACACCAACGGCAAAGGGGCGCTCAAGCGCTCGGATGGATGGGGTCGCAGGAGCTGGGCTAAGAACTCTACGGGATCGAAAGAGGACAAGTCCGAAGCGAAGCCATACCCAAAATTTCTTCGTTCCAAGTTCCGTGCGCGAAGTGGCAGGGCGTCCATCTATCACGACCGCTAACGTTTGAGGTTGCTATAGCTGCCCGTTTCAGTTGAGATTTGGCCCTTGTTGCCTTATTATTGCACGTAAATTTGTAGAGTAGCAAGGCAAATTCTTGTGAAGGCCGCCGTCTCCAGCTGGGCGAGACGAACAACAATGAGTAACAGAAACCCAGTAGAACCTAGCTAGAACCTTCAGTCAATGCCTAGTAGCTAGCTACAGTCAATACTACCTTGTATATTATATTCATTGAACCAACCAAATCGAAGATGCGAAATATCTTCTATGAGGTAAGCATCGTGGCTGGATATTGATGGGGAGGGGCGGACGGGATGCTACCGGGAGCCGCCAACCTGGGACACACCAACCGATCAGAAGCGGGCACTTACCAATTTGTGCTACTAATTGGAGGGATCTTGGAACGGCTCGATTGATCTGTAATACTCCCTACCAAATGAGGAAGCCAGTTTCAACGACCCTCGAGCTTCTGCTCAAATGCTAGCCTCAACCAAGAGTCTAGAGGTACTCGCCAATCCAAGCTTATCCTGGATGGACGGCCTTGGCGAGAATCCCATCGCCTGATCAAGAGGCATTGCCGTTACAGCATTGACACATGGTTCGATTTGACAGCTCCGTCATCCGTCCAACAGCCGATTTCTCCAGGTACGCTGTTTTATGTCTGTTTGCCAAAGACAGCAGATTGGGTGCTGCGTAGCAAGCCAGCCTCGTGGCACGTCAATCCAGCACAGAGGCTTGCACACCAGACGAGACAGGGGTCGCGAGAGCCTTTTAGCAGTCCGTCACCATGCCGCTTGGCTCAGGGGACACAACCCGAATCTCTTTGTTGGCCAGCCATCTGGCGTCTTAAGCGCCGAGCCCAGGGCCCGTTGCCTCATTGGGCCTGGCATCGCGCCTTGCCGGACCCTGGCGCTCTGCGGCAGACCAGTCACAGCGCATCTGGGGCCTCCACGACAGATGCAAACAACAGATGGGCGGCGGCTTCGGTGTGATGGCTGATGTTCTCGACGACGCGCCCCAGCTATTTATGGGATCAGCAGCAGCAGCTGGAGGCATAGCAGCGTCCCAGGAGCGGGGAACTGCTGGATCGCGGGCATCGAGGGCCTGCAGGTGACGTGAGGTCAGTGTCCAATCCAGGTTCAGCTCGGGGCATCGTTTGGTGTTTCTTTGACGGGCCTGCACTTCGACCCTAATACATAGGTAATACTTGTTCCACCAGGGCTGCCCATTCTGTCCTGATTCTTCCACCTCCTCCGCCTCTGTGGCATCTGCAATCTCCAGAGCATCTCCTTCGTCAGATTGCCCGGCCCTTGTATTGAAACATTGCAGCTCGGCGCCCCGTCGAAACAGCAGAAAAGGCTCGTCTCGAACCCTCAAAACACACACGCCCCCCGCAGCCACTCCCCTGGGCGCCCCAAAGAACCCCCCTGAACCAGCGCCCGAAACGCCGCTACAGCAGCCCCTCGGCCAGCTCTCTCACACTCGCCGTCGCACAATCCGCACGACAGTCTCACTTTTGCGCCGCGATTCTTCACCATCGACTCTTTCCACCCCCAATTTCTTGCAGCTGCTGGTCCCGCGTCCACCGGCCGGGCGTTTGCTGCAGCGCTGGAGGCTGCCGGCCCGCGAACCCTCGCTGCAGCGTTAGGCGGATCGCTTCACTGCTACAGGGGGCCTGGGAAGGGTTTCAAGCTACAGGGAAGCTCTGCATCCGAACAACCTGGTCTGGCACTTTGGGAAAGAACCTTGGAAAGGACCTGGAGCCCATCAGTTCGGATCAATCCACCCTCCGCGACCAGACGCCGTTCTTTATCACCGCCCGACTCCCGTACCTTATTCTTGGCTTCTTCTCTTCCCTCCTCCCCTCAGCTGTCGTCAGGCGGGCCGAAATATCGCAGCCGTTTTCTTATTCTTTCGCTTCTACCTACGGACGTCCCGGTTGGGCCTTATTCTTCGATCCTCTGCTGGCTCAGGTCACTCTCTTCGATTATATTTTCTTAATCACAAACCTTCGTTTCCCAGCGACTCCGATTCTGGCTCGATCTTTCCCTATTACTCTTCTTCCTTGAACGTCCAATTCGAGGTAGATCCGCGGTCGACTTGTCAGAGCTGGAGAGTTGGTGATTTTGGAAACGTAAAAGAAAGGACATCTTGTTTGGAGCCAGAGGATTGCTTGCTTTGGGTTGTTCCAAGGGCGTCTCATTTACATATTTCAGCACTGTCGCGGGCGACATTTTTAATTTCCAAGGCATCAACTATCAAGAGGAGGAGCTCAGAACCGAAAGCACCCGAACATGGCCGGCCAACTTGGATACGGTGAGCTGATCCGCAAGCAGTTCACCGCCCAAAAGCTCTTCTTCCACTTTCTCTTCTGGACATTTCATTTTGGCATCTTTGCTTATGGATGGTGAGCTTATACACGTCCCGAACGAACCCGCTTTGGCTTGAGGTAGAGAATGCCGTCTTGATAGTAACATGTCGTCAGGTGGAAACAGGCTGCCGATGAGAGACTGGCGGGTCTGAACACACTCAAGTACTCAGTATGGATCTCTCGAGGCGCCGGTCTGGTGCTCAGCGTCGACTGCATGCTCATCCTACTGCCCGTCTGCCGAACCATCATGCGCTGGATCCGGCCCAAGATCCGCTTCCTGCCCCTCGATGAGAACTTGTGGATGCATCGTCAGCTTGCCTACTCGATGCTCTTCTTCGCCATCTGCCACACGTCTGCCCACTATGTCAACTTTTACAACGTCGAGAAGAGACAGATTCGGCCCGTCACCGCCCTGCAGATTCACTACGCGCAGCCCGGCGGCATCACCGGCCACGTTATGCTCCTCTGCATGCTGCTCATGTATACTACTGCTCATGCCCGAATCCGACAGCAGTCCTTCGAGACATTCTGGTACACGCACCACCTGTTCATCCCCTTCTTCCTCGCGCTCTACACGCATACTGTTGGCTGCTTCGTCCGCGATACAGCTGATGGCATCTCGCCATTCGCCGGTGAGCAGTACTGGTCGCACTGCATCGGTTATCTTGGATGGCGATGGGAGCTCTTCACGGGAGGCTTCTATTTGATTGAGCGCCTGTATCGCGAGGTTCGTGCCCGCCGCGAGACCAAGATCACTCGTGTCATCCGCCACCCGTATGACGTCGTCGAGATCCAGTTCAACAAGCCCTCCTTCAAGTACAAGGCTGGTCAGTGGTTGTTCCTGCAGGTGCCGTCCATCTCCAAGTACCAGTGGCACCCCTTCACCATCACCTCATGCCCCTTTGACCCCTATGTCTCTGTCCACGTCCGTCAGGTCGGTGACTTCACCAAGCAGCTGGGTGATGCTCTCGGTGCTGGTGCCGCCCAAGCCAAGTTCTATGATGGCGTCGACCCCATGGGTATGTACGAGGTCGCTTTGCAAAACGGCCAGCAGATGCCTGCTCTGCGCATCGATGGCCCCTACGGAGCTCCGGCTGAGGACGTGTTTGAGAACGAAATCGCCGTCCTCATCGGAACCGGTATCGGCGTCACTCCCTGGGCGTCTATTCTGAAGAACATCTGGCATCTCCGCAACTCTCCCAACCCTCCTACTCGTCTTCGCCGTGTTGAGTTTATCTGGGTGTGCAAGGACACTGGCTCTTTCGAATGGTTCCAGACGCTTCTGTCTTCTCTGGAGGAGCAGTCCAACGAGGCTGCTCGTGTCCCTGGCAGCTCCGGCGTTGAGTTCCTCAAGATCCACACATATCTCACCCAGAGGCTGGACATGGACACTGCTCAGAACATTGTGCTGAACAGTGTCGGTGCCGATATGGATCCCCTCACTGAACTCAAGTCACGGACCCAGTTTGGCCGACCCAACTTCTCCCGCCTATTCAGGACTATGCGTGATGGTATCCTCGACAGGACATATCTCGGCGGCTTGGAGGGAAGCATGAAGACGACTGTTGGTGTCTACTTCTGCGGCCCTTCTGTTGCAGGTAAGCTTTCAGCGTCTCTGGCACAATGCTCTCGAGGAACCTTTTTGGCTGACATCACATCTTTCTCCCTCTAGCTCGTGACATCAAGACTGCTTGTAAAGCTGCTACGGCGCGCGAAGTCGAGTTCCGCTTCTGGAAGGAGCACTTTTGATCTCCGAAGCCACAAAAAAATCACCGAATTTCCCTCCATATACCAGACAATACCATATTCCTTTTTTGTTCTTTCCCGTTTCATATTTCTCAAAGGATTGACACCCAGTATGATGGTACGTGTGAACCTTGTAGGAGTTCAAGTCTACCTATGGGAGCGCGAATGGCCACTTTCAGTTCAAGATGCCGGTAGCAAGGTGGCAGCAGCGACATGGGGTCGCAAACGGCCAGTTGAAGTTTTGCTGGAAATAAAGACATGTGTTCTCATGACGAATTGCTTCTTAATAACAGGCCTTCAAAGGCTAAATTTCCGCAATTTAATGTTCCATCTCTCTTGTGTTCAATGTGTGCATAAGCCTTTCATATGACAACGCACTGAACGGACACCACAACAATGAAAGACGGCACCCTTTACCATTCATAGAATGCGTCTCTTGGTATGTGAAAGCGTCTGCCTCTGAAAGGCATTGTCTTCGAAAACCACCGACAGGCCCTGTCCGTATTACATACATGTAAGAAGATGCATGACTGACCGCTAGTCTGATATATGTCGCCGAGTATCACCACATCTATAAGAGCAATCGCCTGCATGTGAGCCCTCTTCCATCTTTGCACTTTATCAGAAAGGTACAATTCCAGGTTGGACTCGATCTGAAGACTGGTTCCGTGATACTTATTAGCCAGAAATCTAAACGGCACAACAGCAGTCTCTCGGCAAAGATGTCCCGTCAACACCCTCCAACCCAGCGCAAACTCCCCTTCTCGTCGCTCCTAGAAAACATCCCCGACGAAAGCCATGAAATGACATTCGCGATGCTTCATGGCGAGATCACCAGCCTCATCAAGAACGGCATCGGCAAAAGGGCAGCCAGCACAAACAAATCGCTCTGGACGCTGAAGCACTCTGCAGAGTTCCTCAGCCTTGCCACCATGGTCGCTCGACCAGCTGCTGATGGGAGCTGGGAGAAGCTTCTTAGGTCGCGATCTTATCGAAGTGCTCTTTTGACGGGCGTGGTGATGATGCTTCTTGAGAAGCATGTCTTTTCAAATCTCTTGTTCGGGGCGGGAGAGGAGCAGGCGGAGGTGCTGCGGATGGAGGACAATTCCATGGTCAACGTCGAAGGTGAGTGAATTCCCGTCGTCCTTTCGAGCTCTTTCTTCGCCTCAAAGACTTGCCCAATGCTGAATGTGCAAATCTTTACAGGCTTTCGACGTACGGCCCTACGCGCAGACACCAACAGAGTCTATCTCGAGGCAACAGGCGGCATCCCTCCCCTCTTCTGGAAACGCGTAGACAGCATCACCGCTCGCATCACAGCACTCCTCGCACCTCTTTCCGCAGCCGTCGGAGGAGAAATCGCGTCGCCGTCATCGTATCAGGCCCTGCACGACATTGTTGCACTCGCGGGATGGCTCAACATCGCGATGCGACTTTCTCCCAAGATCACGACGTTTGAATGGGTCCAGCCCGGCGAAGCCTATCGACACAGCTTTCTCTCCATTGGAGAAACCAGACAGACCAGCACAACTTCATCAGAGGCCCATCGCGTCCGCGCTCGCGTCATGATCTCTACGACGCCGAAAATCACGCGACATGTGCGCTCCGCCAAGGGCTTCTTCGGGGGCACGGAGACGTACGAGGTGATGAAGCCGCACGTGTTCACATACACGGGGCACTTGAACGATCGGGAGGATAGTGTCGGTGGTCCGCTGCAGAGTCACGTCCGCAGCAGGCTGTTTTCGTCTCTGATTCGGCTCTTGGCCCTGCTGGTGAATGCCGTGCGGCTGCTAGCGTTAGCCTGCCTCGTGGGCGTGTTGGGGCTGATGATGTTTGGGGCTTGGAGTTGCATGCCTGGGGCGTATCGCGAGATGATGCTTTTGCCGATTCGATTGTCTTTTCGGGGATTGAAGTGGTGGCTGGGTGTGATACTACAGCAAAGCGAGGTAAACACGCGGTATAGCGTTGTGAATACTGGCTGGTCTTGGACAGGGTGATGCGTTGTGTTTGGGTACGGTTTTTTCTCTTTGTTGTTTAGCAGCGTGGACTGCACGCGATTGTAGGAGGAGGATAAGGTAGGTGGCGTGTGATGTTGATGCTACCTTGGTGACAGAAGGATGGCCATGGTGCAATTGGGAGAGGGAGTTTTGTGTACAGCTGAGTAAATGCATATCGTAGAGTTCTCTTTAGCAAAGATATTTCATTCAATCGGCACTAAGTGAGTGATTCTGCTTCTGTTAGTCATTATTTGTTTCAATGTCCTGACAAGATTGATCGGACTCGAGCCTAGGAGGCTGATTGCAGGGTAGGCTGCTATAGAAGCCCGTCAACCATTCCAAGCAAGCAGTCAGCCGTTCAGGTAAGTTTCCACCTGCATCTTGGATCTCGCTGTCGTTTCTGTGTATCCTACAGGACAACTGCTCCAAGCTCATCCATAAACCCCCTCTCGAATATTGATCAGATCTCACTTTTTGGATAATTTCTCGAAATCTCAGCCGCAAACTTGGCAACAACATCGTGAGCTCTGCTATGTGACGTGATCAAGGACTACTGACGTGAGAAAGCTGGCCCTTTGCATGCTATCACCAGTGTCATCTACAGTCTTCGGAGACATTTCCAAGCCACCCGGAGTCTGATGTCTCAGGTAGACAAGTACTATTGTTGGTAGGCAATAAGACAGTAACAGACGCCTACTCCCGTATGCCTCGTGCAGAGTCTGCACAATATCGTCAGGTTGCAGAAAAGGCCCTGCCTGAATCTTCCCGGTCTAGTTGGCAGTTGATCTCAACAGTATACTACTCTTAAACTTCAACAGTCAGAATCATCGCACCAGGCACCTCTGTTCACTGCTACCATTATTACCTTATGCAATTCCTGGACTAAAGATCTTACTATGGGTTTGACAAGCCGTCACAAACCACATCACATCATAATGAGCTACGAGGCTTGGTCTAGAGACGGATATGGCACCACGCCTTGGTGTCTCGCCCAATCATCTCAACAAGCTCAGCAGCCATTAGACCTCAATCAGTTACTCCCATTCCGGCGCAATGTCTGTCGCTCCTGCAAAGAAGGTTAGCCGTATTACTGGACGAATATCTGCTTTCTCAGGGTCTGTTAACACAGTCGTGCGTTATAGTAGTAGTAGTAGTAGTAGTAGTAGTAGTAGTAGTAGTAGTAGTAGTAGTAGTAGTAGTAAGAAAGCCCCAAACAGCCGCGACTCCAGCGTACCTATCTCGAGTACCCCTCCAAAGCGCCATCCTCGCCCGCGCAGAATCGGAGACAATTGCTTGGCAACCGTAATTCCATTACCTCACCGGTCATGAGAAGAGAAGCCTGTCTTTGCCATAAGGTAATAATAAACAACAATGAGGCATTACTAAGTCCATCGAGGTCCGGCTGCCGGTCCGGCCTCGAGACTCGGGACGTCCGTGTTCGGAGGCGTCAAGGAGTTCAAGTGGAGCCCCCAGCGCTCGACCCCACGAATAGGGCGCTTGCATTTGGAGATGCTGCGATTGGGTAGTTCGCACGGCGCCCGTCATTGCCTTGCAGCCCATCGACGACGTTGTGTGACTCAAAACTTTTTCGACTTCTGCCGATCGAACCCTCTGCTTCCTTTAATTCACCGTCCATCTTCTGCCTGCCTCTATTGATCTTCTGGGGAGACACTTCCACCCTTCTCTGTCGCAATTGGAACGGCAGCTCCTCTTGATTCCTCGCACCTGAGATTCCCACCCCGCACCAACTGGGTCGTGCCAAAGAGGCAGACGACGACGTCCCGCCGCTAAGATGCCCATGTATGTCTGAATGTCGCGCTCTTCAACCACCAATCGAGCAGTTCGAACAATTGGAGGCTGACCAACAATCTTGTGACACTTCTACAGCCTCAAGGAGCCGTGGAAGAAGTACAAGCCCTTCAAGGCAAGCTTCACGTCTCTGCGCTCTCAGCTTTGACCCTTCGACTGACATCATCTAGCCGCTGCATCTGCCGAACCGGCAATGGCCCGACAAGGTCATCGAGAAGGCCCCTCGCTGGCTGTCGTATGTCGACCGATATATATACAATTGCAGCGTTTGGACCTGTTGCTAACAATGGCTGAAGCTCCTGTCTGCGTGATGGCAACCAGAGTCTGCCCGACCCAATGGTACGTCTTCCATGCGATTCAGTTACAAGAGCTGGCATCCCTACCCACCTGTGTCTCGGAACTGACATGCGCTGGTCGGACAAATAGAACGGCGAGGAGAAGTGGCGCTACTTCAAGATGTTGTGCGCCCTCGGCTACAAGGAGATCGAGGTCTCCTTCCCCTCCGCGTCCCAGATCGACTTCGACTTCACTCGCCGCCTGATCGAGACCCCGGGAGCCGTGCCGGACGATGTCTTCCTGCAGGTTCTCTCCCCATGCCGACCCGACCTCATCCGCAGGACTGTGGAGTCAGTCCGCGGCGCGAAGAATGCCATCATCCACATCTACCTTGCGACGAGCGAGTGCTTCCGGCAAGTCGTCTTCGGCTATACGGAGGAGCAGACCCTGGAGCTCGCCGTGGAGTGCACGAAGCTGGTCAGGTCTCTGACCAAGGACGACCCAACAACTGCTGGAACCAACTGGCAGTTCGAGTTCTCGCCCGAGTGCTTCTCCGACACAGACCCCGACTATGCCCTGAGAGTGTGCCGCGCTGTCAAAGCTGCGTGGGGCCCCAATGGCGCAGCTGGGGACCAGATCATCTTCAACCTGCCTGCTACGGTCGAGTTGTCAACGCCAAACATCTACGCCGACTTGGTCGAGTACTTTAGTACCAACATTGGGGACAGGGAGAGCGTGTGCGTGTCTCTGGTATGTGAAACCTTCTTTGTCTCTGAGCTCCATGTCTCAGCCTTGCTAACAGTTCTCGGTTAGCATCCTCACAATGATCGTGGATGCAGTAAGTAGAGCAAACGATCCATTCATGGGTGCGGTCACTGACGTGGTATAGGTGTCGCAGCAGCAGAACTGGGCCAGATGGCGGGAGCTGACCGAGTTGAAGGCTGTCTGTTTGGGTTCGTACCTTTCTTTGCCTTGTTGTACCTCACGAGACGGTACTAATCATCTTCTAGCAACGGAGAGAGAACGGGCAATGTCGACCTCGTCACCTTGGCTCTCAACCTTTACACACAGGGTGTTAGCCCGCTGATCGACTTCTCCGATATGAACGCAGTCATCGAGGTTGTCGAATCCTGCACCAAGATCCCCGTCCACCCGCGTGCTCCCTATGGCGGTAGCCTGGTGTGCGCGGCCTTCTCGGGCAGCCATCAGGATGCCATCAAGAAGGGGTTCCAGAACCGCGCTCGCCTCGGACTCTCCAACGAGGACCCGTGGGCCGGCATGCCTTATCTGCCCCTGGACCCCCAGGATATTGGTCGCAATTACGAGGCTATCATCCGCGTCAACTCGCAGTCTGGTAAGGGTGGAAGCGCCTTTATCCTGCACTCGAAGCTGCAGCTCGACCTCCCTCGCGGCCTCCAGGTTGCCTTCTCCAAGGTTGTTCAGCGCCGCGCCGAGGAGCTTGGACGCGAGCTGCTGGCCAACGAGATCACGGATCTCTTCGAGGAAACGTATTTTCTCCGCGAAAACCCTCGCCTGAGCCTGGTCGATTACAGCATCAGCCCAGACCGAACACAGTCTCCCATGCCCGCTGCAAATGGCAGAACTCAGGACACCAAGAGCATGATTCGTATCTTCGAGGGCGTTATCCTCCTCGACGGTGTCGAATACAAATTGCGTGGCCGGGGCAATGGACCCATCTCTAGCATGGCGGCTTCGCTCAAGGAAGTCGGCATTGACCTGGACGTCCACGACTACAAGGAACATGCCATCGGAGAGGGTCGTGGTGTCAAGGCGGCTTCCTATCTGGAATGCAAGCCTACGGGCAGCAAGCAGACGGTCTGGGGCGTGGGCATCCACGAAGACGTGGTATACAGCTCGCTCCTGGCCATGCTGAGCGCGGCAAGCAACGTAAGTTTTCATCTGCATGAAGTGCAGTCTCTAGTGAATTGACGGCTGACAATGATGCTTTTCTGACTTGCAGTTCTTGACGAGCCGACCCACCAGCCCTCTGCTGAAGCCTGTTGCGAATGGTCCCGCTCAGGAGACGCCTAATATCGTCTCCGTCCTGGAGGAAAAGGCGAATGGGGTTTAGGGCAGTGGAAGTCAAATGCAGAGGACAAAGTTATTCTGATTTCCTTTTGTTCGTAAAAAACTAAAAGTTCTTCGTTGCATCACCCCATAGCCAACCGACTGGCATGGGGCAGATTTCCTTCAGAAACGGGGGAGTGGACGACGCACATGACCATCATGAGTAGCTGAGGGCTGCGTACAGATAGTGTTTCCGCGTGGACACAGAGACACAGCATGCAGGAAATTGGGCGTCAACCTTGTTCCACAACTTTTCTACCTAGGTAGCTGTAACAACAGATATTCATAATCTAAGCCCGAACCTGTGCCAGCTCTACAAGTAGCTGCTCGTTACTAGCGAAGAGAGGGAACTCAAGCAGTCCCAGTAGGCGAAGGTCTCAATGGCCAGCCAAAGGGGACAATTCTGTCGTATGGACACCAGTGAGGAGGTTGGTGATATTCGAGTCCATCCCAACCCACAGATAGGTGGCTGGATGGACGGTGGCTGGTGGCTGACGCCCGCGGCTCAACCCAAAGTGGGAGCTTCAGGTTCCTTGTATTAACAGCCAGACAAAGCCGAGATGGCGTTGAACGGCTCATGGCTAGTGTGGGGACGCAGCTCCTGTTCGGCCCAGCCCGCAGGTGCTAAAACTCAATGGATGACGGGGAGGAAAATCACAAAGGGGAACGGCAGATTGATGAGAGTCGGGATAGACACTCAGTAGGTAGCGAGATCAATCCTTGTAATCGTACTAGGTATTACTTCGTTGGCTGCAATGAAATGTCATGAGGCACCGGGGCTGCAAGCAGATTCGAAGTGCACCTCCAGCCACTAACCACCAGCTTCACTGAACCCGTACTCCTCCATGACTCCATACTCCAGCTCCGACAGAACAAGGGAATCCATCCTGCTGCCGCTCAGCTCAAAGTACTTGCAGTAGCCCCTCGACTCATCCAGCATCCTCAGCTCCGCCCCGTTGCCTCTCCCTGGCTCCTCAGCCGCAGCAGATGCGCGGCCTCTTTCTCTCGCCCGGTGCCTTGCATCTTACCGCTGCTCGCTCAAGCATCAAAACCTCCAGCCACCCAATATTATCGCTCGCCAGCTCCTCGCCTCCACTGCCCTCCCCCCGGTCGCTCCTCCACCTCGACCTGCAGCTCCCGACCGCCTCTTGAGCCCGATCGCAGGCCCTGCGCTGATTCGTTCCCGCCGCTCGATCAATTGGGCTCCTCAGTCACGGCATCATCCAGCCCAAGGCCGAGCAGAGCAAGCTTCGCAACCCCCCCGGCTCGTTTTGTTCTGCGGACGGGGCACCTTTGAGCATCGGCCATTACACCGGCAGAATTCTTTTCTTTTCGCTGTTCTGCTGTCTCCCCTCGCGCTGACGTTCGGCCTAATATACCAAAACCACAGCAGCGGCGATAGCATCTGTCCGCACCTGTTGGTTGGCCGCGCGCTTCTGCATCGCATACGAGCACCGGACGGAGGTTGACAGCAGCAGGAGCCCTGGCAGCTGACCGGAGGCAATCTCCCCCTACCACCTCCGCCCTACGCCTGACCTACGCCTTTGACGCTTTCCTTTTGAGGGATCGAATCCTGAATTGTCTTCTTCTGAGCTTCCATCACGGCACCACAAACAGTACCTTGCCGTGCTCGGCCTCAGCCTACGGCTCGCCATTGTCTCTTTCGCCCTGAGATTGTCTCGAGCCTAGAATTGGCGCGGCCTTGCCCAGATCCCATCTCCCAAATTAAGACTCGACCATCACAGGCGCAACCATGTCTGCGCCGTATTGGGGTTCATTGCCCCAGCCCAAGGGCGTCCACAGCCGGCGAGTTTCAGCAGATTACACTAATGAATTCGCGCAAAATGACCAGCGGCGTTCGCTCGACGTCCAGCCTCAACGCAAGGCGAACCGCAACTCAGTCCAGACAGCTTACACCGATGCTCCCTCCGAGACAACGTTTAGTCCCAACTCGCCGACGTCGATACCGGACTACTACCAGGGCCTGGCTCCCAGACCAGCCTCACATCGTCCGTTTCCTCAAGAAGATACATATGAAGGATATGATAGGCAGGATCGTCGGCCAAATCGAACCGCTGTCCCCGACAAGTACGAGAGCATCTCTCCGGCTCCTTCTGCGACAGGCACCGTCATTCGACAACCGCCTATGGACTCTCGCGATCCCTACGCCAACGGATCATATCAATATCCCGGTCAATCAACGTCCGGACAGCCTTCGCGAATGAATCCCATCGATCTTTCTACTTTCCCGACGCTTTTCGATGGTGGACTTGCTCGAACAGATAGCATGGCATCTGCCCAGTCCCTGGGAAGCCCGCTCTCTGGACAGTCCGAACGGCGCAAAAAGTTGGCAGACCATCGATCACCTCTCCAGAAGCTTGAGCTGACGCTCGATAGCATGACCAAGGAGGAAAAGAGAGCGCGGGTGCAAGCTGCAGAGGCACGCGCGAGAGCGAGGGCTGCCAAGAGGGCTGCTGAAGCTGCCGAAAGCCGCTCTCAGGCCGTCAACCAGCCGCTCTCACCCCCGGCTCCCATCCAACGTCAACAACAGCCTCCCGCGGCAACGCTTGAGTCGACTCCCCCGAAACCTCAAAGAGCTGCGTCTCAGCGGGATTTCAATCCGTCCAAAGCCGTGGTCGCGCAACCACAACGCGCCGCCGACGACCAATACTACCGCCAGAATCAAGATGTACCCCGTCAGCAACCCAGGCAGCTGCCTCAACCCCCGGTGCGCGAGGAGCAGCAGCCGAGGCAATTGCCCCAGCCACCTGTACGTGAAGGCCAACAACCAAGACAGCTTCCTCAACCGCCTATACGTGATGAACAGCGCAGATACCCGCAAGAGGGCCCGCGATTCGATGACCAACGTCGATACACTAGCCAAGAGCCTCCTCACCACTCTCGAGCTGCGAGCATGGACCAGCGGGCATTCATCCCGGCAGCGGATGTTCCTAAGCGCAATCTCAGCTTCCGAGAACGCGACGCCTCCCGTGAGGGTAGGCCGCATGATGCGGATACGAACCAGTCCTCGAAGGAATCGAGCGGCTTCTTGTTGACGCGCAGTGGAAGCAACAAACTGAGAAAGGAGCCTCCGGAGGAAGTTTGGCATCGAATACGCTCTGAAGCCGAGCGACGACAGCCACCGGCGCAGCAGCAGCCTGCCCAGAACCAGTACAAGGACTCGACTCGATCTCCCCAAGCCACGGCGGGTATACCACCACCAGCTGCGCAATCACGCAGCAAGGAGCTGCCTCCGCTTCCCCTTGCGGTGAATGATGAGAGCAATGTTCGACCGGAAGCGAAGAGGGGTCACCAATCTGCTGCCGAGGCCGAGATCGAACCCATGCAGCGGCGAGCGACAGAGCCCGTCTACGCTCGGGAAGAGCGAGGGTTGAATGCCGACTATGCCCCTGCAGCGGCCATTGGCAGGATCATTTACGAGGCGAGTCAAAAAGCCCGAGGACGCTTTCCGCAGTCGAATTCAGCAGCAAAGAGCTTGGAAGATCAGACGGGCCATGATCTAATCGAGGACACACAGGAGCCACAGGAGCCACTGGAGTCGCATATCCCGCGCATGGCGCAGGAGCCTCAGGCGTTGCGTGTGCCGCAGGATCATATGCCACAGGAGTCGTCAGAGCCTTTTGAGCGCCCCGAGTCAAGGCTGGTGTTCAAGAACCCAGAAGAGATGCGCCCTGGTGATGGCCTCTACAGCTCCCCACAATGGCTGGATGAGTGGAAGAAGGGCACTGTCGGCACCCTGTCTGGCACCCTTCTCGACCTGACTGGTAGAAAGCCAGCTGGACTGATGGAGAGGAACGACGCTTGGCTGGACAGGGAGCCAGGAGGCCACCACAGAAGGGTCAGCAGCGCGACGAGGCCACGCAGGGCCGAAGCATTCGATGGCGAGTATGACAATACCAATGGTGCACCGACTCGGTTTAAGCCGCCGCTGTACCTCAAGTGCGGCCCGCTTCTGAGATACTGTGGCCTTCGTCATGAGAAAGTCCCGCCTCAGCCCCGAGGGCCAAACGTTGTGGAGGATCGTGAGATTTGGAGAGGAAGCGTCATGATCGTCACCAACGACGCCGAGTCTTCCTATGAAATCGCGCCGACGCTCCGACTCTTTGTGCAGGACGTCGAACTATTACCCCCTCCTCCACACCATGTGGACGGCGAACTTTCGCCCGAGTACGTGGATCCCATCGCCGGGCATCCCAAGCTGGGTCGTCGCGGTGAGACGCTTTACGTTCGGCCTGTGGACCACCTCGAAGAAGGGAGAGACCTGTCGCACGACGAGTCTGAGGATGGTCTGTTTGAGAAGATTAGGAGTCTGCCAGACGAGCCCTTGACTCAAGGCCTCAAGGACTATCCGGGGTCGTTTGCGAGCCGCCAAGGGCGAGTGAAGATTGACGGAGAGAAGATGCAGAAGTACAAGGACGTGAGGGGCTTCCGTCTTCATGCCGAACAGGGCAGTACGTTCTGGCGGTTCAACATTGAGGTTGAGCTACGAGAGCAGCAACAGCGCATTACATATCGCATCAACCGTGGGCCGGCGATGGCCTTTTGGGTCCCTGCACGCGGACAGACCATGAACATGATGTTCTATACGTGCAATGGCTTCAGCATCAGCGTCAACTCAAACGAACTCTGCGGACCCGATCCCATGTGGCGCGACGTTCTGAACTCGCACCAAACACGACCATTCCATGCCATGATTGGCGGAGGCGACCAGATTTACAACGACTGCGTTGCCTTTGACAGCCCGCTCTTTGACGAGTGGCTGCAGATCAACGTGGCGGAAAAGAAGCTGAACGCGGCCTTTACGCCCGAGCTGCAGGCCGAGCTGGAGCGGTTCTATCTGGAACGATACTGCACCTGGTTCTCGCAGGGCTTATTTGGCCTGGCCACTTCGCAGATCCCCATGGTTAACATGTACGACGACCACGACGTGTTTGATGGATACGGCTCCTACGCTCATCTGGACATGAGCTCGCCTGTCTTTTCTGGACTGGGACGAGTTGCTTTCAAATACTACCTACTCTTCCAGCATCAAAGCATTGTGCCGGAGACGGAAGTGAGCGAGCCCAGTTGGATCCTGGGTGAGCAACCGGGCCCATACATCCAGGAGGTGAGCCGCAGTCTCTACATGTCAATGGGCGGAAAGGTTGCCCTGCTTGCCGTGGACTGCCGCACGGAGAGAACCGAGAATGTTGTCTTGGATGAGAAGACTTGGGAGAAGATTATAAGTAGGCTGTATGCCGAGGTCAGGCGGGGACAGATTGAGCATTTGCTGGTGCTTCTGGGCGTTCCGATCGCATATCCCCGCCTGGTCTGGCTCGAAAACATGTAAGTGACCGCTTCCTCGCGAGCATGATCTCCGGCCCCTATCGTACGTATACTGACGTCTGCAGATTGACCTCAAAGTTGCTCAGCCCGGTCAAGGCGCTTGGTAAAACAGGAATGCTCGGCAAACATCTGAACAACCTCAACGGCGGTTACGAGATCCTTGACGACCTCAATGACCATTGGACCGCCAGGAACCACAAGAAGGAGCGCACAATCATCATTGAGGATCTGCAAGACTTGGCTATTGACCGATCTGTGCGAATCACAATCTTGAGCGGCGATGTGCATCTCGGTGCCATTGGTCAATTCTATTCCAACCCCAAGCTTGGCCTACCGAAGCACAAGGACCCGAGATACATGCCTAACATTATATCTTCGGCCATCGTTAACCACCCGCCGCCGGATATTGTGGCCGACTTGCTTAACAAGCGCAACAAGGTCCACCACTTTGACAAGGAGACCGATGAGGCCATGATTCCCATCTTCCAAACGGGCGTTGATGGCAAGCCGAGGAACAACAAGAATCTCCTCCCTCATCGCAACTGGTGCTCCATCCGCATGTGGGCGCCAGGCACCACGCCGCCGCCGTCACCTCCCACGTCTGACCGAGGGAGGAGTCGAAGCCCGGGAGGCGGGAGCTTGCTCAGGAGACTCTCCTCTAGGCGGCGCAAGTCTACTTCGCAGCAACCTTTCGACGCCTCACGGGAATCCGTGCGAGGGCCTCGGCCTCCGATCTCCGGAGGAGGTGGCCTTTTCAGGAACTTTTCACGAAGGGGCTCGGTTGATCAGCAACGCCCTGGGGGCGGCGTGACTCGAACTATGTCACTGGGCCGCGGGGAGGCTGCGCAGCACAGGGATGACTTTGTGCATCATGCACAGCACGGTAGCCAGGGCCGGTTTGACGACAGGAACATGAGCGGTCAGTGGAGCGGCGGCGAGTTTGATAGTGGCTACATGGACCCTCGCGCGCAGGGGCAGCCTCGTGCTTCTGGCCTCCGTGGTGGTGGCGGCAGCGACTTCGAGGAGTTCTCTGCGGGTGACGAGGCCTACTTTACGGCTCAAACACCTCGACGCGCACAGACGATCAACTACCACGCCGGGCCTGCCGGGAGCCACGAGGTGGACGCTCCGTCTGCCCGTCCGTACCATCGGACACCCACGGGCCTGTCGTTGAAGGACGTGAAAGACGCTGAGAGATTCGAGGTCAACCTGGAAGGCGGCCTGGACATTTCGCTCAACATGGAAGTCAACTCTAAGGACCCCATGGGCATTACTGTGCCTTACCGGATCCTCGTGCCCAAGTTGTTCTATGAAGCCTCCTCCAAGGACGACTTGTTTGCGACTGCGGAGCCAACTGGCATTCGGAAACTGTTCAGCTTCAGGAAGAAGCAAAAGGCGTCTTCGGGAGAGCCGGAGGCGGAGCCGGCAGAAGAGATGGGCTACGACGACGAAGACTTGGATGACGAGAGATACTGAGGTGATGCACATGCACTGGATATATCGAATGCTTGGAAACGTGTCTTTTGCCAAAAGAATTTGTTACGCATACAACTTGTAATTACCCTTTTCTTATCTGTTTATTAGGCTGATGAGCCTTGGGGTGTTTTCAAAAAACTTTTCGTGATGGCTCTGGTATAGCTGATGGCGGGCCTGTGGAGTCTTTGCGTACATGGAGGCTCTATCTTGGATACTGGCCTTTTGTAAATATTGAGATATACGGACATGATAGTACAGAACTCCATATGGAGGATAGGTTGAGTTTATAAACCTGGTTGATAAGTGTCTAATGGCTTTTGCGGCCGAGACATATGAGCACACTGTCCCGAGCATGTTCGAGCTACAGAGTTCCATATCACCTTGATCACGGGTGCAGAATGAAGGCAAGAGAGAGGAAAGAACGTGGGGTTGGGATGATAAAACGCGACAAATGGAAAAAAAAGTGCAAAAAAAGATGCCCACTATCAGAGTCGAACTGATCACCTTGTCATGTCAAGTAGAATACTAGTGACACGCTATACCGCTTAGCCAAGCGGGCTTTTTGATGCTGGATGGCGTGCTGGACAGGTATATAGATGTATTGTCAGGTCTTACAATACTTGGGATATCGAAAGACATGCATGGCTATCGCTGTGAAGCACTGTAGTAATTGATTCTCGTGGCTGCTGGCCTTTTGGAACAATTGTCGACGGATTGACTCTACGGAGACGTTCATTTTGGGTAGAAGCAAACGAAGCATTGGATTGCACTCTGACCCCTCCGTACTTTCAGCGGATGGCGCCTGATGATTAGGGGGAGTCTAGCGCCCCCGCCACAAGGCCTAGAGGTGCTCGCTCGCTGTGCCTCGGAGCATATTCCCCCACAACCTCTTGCCTTGGGTTCGCATACAGTAGCAGCGGACCTCCGAACATGAACGTCGGGCATCCAATCCTCCATCATCCCCAAGCACAGCATCGTCATTGATTCCCTTGCGTTTCTTTCCTCTCTATTTTTCGCAGCCTCTTGGTCCGTCTGTGCTATTCTGGCTCTGCGGGCCCTGAATTGGGTAATGATTTGAGAGCAAAGCATTCCCTTTTCTGTTGCTTGTTCGTTTTCCCGACTTCGACCATTTGCCTGTCCGGGGTGCAAAGCACACGCAGCACAGACGGACGAACAGACAGACAGGCAGACTGACCCCGGTCATTTCAGCTGTCCCTTCGACCCCCCCAAAAGGGAACAAGCAGAAACACCCGAAAGTGTGCTGTCATTAATAACACCAAGGCATCGCCTCTAAACCCATAACCCATATACCAAACACTCAATCTCCCTCCCTCCCCCATCTCCCCCACGACAACAACCACAAACGATTCGCAACACCAGAAATCCACACACGTTGTCGACAGCGCCCCAATCGGAAATCCTGCTGCGCGAGCAAGGGGCCTCGCGGCCAGCGAATTGAGGCCCTCTTCACAAAAGGATGCCCCCTTCCGACCTCTCGGTGGCCGAGGAGATATACAGGGGCCTCGCGAGCCTGCTGCGTCTGCTGTGGCAATGGATCAAGGGCCCGGGCATGCACAGGGCCGCCGTCGCCGCCGCGGCCGTGATGCGCCAGGTCAGGCGGAACCTGACGGCTAGGAGGCTGTTGAGCTTCCCGCACCTGCTGGCCTTTTTCTGGATGCTGCTGCTGCTCTGGGGCGAGCGCTGGATCTTTACGAGCCATGTCGGCATCTGCGACTGGAGGAATTGGGAGAAGTGGGTGAGTCTTGACTCTTCCGAACGAGACCTGCTTGATGATCACTTGGAAGCCGTGAAACAGAGACGAAGTGGCTAACCGATGCCAACAACAAACAGCCCAAAGGTGCCACGCCCCATCACCTCGTCCTCATCGCCGACCCGCAGATCCTCGACCCTCACACCAACCCCGACTGGCCCTCGCCGGTGCTGGCCACCGTCGTCGCCGTCACGGACCGATACCTCAAGCAGGGCTACCACGCGCTGCTGCACCAGCTGCACCCGGACAGCCTCTTCTTCCTCGGCGACATGCTCGAGGGCGGCCGCGAGTGGAAGACGAGGCAGGGCCACTTCGTCGACCCCAAATGGGGATCCCGCGGCCGCACCGCCAAGGAGCAGCGCTGGGTCAAGACGTGGCACCGCAAGTACGGCGACGACTTCTGGTTGCGCGAGTACCAGCGCTTCGGCAACATCTTCTTCGCCCCCTGGAACGACGCCGGCAGCAAGCCGGGGCCCTGGCAGAGAGGCCGCAAGCTGGTGGCCAGCTTGCCCGGCAACCACGACATCGGCTTCGGCGCCATGGTCCAGCTGCCTGTGCGAGATCGTTTCCAGGCCTACTTTGGGGAGGGCAATCGGGTCGATGTCGTGGGGAACCACACCATTGTCTCGGTCGACTCCGTGTCCCTGAGCGCGGGGACGTCTGCGCAGAGGGCCGAGCACGACCTGTCGGCCATCTACGGCCCCGTACACGAGTTCCTGGACGGCGTCCAAGCCACGAAGCGAAAGAAGGCGCAGAACGAGCTCGGCTTCTGGTATGGCATCGAGCGCGGCATCAAGCACAAGCACGACGTCGAGGACCTGGACAAGGCGGACCTGACCCGGTGGCCGAGAGACCCAGGGCCGGGGGCCGCCGACTTCCCCACGCTTCTCCTCACTCACGTCCCTCTATATCGCGAGCCTGCAACGCCCTGCGGCCCGCAGCGTGAGCACTGGCCGCAGAAGAAGGGATCCAACGAGAAAGATCCCGCCAACGCCATCTCAGTAGTGGCCGGATACCAGTACCAGAACGTGCTCTCGGAAGAAGATTCCGTCAGGCTCGTCAAGAGCGTCGGCAACGTGGTCCACGTCTTCTCGGGCGACGACCACGACTACTGCGAGCTCGTGCACTCCGACTCGAAAGAGAACGTGCGCGAGATCACCGTCAAGACCATGAGCATGACGCAGGGAGTGCCGACCCCGGGCTTCCTCATGGTCAGCCTCTGGAACCCCATCGACAAGGACGGCAAGCCCCTGCCCGGCGCGCCCGAGCAGACGGTGCAGACCCATCTCTGCCTGCTCCCGAACCAGCTCTCCAAGTACATGAACTACGTCGCCTTCACCATCTTCTCCCTCATCATCCTCGCCGTCAGGGCCTTCTTCGTCCCCGTCCTCCGCCTCACGCCGTTTGCGCTGCCGCCCGAACGAGGCAGCGCCTCTCTCCCCATCTACAAAGATAAGATCGAACCACCCATCACACCCTCGTCCGGCGCGAGCAATGGCGGCGGTAGCACGCGCTGGGCCGGTAAGAAGGGCAAGCACAGGCACCGATGGAGCACCGACGGCTCCAGGGGCCCGCGCATCACCATCAACGAGGACTACTACGACGGCGGCAAGGCGTGGAAGACGACGACGGGCCGCGGAGATAGGTTCTCCTTCGAGGTCATGGCCACGGAGATGTGGACCACGACGTGGAGGGTGACTTGGATTTCGGTGCTCATCTGGATCTACTTGATACGGAATGGCTAAAGTTCCTTTACTCTGTACCTTTTTTTTTTGCTCCCGCGGCTGGCAATAACTAGACTGAACAGGTTGTTGTTCTCTTCTATCATCTTTTACCTTTGGTGTTCTGTATATGAGCCGGGACTGTAGATGTCTCCCTATTTATTTAATTGTTGAGGTGGAAGGGAGCGAAAAACACACTACATGTATTGGTAAACGGACAAAGGCGGGAGAAAGATGCATCATCATCATCAGCATCAGGGCTATGGCTAGAACAGGTTGATACCAAGCATTCAATACACAAAATGTACCATCATGGCAATCATGGATCTTCTTGCCTCTGCGGCATCATAAGAGCAAAAGTAATCAGAACAAACGAAAAAAAAAAGCCAACCAATGCAAAACAAAAACCCTTCATCCCGACGCATCACCTCCCCCTTCTCCCAACCCCAATCCTCTCCTCCCTCGCCCTCCTCGCCCTCCCCTCCCTCTCCTCCTGCACGCCCTCCATCGCCTGCCCCTGCCGCCCCAACCCGAGATCCCCCATCGCCGCCGTAGTCTGCTGCGTCGCCGCCTCTCCCCCTCCTGCTCCTGATGCTGACGCTGACGCGCTTCCGTCACTACCAGCAGCGCTGCCGCTCTTGTTGGACGCGGCAGCCGTCGCGGTAGCCCGGGCCGCAACCTCGGCCGCGTGAGCCTGCTGCGCCGCCCTGAGCGCCTCGCTCGCGCGCCGGTCCTCGTACGAGGCGATGTCCTCGGCCGTGATTTGCAGTGTCGTCGGCGGGCGGCGAAGCATTCTGTCTCTTTCTTTTTCTAACTCTTGTTTCTTGATTTGGTTGGCTTGGTGTTCTTTTTCTTTGTGGGCGTGTGGCGCCTTTTCTTGATCGAGGTAAGGGATCGGGAAAAATCAGGGATGATGAAGATGGCTTTTATTTGCGCCGCTGAAATCGGGCGAAAGATTTAAGGAAAGGGCATGCAAGAGGGCTAAACACAGTCTGATGTCGTCTGGAGATGACTCCTTCGTCGGATTCCGATTGGAGACCTCGTTTATATCGGATTGTAGATGATGTGCTTTTCACCAGGCCGACGCAGGCTCAACCCGTTTCTTCTGATTCTCGCAGGCCCAAACTCTTAATATGAAAAGGAAGAGAAGTATGATTGGGGCCGAGACAGGCGAGATCTTGTTGGTAATAGGCGCTCCTCTGCCCAGACAAATTGGCATACAGAATCAGCGGGCTGTTAAAACGAAACTGTCTGCGGTGTTGATGATATGAAAGACAGGTTGAGCCGAGTGAGGTTCCAGAGATCTGGAGCTAAGGTCAGGTATGTAAAGAGGCAGGCTCCGCCAAGAACCGCTCTGCGGCAGTCGCCAAGCCGGGGTGGGGGCTGGCGCAACTGCCTCTTCTGCAGCTCCGTGTCAGACACCGAAACTCACACGACGCACACGATGCACACGATGCGCACGATGCGCACACACACACAATGCAAATGGTGGATAGCAGGTTTATATCTGGTTCTATTACTATTACAATTAGGTCTCTAGTATACTGTTACACATTAATTAATAATGATCAAGTCGTCTACTTGCACTTCAACGATATCAATACAATGTCGCATAGACAAATCATCGCTCTTCGCGTTGTGGTATCATTCAACAGCTGGTATCTGCATCCAAAAAAAGACCGACTCAGCTCTCATCTTGCAACTTTCTGCCATGGTATATGTTGACAAAGGAAATGGAATGCGGCATTTGGCACGTGATCCAGTGATATCCCAAGCCATCTCATCATGCAAGATAATACCCAAATAAAAAGGAAACTCCCAAACGAAAGCCAATCGGTAAGTCATACTCGACGCTTCAATAAGCGTCATCGATCCTGAAACCAAGGAAAGCCTCAAGCCCATGTTCCATAACTTGCTTTGAGCCCACAGCCTGGGGCGCCAGTCGGCCGACTCCCTCATGGCCCATCTCGTCATCATCTGCCGGCACCCAGGGACCGTCCGCGCTGTCGGTTGTGTAGATGCTGGCGCTGTACGTGCTTTCGCAGCCGTCGCGGAGCTGCCGAATGGTATCGAAGATGTGGTGTTGCGGTTGAGTGCTCACAGGCGTCTGCAACTCCGCTTCGGCATCCGTCTGCACCGTCGAAGGTGTTGATGCAGCCGAGGTCATGCTACCCGAAGAGTCTCGCTGTGCCGACCGCTCCGACTTCTGCTGCGATGACTTGTCCGAGGCGATGAGCTCGCCATGCGTTTCGAAACCAAAACCTTCGAACCAAGTAGTCACGTCTTCCGCCAGATGGCCCTCCTCTTCATCTGGTTGCGCAACCTCCTCCGGAAACAGGCCGTCCAAGTCTGCGCTGGCACCGCCCAGAATGGCGGTCTGGAATGCCGTCCAGTCAACAGGATGCTCTTCTTCCGTTGCTTCCACCGTTGCCACTGAGCTGCGGCTGCCAGTGTCGCTCAAGACAATTGGGCCGTGTCGGAAGGGGGGAGTAGTCATGGAGAAGGGGGTGCTGGTGAACTGAACAGTCTCGTCTTTCGCTTCCAACGCGTGGTTCATGCTGCGACTCCGACGGTGACCGGATATACCTGAGCTCCTGTTACTACCCGTGGCAGATCGGAAGCCCTCCGGGATGGGAGGTAGGAGAGGCATTGTTGGGGCTCTGACAGCGAACCTCGCCGGGTTCTTGGGTGGTACTACAGGCAGCACCGATCTGGTGGACGATGAGTCGTCGTCTTCGACGACAGCCGCGTCCTCTTCCTCAGCTTGATACAGCACTACCTGTGGTAATGGCAACTGCCCTAGCGGTCTCCTGTCAATCTTGGTCGGCGACTTCGGTGAGACGTCGCCGTGTATGATCTCTGGGGAGACAAGGATTGTGGAGGGCGGTGGTGGCACCGCGATTTCAAACGGGAGGGCTCTCTTTTTAATGTCAGCCCTACTCATGGGAATGGGCGTAGACCCTCTGTCGGGCCACTGGAACGAGTCGCGGAACAATGGGCTTTGTTGTTCGGTAAGAGGACCACCGAATTGACGTGGCATGCTCGCAGAGATGTCTGACGCTGCCTTCTTCCGCCTGTCTTTGCTTTTTTGTTTAGGCGACTTCTTGCCGTTGTCTTGGCCATTCCAAATCGCCTCGATTTGGGCTGGGCTCAAAGGCTGCTTGTCGGTTTTGATGTGTTGCGATTTGAACATGTCGGCCATATTCTCCGTCAAGGTCCACCGAGAAGACCGTGCGTGCTTGCGTGACTCGATCTCAGCCGTCACTTGACTTGGTCGCCTTTGCACGGGGAAATGAAAGGAGCTCGCAGCAGATGCCTTGCGTTCAACGCCGCATTCTGTTCCGTGGCTGTAAATCCAGTAGCCGGAGCGACGTTTGGGTACGCTTGGTCCGGTCGCGGGAGATTCATACACAGGTGGTGCATTGGACGAAGCTGCATCTGTCCCTGCATCTGCGGGATTGTGCGCCTGATCGGTATCTGGCGAAAGCTGATTGGCTGCAGCGAGGGCAGCGGCCGTTGTCACAATGTTTGTCTGCAGTTTGTGTTCAGACTGTTGGCTGGAGCGTCGCATGTCCTTGATGGAAGGGCCAGGGAAGGGTGAAAACTGCCGCAGTATGCTACGGCTCCGACTGTGGCGGTGACTGGGCGGGTTGGCCTTGTCAAGCACCGTGCCCTCAAAGAGATCCTCTTGCGGCCGCTCTGGTCGGTGTGGGGGATAAGGAATTGAAGGCGGGTCTGTTGGGGCAGTTTCCGCCGTCATTCCAGGTCTTGTCGCATCACCGCTGCCAACAGAAGAGAGCTTCCTGTGTTGAAAGGCTGCATCGCTCTCGTGGCTGCTTCGCGAGAATGATGGGGTAGTTGGCGTCGACAGCGCGGGTTGAGATGAGGCCGATGATGAGACTGCGGATAGGCGGCGAAGGCTCTTTGTGCTTCGCAGAATAGTCGAGGCCACCGAATCCTTTCTCCGGTGGGGAGAAAACCATGACCGTGACCTCTCCTGCTTCTTGTCCTTCGCTGCGTCGTCGGACTCGGCTGGAGATTCAACAGCCTTGAGTGCATCGCCGGACTTGGCGCGTGAATGGGAGCGCAGCAGTCCTAACCCGCCCGACTCCCTTTGGAAGTCGAGCCGCTTGGTTAACCTCGTCATATTTCCAGAAGCAAACACCTGTCGACGGATTGAGCCGGTTGAGACGAGCGCTGGTGTATATAAATAGTCGCGCAAAAGCCAACTGCGCAGGGTATCAAAGAAGAAGAAAAGAACAAAGAGACCGGCGACCAAGACTGGACAGTGAAGGAGGAGTGATGACCGAGCGGGATTGCGCAGAAGGTTCCAACGTCCTACCAGGCGCAGGCGATAGGAAGGGTGGAGCTGTGGGTAGGCATGGTAGTATCACCACGAAAGTGATCTGTGTGTTGGTCGGGCGTGCAAAGTGAGGCGGTCGTCGGTTTGCGTCGTTTGCTCTGGTGCGTGCTCGCTTTTGTGCTTGCTTTTTTCCCGTCGACGTGTTGACTCGTGCAGCTGTTGGGGGCTATGAGCGGCGGACTAGGTAAAGGCTAAAAGACCTGATGGCGTTTGACCTTGTTGGCGGCATCGGCCGACCAGGAGAGAGCAAGGAGAAAGAGGAAGAAGAAGAGGAAGAAGAAGGGAAAGGAAGGAAAATGGATCCTCGAGACGGAGGGGAAGGTCTGGGGCGATGGATATAAGAGCAGATAAGGAAAAGTATATGTAAACGTGCAGGAACGAGGCTTCGCGACTTGCGTGGGGATGCTAGTCGACTTAAGAGGCAAGTCCATCCAGAAGGTACGAAGAAGAGCGCAAGCGTAGGTACATTATCATGCCATGGCCATGTCCATCATCTTTGGATCCTGGCCTGCATTGGCCTTGAAGGCTCCTTCCCTTGCAGCCGTTGCGAAAGGTGGCCGGACAAGGACAAAGTATCCGATACAAACGAAGAGTCCAGCGGACGGGGCCAAACCGGGGCGGCTGCAGCCAATGGATGCCATTGGAGCGACTGATGGGATGGCGTCTTGGTTGGGGGAGGCAGGCACAGGGCGGGCAGGAGCCACCTCGGAGCTGCCCACTGCCCTAGCACGCAAGGCCAAGCCTAACCGAGACCCTCGTCCCGGACGGCCAGTCCTAGCGGGGAAGTAGTTTTCTGACAAGTGCTCGCAACTCTTTTTCCTTTTCTTTTTTTTTCTTTTTCTTCCCTTTTGTCTTACCTGCAATTTGGCTAATCAGGGAGATTTGCGGCACAGGCACCTCAAGGCCCGTACGGATGATGATGCATCTTCCGCTCGGGCTCACGATCCACCACTGCGAGGGCCAGATGTTCGTGTTCGTAATCAGCAAAGAAGAGCAAGGCAGATATGCGGTAGCACCGGTGTCAGGAGCCAATAGCTTCGTTTTTGCCTCTGGCTGCAAAATCACTGGATTTGGCACTTGCGCCGCTCAGCTATTGAAGTCTTTCGGCGCGGCTGTGGTGGGTAGTGGGCTACCGGTGGCCAATTTTCTCGGTCACGACGATGGTTATCAATGGTGAACGAGGCAAGACAGACGGCCGTTGCACAACAGCCTGATGGAATCGATGGGATCGTGGACTCCGTAGGTGGTGTTCGAGCCATGCAGGCTCACAAGTACAGGCTACATCCGGAGTATTAGGCGGCAATGGCGCTGATGATTCGTTAGCGACGGCGGCCATTGCAGAGGTACCCCTAAGCAGACGGGCCATCCCTGGCGAGGCCTAGCGCAATGTACGTAAACCGCCCTCGAAGAGCATCTGGAGCAGCTCAGATGCCGGCTTCTCCCCACAGAGGGCCCCCCAAGGTGTCAGCTGCTGCTACGTTGAGTCTCTGTTTCTCGCCGAGAATCGTTCATGGGCCGAGTCGATGGAGTTGATGCTGCATGGCCTTTGGTACGGGGTGCGGAGGGAGTAACTGCTCATGTACAAAGAACCGTCGCGGACACATGCAAGGTATCCCAGGGCCCCGCATCTGCGTTGCAGGACAGAAGATGCAGAGAACTTGATGCTACTCGTCGATGCTGAGCGGCGAGTAATGAGCGGCAAGGGGACTGAGTCGAATTCCAGCTGCCAGTCAGTGCTTTTGCTCGGAGCAGGGCTCAGCATTGACAAGTGAGAGAGCTGCGAACCTTGGCTGTATGACGAGATGTCAGCATGGATGCGTTGACGCCAGAAATGCCAGAGCTCTCCTTCAGCTGCCAGCTCAGCTCAGCTACACTTGCTACTACTCTCGTCACTCTCACCACTTCTATTAATAGGCCGTTTCAGCTCACAGACGTTTCCTCGAACACTGCGGCATTGGTCAAATGAGTTTCGTGAGTCCAAACGCATTGCCATGAGCCAAATGCGTGTACAATGAAAGTATCGTCGACGCCAAAAGTGCCCAGGGAGGTACAGACAATGCTAGCACTAGCACCTGCGCATCTCTTCACCGTAAGTCTTCCATTTCTCCGCCTGAATCCTTGGTTTCCAGACCTTTAGTTAGCAGGTGAGGTGAATCATGCCAAGCAGCACCTCCTCGCATTTGCAACATTGGAAATCGACATGATTCACCGGTGTTGAAGTCGGCACACAACATGCCCATCGCTGGACCAGCTGCTCACACGACGAGATGGACGGGCCGATGCCAACTTCAAGTCACCGGGCAGCTCGCAGGCAAGGTCCCAGCTACCAAGGTACAAGTACGCCGTGCTCCGCCAAAATTGCCGAGCGGCCTCATCGCGGGGTACGTACAGGATACCCACTGGTATGGAGCATTCTGTAACTGCCCATCGCTGCGCGTGGGTTCCGCCAGGTTCATCATCATGAGCTCCTTTTCTCTCGGCCTCACGGCGAGCTTCTGTTCATACTACCTCCTTACGACTACAACTCCGTACATCATCAGGAGGATCGGCCAACGTTTCATTGCACCATGAGACTCAGCATAGACAGCTCCTGGTACTCGGACAAAAAAAGCAGACCCAAGCCCAGATCTTGGATCCCTCCCCCCTCCCTTACGGACCATCCCGGCTTATTCTGATGGTGGCGCCCAGCTAAGGACACTAGCGATTTACGCTCCGTGGATGGTTGATGGCTCCCCCCGCGAAATCAAATACTAATACAGTCCATCTATCAATCAATATCTTGGGCCTCTTCTCCTCATGCCGGTCTCGGTGAAGTCCGCGGCAACCAATGAGGCCTAGCTACAGTGGGCTGTATCTCAGGACGCCTGACAATTCTCCTAGGGCCTCGAATGGCACACGGCCCGATGTTCGGCATTTGCTGGTCAAAATCACAAGCAAGCAAGCAAGCATGCATTGATGAGGGATTTGGCAGTGACAAGACGAGACGAAACGAGACGGGACGAGACGAGACGAAACACCGTCATCATGACTTGTCGTACCTATCGTCTGAATCGTATCGCACCCTGACATGCATGAAAGCGCAAGGACCTGCCATACGGGGGCACGGGGCAATTCGTAGCGTACCTTTATGTGCCTCATCCACATCATGCCCCCCCCCAAAGGCGAACAGAAGCAAATGATGGAGGAAGCAACAACGACAAAGGATTAAAATAGTCATTGCCCGTGCTCTGAAATTGCAGGTAAGTAAGAAGCCCAAGTCACTCACTCACTCAATCAATCAGTCAATCAGACAGACAGTCAGACAGACAGCAGCGCATTCCGCCAGTGCCGAAGCACGTCGCATCAGCATGCTGCCACCTCGGAGGACCGGGAGGGCAAGCTGCGCCGTGTCTCCTCCGTTGATCAATTTATCCAGCATCTGATCCTTCGGAAGCCGACAGCATGCGTCCAAGGACGTACGATCTGGCCATGCACGTGTTGGTGTCATTATTCTGTGCTACCATACCTTGCCTGGTCTTTTGGTGCGGAGTATCACTGCTGCTTCTTGATAAGGAAACATGGGCGAGTTCCTTTGGATCGGCATCCACCAGGAATCAATCCTTGTCGGACAAAAAAAAAAAAGAGCCCAAAGCTTTGTTGGATCCCATGATCCCCAGCGGGCAAAATGCTACCACCACCATTCGTGACAATCCAGACTCTGGGGGGGCCCAACTGCCACCAAATTGTTGTCAATACTCCAGCCCCGATGCCGCCAGCTATTCAGCTATTCAGCCAATTTGATGACACGGCAGCATCGCCTGGACCGCCGTCTGGACCTTTCCTGCCATGGTTTCAGAATCAGTTCTCGGTCATGACCGCGACCTAGACTCTCTCAACAAGCCGTCAGTTAACCTGATTCCACCTCACGCGCCGCCCCGTCAGTAATGGTGCGTACTTCGTAGTCATAAGTATTATCATAGATTAATCTATAGGAGTATTAACCAGAGACAGTAGGTGTCATGTCATGCCCAGCTGCTACCCCTCACGTCCAGTCGAGATCCCACCTTATGGAGATGTGCCCACATGCTGCTGGGCTACTATTAGCAATCCACAGCACCTCTTGGGCACCAGCTGCCGAGAAAGGAACCCACGCGGCTATTATTGTTCGTGGACAAGTTCTAGATCCCGAGGCAGGCAAAATGCCCAAAGGCCCCAAAAAGCACGACACAGCCTTGGATGCCCCGTTGCCACGCTCCTCTTCCCTAGTACCAGCAGCCGATCGGGGCTTTTGGCGGGGCATGAACATGTTCATGTTGGCTGCAGGACGGGGAATCCATGAACATGAAAGAAGGGCCAGATTGCTCGTGACTAGCAAAGCTGTGCATATGGAGTGTGTACATACTACATGCTGTGCTATTAGCAGCTGCAGGCGAATGCATGCTCTGAATCAGCTTCTTTCTAGGCAGCCAGAAAACACATATACACGATCTTTTGGCCTCGCCCTGCTTGCTGACGGATGAAACATCTGTTCACATGGTACCATTGATCCGACGATGCCTGGTCAGGATGCTATGAGGAATGCCTATCCAGTATTACCAACCTACTCACCTCCAGGCAGTGGTAATACAAGCAAAAGCAGGACATGACTTCTTCCTAGTAGGTGGCGGCCACGAGGTGGTCTGATAACTGCATTGCATGCCATGTCGTGCGCATTCCCACAGGCAGGCTCCCACAAGGCGATGTTGCTTCCAGGCTGAAGAGGAACCCAAGAAAAATAGCACAAGCCCGCCAACCATCCCGCATAAAGTAGAACACAAGAACGACCATTCGCAACCGACAAGACCGTAACATAGAGAGGGAAGAAAACGCCAGAATTCAACTCTTCAGAGCGGCTATTATGCTATCGTCCCGGTAGCTTCGGGCCAACTGTCGAGTCATCCGTCATCTTGCATGCTTGCCCTTGTCCAGAGAGGCAGCTACAAGTAGCACAAGGCCGAGGTTTCCTCTTCTTCTGCTTCTCTTCTCTTTTAGCCAGAAACGTAGCGCCCGCTTGTTTCGCCGATGGAAAGCCATCCATTCTCGACTGCGAGACGGTTCTCTCCTTGTCTTTATCCTGTCTGCGAGATGTGTAAGATGTGTTCAGGGGCTTGGCTTGCCGGCATATTCCAAGCACAAGCTTCGCTGGAACGTCACAGGCATGAGACGTCTCTTTGAGGTTCTCTGACACCTTATCACATTAGTAGCAGGTAGTTACGGTAAAAAAACCCCCGAATGTGATGCCAGTGCAGATGTACGTAATGCGGTACTATATTTCACCTTCTCAGACGACGTTACGTTGCCAACACTTCTTTGCGGGGAAGCTTTGTCTACATGTACTGCGAGCCGGGAGTCACGATGGGATCACGTTCTATGTGAGAACGGCCGCCTTTTGTCGATGAGAACGACTCATATGCTCAAGATGGGTTGTAGTTTGCAGTTCTTGTTGTTGCTGCTATCCAGCTCATGCCGTCCATATTGTTATCCATGATGTCTTGACGGAAATTCTACCTTTGATGCTGCCCACGTAGTTCCCATGCCGAGGTGTAGAGTAAGCTGCATCTATATCAGCCATTCTGCAATATCAGAACAACTTCAACCGCCCTATCCGTAGTAAGCACCCATTCTACTCCCCCAAAAAGAAACCCTCACAGCACCCAATTCGCCTCCATCATCCCCCTCGACGTCCCCGTCTTCAAAAACGACGCAGCCGCGTGCCTCGGAAACGATACCCTCAGCACCTCCAGCTTCTTCTTCTTCTTCTCTTCTTCCACGCCGCCCTCAATCAGCGGCTCCCAATCCTCCTCGTCCTTGTTCCTTTTCCCTTCCAATACCCCAGCTGCCGCATCGCCCGTCCTGTAGGCTGTTCGGCTGCCGCAGCACATGGTGAATAGTCTCTTGATGGTCTCGAGGGCGTCGGAGTGCCATGAGGTGGATGGCTTGGGGGTGAAGAATAGGGGAGGCGGGAGAGGGGAGGGCTGGGAGCTGATTCGGAAGCCCTTTGTATGAAACATTGTGCCAAAGTAAAGATGGATTATGTGTGAGATACGAGAAGATCAGTAAAGGGATGGCCAGTACTAGGTGGCTTCCGGGGGCTTGACAAGTACAGCAAGAGAGGTCTCTGGGTAATTCGTGAAAGGCTTTGCAAACAGAGATGATTGAGGGAGAAGAATGAGAATCAGGAACAATGCTTCTCATGGAGCCGAGCTCTATATAAGAACCACGAGCGGCATCTCACTCCAACATCAATCGTCGAGATGCATTCCATCAACCTCCTAGGCGACCGCCTCATTTCGCTTTGCAAAGTCTCACATATTGGTGGGCCTTGTTCGTTATCCGAATGCAAGGGAGGCATTCCCAACGCCTGTGAGAAACAGCGGCCATTAGGCCTCTAATTGATGTCTCACACATTTGATAATGGTCTGGATACCTTGCCATGAGGAGCCCGGCCGCCGCACCAACCCGCCAAGCAAAGTCCGGGGAGGGAGGCACATGGTAATTGCACTGTCGTTTCCGAACATTTCTTCGATTAGCAGAAATCTCCTTGGTGGGAAAGATGAGTCCAACTTGACATCGTGACATGTTCCTCGATTCTTCCATTGCTCTGTGCTAGATGTAACTGCCTGCCTTATTCATATGCCTCCGAATCAACCTCGTCATCTTCATCCCCATCATCGTGAGAGGCAAACGGAACGAAACGAAAGTCCAAAAAGCTCCTCTTCCCTCCTTCCACGTCCACCATGAACTGCAGGCTCAAGACGCCCTGGCTGTCGCCTCGAAGACTGACTTTGCTCGCAATCCGCATCGCCTCGCTGGCGTGTCTGATAAAGTCAAACTTGTATGCCTGCGACCAGCGGTCGTTGATGGTAAAGGTTTCGAGAAGGTCCTTGCCCCGTGCAAAGTCCACGCTGGAGCTCCCTATATCCCCGGCGCAAGATAGGGTCAAGAAGGGCGAGGTCTTGGTGGCTGCAATATTCAACTTGACCGGCCCCGCGGGTATGATCTCGGCGATGCAGTCAAACAGGGTGCGAGATGACATGATGATCTTGAACGTCAAGTCGTTGCGGTCAAAGGGTATGTCTTCTGGCATCTCGGGCAGGTAGGTCGCCAGTCCCGCCGTGGTCTTGGTGCCGGATTCTTCGAGGGTGACTTTGAAGGCGTCGCCCTCTTCCGCGTATAACAAGGTGCAGGTTCCAGGTATGCCAAGCGTCTGGTTGCTAAACGCACTCGGCCTGTAGTTGCGTATGTTACTTCGGTATGGGTCTTGGTCGGCCTTCTGAGCTCGAGCAGCCACATCCACAGACCCAAAGATCTGTAGCACCTCAAGAAATGTCGACAGTGGGATTTGGAAATTGGGGTATTCGGGCTCGCCATCTTCTGACAGAGGAAAATTCACGGTGTACGCAGAAAACAGAGTCTTGTCCAGAAATGCAACCCCTGCAGCCACTGTTAGTCCTGTCTTCTACGATCATCAAAAGGGCGTGCTGTCACACCTTGCATTACTCGCGAGTTGTCAGCCGCAAAGCGAATGCCGTCCTCAGTAATCTGGACGTGCACCTTCTGTGCGAAGTCGATGCATCGAAGAAGTTGGTACATCGGTCTCGGGGACGTCGAGACTGCTCGAAAGATGGGCTTTGTTTCCGTAGCCATGGTTGAAGTAATGCCCCCTTGGGACGGCGGGTGGTGGTCAAGTTGGTGAAGGAAGTGGAACGGGCGTGCGTGAACGGATTTGATGGGCCGTATAACGCAAGCTGGAAACGGCAAGGACAAAACAACTCGCTCCGGAAGCCTTCTTTTTGCTTTTGTTCTCTTGCCAACTAGTATACAATGGGTATCTTAGACATAAACTCCGACCGCACAGAACATGTACACGGTTCCAAACCTGTGATGAGTTAGCACATGTCGAAAGTCAGTCGCGACAAGCATTGCCGGGGGTTAGCCATACGCAATTGCTAGAGAGGCTGGAACGCCGAGTGCAACGACGCTGACCAGAGAACGATCTATAAGGGCAGATGGTTAGTTGATACGTCTCAAGTTGAACACGCGCATAGAACTCAGAGAACTCACTCAGCGCGAATACACCGGTAATGGCAATCCCCAGGGAGAGGAGCAAGAATGCGACGGTGAATTGGCTCTCCTTAGCAATAGCAGGGACGAACGGACTGCCAGCAGCAGCTTGCCAGACCTGGTGCAATGAGGAATCCATGTGCTGCGCCGTGTGCAAAACGAGCAATTGATGGCTCCTGGCTTGCTTCTCACGAGGGATTGCAGGAAGGAGAAATTGGAGGCGAATGGACTTGTCTTGGGTCGGACAATCAGTGAAGCCTTGTCAATCAATCGCGCCGTGATTGCGAGATTGTTGGAGCTTGGAAGAAGCTCGTCCAATGCCACCAGCTGTCCACGTTGAATATCTGGCCGATTAGGCGAATCTGGCTTAGCGTGACTCGCGGCTGGGCGATGGATGATGTAAGCAGCACGCTCCGCTGATCCGACCAGATCCGGCCTAGTCCCATCCTGCAGCTTCTGAACTCCTCCCCCACAGCGGCTTACCTAAGCCAGCGCAATCGACGCTCGGGCCATGAACTTTCTCGAACCCGCGTCAAGCTGAAGTGTCACGCCTGTGGCTTCGTACCAACTCCGTCTCTACCTCAACCTTACCTTACCTCACACCACCTACACATGACAGCCTCAACTCTGCACAACCCCAAAGGCATCTCGCATCGATTTGCATCTCGAGACCCAGCCGATCCGGCGCAGTCCGACACCATGGCCGACGTCAAGGAAGAGAGTAAGGCGACTCCCTCACTCCACTTAGGTACTTACACACCCGCCACACCAACTGACGCATCTCGTCGCATCGTCGCAGATGGCAAGCGCAAAGCCGAGGACGATCCCGTCTCGCCCGTCGCATCCAAGCGGGTTAAGCACGACGAAGATGCCGCCGAGGCAACAGAGCAGAAGCCCGTCGAGATGAAGCCCATCCCCTTTCCCGAGAAGCCCGCCGTCATCGAGGAGCGCAACGGCGAAATCGAATTCCGCGTGGTCAACAACGACAACGAGCGCGAGTCCCTCATCATCCTCACCGGCCTCAAGTGCATCTTCCAGAAGCAGCTCCCCAAGATGCCCAAGGACTACATCGCGCGCCTCGTCTACGACCGGACGCACCTCTCCATCGCCATCGTCAAGAAGCCGCTCGAGGTCGTCGGCGGCATCACGTACCGGCCCTTCAAGGGGCGACAGTTTGCCGAAATCGTCTTCTGTGCCATTAGTTCTGACCAGCAAGTCAAGGGTTACGGCGCGCACCTCATGTCGCATCTCAAGGACTACGTCAAGGCCACGAGCGACGTGATGCACTTCTTGACGTACGCCGACAACTACGCCATTGGTTATTTTAAGAAACAAGGCTTCACCAAGGAGATTACATTACCCAAGCACGTCTGGATGGGGTACATCAAGGATTACGAGGGCGGCACCATTATGCAATGCTCCATGCTCCCGCGCATTCGATATCTGGAAATGGGTCGCATGCTCCTTAAGCAGAAGGAATGCGTCCAGGCCAAGATTCGAGCCTACTCCAAGTCGCACAACATCCACGCGCCGCCAAAGGAGTGGAAGAACGGCATCCGCCCCATCAACCCCCTCGACATCCCCGCCATCCGCGCGTCCGGCTGGTCCCCCGACATGGACGAGCTCGCGCGCCAGCCGCGCCACGGGCCCAACTACAACCAGCTCCTCCACCTGCTCAACGACCTCCAGAACCACAACTCGGCCTGGCCGTTCCTCGTCCCCGTTAATAGAGACGACGTGGCCGACTACTACGACGTCATCAAGGAGCCCATGGACCTCAGCACCATGGAGAGCAAGCTCGAGGCCGACCAGTACGCCACGCCCGAGGACTTCATCAAGGACGCCAAGCTCATATTTGACAACTGCCGCAAATACAACAACGAGAGCACGCCCTACGCCAAGTCGGCCAACAAGCTTGAGCGCTTCATGTGGCAACAGATCAAGGCCGTGCCCGAATGGTCGCATCTCGAGCCCGAAAAGTAGACAACTGCCATCCTTTGCGCGTACCGATCCAAGAATTGGAGTTTGAAGCACGGGTTTTACGACGACATATTTGGGAGGCTTCACCCCCTCTGTCTACTTCATATATCCTCTTTTTCTTGTTTCCTTTACCTTTTTCTTTTCCTCTTTGTTTTCTCTTACAAGATAGGTTTTTTTCCGTCGGAACTTTACAAGAGCAATGGCGTTCCGGTACGGATACGGATAGGGGGCGTTTATGGACTGATTGGCTTGCCGGTCGGCATACGAGCTTCACGCCTGTATGAGAACTTGGAAGAAGCGTTCAAACATTCAGCGGATGCGATAGGCTTCCTTATACCAAGGCTTTATGGATTCTGGTACCTACAACGGCGTCACAAGAGCTCAAAAGCACAACAGGATACGCTTATTATTCTGATATCTTGAGAAATAAGACACATGCCAGATGTGCCCAAGAACCTCATATTGTATTTGTAGCATCCCTCTGTGGGTTCCTCGTCAATAGACGATTGCCCCGATATCTCCATCCTGAGATTGAACGCTCTGCCATCAAAAGCATCATCGCTTTAGAGCATAAGCATACTTGCCGCTTCTCTCCATCTTTCGCAAAGTAGACTTCCAAGTAGTCGGGACATGATCCCTACCTAGTAACACTCCTCCTCCCTTTCTACCTAGGCAGGTAACTCTAGATAAATATTGCATTCCGGCCCAAGTCCGAAACCAATGGAACAATAGAAAAGAACAAATGACCATCTCACAGAGACGAAACGACACGAAAACCTATGGGAACTCCCCCAAGAAAGAAAGTGAGAACATCAAACGCGCTTGATTGCCGACTCCGGAAGAGGGAAGAGAAAGGGAAGTCGCGGGAAAACAGCCGAAACAATAAAAAAGACAAAGCTACCGTCACTCCTCAAAAGCTGCGACAAAAGCGCTTCGAACCAAGAGTTTGGGGGGCGGGAAAAACAAGGGGGGAACCATCTATAAATCGGGGTTGAGAGGTCTATTAAACGCCAGGAGAAACGAAAAGAGCGCCTTTTGAGTTCTTCTATCAGCTCTCAGGTACCAAATCGCGGGAGGGCGGTCTTCACGCGCTTCCGGCCCGGGCTCCCGGCTGACTGGTCGGGGGATCGTTTGCTGGTAGTCGAAGGTTTGAATAGTTCCGCCGAGACGAGGGCGATCGGCTGAGGCCTGACTGCAGGGTCGATCGCGTCGCAGAAATCAAGATTTGCCCGCTGCGGATGGAGTTCTCGTTGTCGATTGTTCGGCGAAGCAGGGGCTGGAGAATTTCGGGAATCTCTGACCATTGGCCAGCGCGAGCCCTGTGAAGCATGCCGTCGGAAAGGGGGTTAGAGGCCCCAGAGCCAGACGAATGGGACTGTCCGAGCATCTCAGCCGTCATCCTGTCTGTCAAGACTGCCAGCTCGCCGCTATCAATCGCGTTCTTGAGCCACTGCTCCCATTCTTCGTCCAAAACAACCGATGTGTCGCCGGCCTCGCGTCGGGCTGCCTGTGCGCGCAGACGCTCGTTGAGCGGCACGCCCACGCTCGCCAGCTCCTCGTCGCTCTCTTCCACGTCCATATTGTCGTCGTCGTCCAGGCTCGGCAAGGCGAGGGTGCTTATCCTAACGGCGCGCGCTGGCTGGGTGGACGGCCTGGCAGCGGGCTCCGTCCAGTCGGGCATGTCATCGGCTGCCGTATCTCGAATCACAATGCCTTGCTCGGCCTCGAACTTTTCCTTGGCCCACTTGGTCCCCTCCCATTTGGTGAGTGAAGAGATCTCGGCGTGCGTGAGGCCCAGGGCGTCAAAGGCTCGAAAAAGGCGACGGTGCCACTGCCACCGGCTGAGTCGGATGCGGTGAGTCGGATGCGTGTAGTCCAGCCCCGGATACTTTGCTTCTTGCGTGTCGAGATGGCCGTAGAAGGCGTGTGTCTCCTGGCGGACTTCGGGGATGAGGCTGCGTTGAAGCAGCGCTGAGAAATCCTGGGGGTCGAAAGTCTTGGGCTTCGGAAACATGTGCTCGTATACGAGCTGATCAATAGGTGGGCCCCTCATGGCTGCGGTGTCTGGTCCGGCAGAGTGATCGATTCACAGCGTCAGAGGTCTAGAGGATAGTGCGCCAAATTGTCAGGAGCGCCGCCAGTCGTCTGATGGCGGCAGCCGAAAGCAGTCGTAGGCGTTGGAAGGGTTGCCAGGCGGTCGTCGAAAGGCGTTTGGCCGATTACGGACAGAGGTGGCCGTCAAGTGAGGGGATCAAAAGAGTTATTGAAGGAGAGAAAACCGAGTCGGACGACGTTGTGTTGTGTCTGCACAAGGAAGGCGAGAAATGCCGGTCGTCACGGAAAATAGGCGGGCGGGCTCGGGTTGGGTGGGAGTCGGCCAAGGAATGAAGGCAATGCCTGTCCGAGTTTATTCTTGGGGGTCGATCGCGAGAGCGGCCACGGCACGGATCAAGTAGACCTGGAATCTTCCAAGGGGTGGCAGGGGAAGACGCTCGGGCGAGATTGAGGCGGAAAAGGCGCAACAGTCGTGTCACAGCTGACGAGATCACGTCGGCTGGCAGCGGTGGAGGAGGCTGATGGTGAGTTGGGCGTCTTCAAGTGAGGTAGAGGGACACGTAGGGGAGGCTCGGAATATAAAGACTGTGAGTGAGCGAGTGTTGGTTCCTGTGACAGGTGAATGATTGAGCGAGCGAGTGGATAATAGCAGCTGCACGATGCTCGGTCGGTAATAGTAATCTGCAGCGCTCTGTACAGGGGAATGGAATGGAGGAGATGGAAGGTCGGGGAAGAGGCAGAGCCGGTGCCAATCAAAGAGTGGAGGGTCGCCTGGGGGCCTGTCCACTGTCCACTGTCTACTGCTCACTGTCCACCTGTTCCTGCGGCAAGGGACGCCACCGTCTTAGACAGAAGCTGCCGCCGGTTGTGAACAAGGACTCGCACAATGAATGACAGCACAAAATGGTTTGGACTCCCGCCTCGCCCTGGAGGAGCAGGATCTTTATTGGAAGCAACACTTTGCACTGGCCGTGATGAGCGCTGTTTGGTTGAGTGTTTCGGTGACGAGGAAAGACTGAAGAAGTTGACGAAATGGGATGGAGGTTTCAGTGGGCAGCCTGGCGCTGTCAATCGGGTACCTAGGTGGGCGCCGGTCCCTGTAGGGGTCCCGAAGTCGCCTGTAACTGTGTGGGCCGTTCTGCTTGGGCCGTGCCGCATCAGATGGCGGGGATTTTCTTGCTGGTCACTCGGATGGCATGCAAGCCCAGCATCAGCCTGATTGGAGAGCAAATCGAATGAAAACATCCTGCTCTTCCTGACACCCTCCTACTGGATATCTTATATCCTACATGTATGGAAACAGGCATGGCCAACTCAAGCGTGCCAGATATTGCATCCGGTGACTTTTCCCTAGGTTCCCGGTTAACATCATCTGAATCTGAATCCACCTAGCAAAGGCAACGAAGATGCGTGAAACCCTCCATCAGCCGTAAGCATTGGGCACTATTCACTGGTGCCTGAAAAGCGGCCGAGACGTTGTTGCCTTTGTCAGGAACCGGCCATCAAAGACAAGGCCCTTGATCCGTGTAAGCAGGATCGCGGCCCGGTTGTAGTGCGCTTCGATTGCGATGAGTTTCAAAAACACTGACGAATAGAATGGTCGACATGGCATTGTTTGGTTGCTACCTACAAAGGAAAGGCGCCATAGTTGTAGACACAAAAGCCGATTGCAGGACACAGTCTCATGATGTGCTCGCTAGCATTGAGTTGTTGAGTCATAGTGCGAAATGGTGGACAAGCTCATCCTGGCATCTAACTCGTAGTCTCGAGGGCAGCATCAACACCTATCTGATCTTTTCGTCCAAATGCTTCAACATCCAAATGGAGCAACAGAAACGAGTCAAGGTCCGGACAACGCTCCCCATCCTCCCGCCCATCGAGGCCCGCGATGAAATCCACACGCCCCGGCTCGTCATCCGGCCACCGCGCCTCTCCGACCTGCCTGCTCTGCACTCACTCCGCAGCCAGCCCGAAGTCATGAAGTATTCCTCAAAAGGCCCGGACAAGACGCTCCAAGACACTCGCAAGGCCCTGGACGAGCTGCTTCCTCCAAACGACAGCAAGACATACTACTTCCTCATCTTCCAGCGAGACACGGGCGACTTGATTGGCAGAGGTGGCTTACACAGCATCTCAGGACGGGTTCTGGGATGGCCAGAGATTGGCTATTCCTTCAGACCAGAGACGTGGGGGAAGGGTTACGGCACCGAGTTCTTGAAGGCCTTTGTCGAGAACTGGTGGTGTTTGCCTCGCAGAGAGGCCGAGATCGATGTCGATGCGACGGCGTTGGATGCCCAGGTATTGGAGAGCGAGGAGCCCTTTGCAGCGGAGAGGCTGGTTGCCATGATAGACGTAAACAATTTGGGGAGCAGAAGGATTCTGGAAAAGTCGGGGTTCAAGGCGTTCAGAGAGTGGACGTGTCCGGATCCCCGTGAGGCTTACAAGGACCAGCAGGCTACCGTGGCTGCCTTTGCATGCCTTGCCCCAGACCAAGGGACGAGGAGCTGAGGTTCAAACAACAACGAAATATCCATCATAGCGAAGCAGAAAACGTCAAGTCTTGTTCAATCTCACGCTTACTTACCTCCGGGAGCAGTAGGCAAATGTTGAAGATGCTGGAAATGGGGTTACATGCACTTTGGTACTGTAGAATTGGTAGCGCGCAAGTGACCTTGATGGACAGATGCGCGAGATCACGTGTAGCCACTTCCGCCTTAATTGATTGAGCGCGTCCCAGCGCGTTTGCCTCACACAGAATTGTGTCACATCAGCTTCTCACTGCCCCTCCATTCGTGTTGTTCCTCCTCCTCCTCCCCAAGGCTGAACCTGGCCTTTATGCACTGGTCTCTCTCTCTGTTCCTCTCTGCCCACCCGCCGTTCTCTTTTCTGTTTGCGCTCTTTTCATCCCTGGTATTTAGGAGCCATGGGTTCTACGTCACAACACGAAGAGTACCAGTACCTCAACCTGGTCCGCGAGATCCTGGACCAGGGTGAGCGAAGACCCGATCGGTAAGCCACCGGTGACATGCATGCATAAATCGATCAAACAAAAAGACTGACAACCCCCTCCAGCACAGGAACAGGAACCCTGTCCGTCTTCGCCCCCCCAAGCTTCAAGTTCCAGCTCAACGACAACGGCCGCCCGATCCTCCCCCTCCTCACCACCAAGCGCGTCTTCCTCCGCGCCGTCGTCGCCGAGCTCCTCTGGTTCATCGAGGGCAACACCTCGTCCAAGGCCCTCAGCGACGTCGGCGTCAAGATCTGGGACGGCAACGGCTCCCGCGAGTTCCTCGACAGCGTCGGCCTGACGCACCGCGACGTCGGCGACCTGGGCCCCGTCTACGGCTTCCAGTGGCGGCACTTTGGCGCCGAGTACGTCGACGCCCGCACCGACTACGCGGGCAAGGGCGTCGACCAGCTGGCCGAGATCGTCCACAAGCTGCGCACCAGCCCCTACGACAGGCGGATGATCCTCAGCGCGTGGAACCCGCGCGACTTCAAGAGCATGGCCCTGCCGCCGTGCCACATGTTTGCCCAGTTCTACGTCTCGTACCCGGGCCGCGGCCGGGGCGTCGACGCCCCCGAGCCCTCGGAGGAGAACAAGCCAAAGGGTCACCTCCACTGCCAGCTCTACCAGCGGTCCTGCGATATGGGCCTCGGCATCCCCTTCAACATTGCGAGCTACGCGCTGCTCACGCACATGCTTGCCCACGTGTGCGACCTGGTGCCGGGGAGCCTCACACACGTCATGGGAGACGCCCACGTCTACATCGACCACATCGATGCCCTGAAGACACAGCTCGAGCGTGAGCCGCGGCCGTTCCCGGAGCTGGAGATTACGAGGGAAAAGGGCGGCAGCATCGACGGCTGGAAGGTCGAGGACTTTGTCGTCAAGGGATATGACCCTCATAAATCGATTCCCATGAACATGTCCGTCTAATCGGGCTCTGAGAGAGGAAGCATCGTCAAGATGAGGACAATCTATAACACAACCGGCTGGCTTAAGGAAGGGAGAACAAAGGCCCAGAGGTTCCCTTCCAAAGGTCCTTGGCGGTTTATACATGTCGCAAGCGCCCTGGCCAGCCTCCCCTCTATCTGTGGCAGATGCAGGCTGATCAGTGCTGTTCTTTTTAGAGGCTGCTGTTCTATTATCCTCTTGTCTGCTGCGCTCAGCCGTTTCATCCGATGACGAGCCTCACTCTTTTGGTGGCTCGGGTTTACAACGGCTGTGCGAGCAACGAGGATTGAATGGGAGAATGGCACTTCCTAATGTCAAGAGCATTGATGAGTTTGCATCTGCCATAGAGTAGGTGGGATGCAGATCTCAGCGTTTAGCATGTGCCACTCAATGTATATAGTTATGAAAGATCAAGAGAGGGAAAATCGGGCATTGGGATATGGGATGTTCAAGGTATTAAGGTAGATGGACATTATGAAACGGACACCAGAGCTACACGAAGAAACCTCGATAAATCTCGAGGCAGAGAACCGCCCGTGAAACAGTCGTCGGATCTAGACGCTAAAGTCGTTTTGATTGTTGCTGTGAATCATGTACTCGCAACACTGTATCTATAAGCTGCTATACGTTGTGTACTTTTTAAAAGCCAAAACCGAACAGGAAGCCAAGAGAGAAAAAGAGCTTAACTCGCTAAACCCCGAAAGCATAATCGTTTGTTTTCATGACGTCGTAATAATGGAGAAAGAGCACTCGTCTTCATATAGACAGCTTTGTTCATGTATACGCGGATTCCTGGTATCGCCGACTGGGCATGGCCCCAGAGCCTCCCAGGTCCTCTTCCGCGGATCGCCTGTCCCACTTCTTCCTCTCCTCTCGCATGCGATCTCTGTCTCGCACATCCCATCCCGGTCCCTGTCGTCTCTCGGCATCGGCATGACTACTGGTCCGCCGCTGCGACTCCGGCCGGCGCGGATGCTGTTGCCGCTCCCTGCGTCCGCCCGAGTCGGCGTCGTCGGCGCGATAGCGGTCTCGCTCTTCGCGCATTCGGTGGCGGCGACGGCGCTCCTCTTCGCTCGATCCTTCCGACAGCCCGTCCGAGGCGAGATCCGAATGGTTCTGATTCAGCCTTGAAGGGGGGATATGTTCGCGGCTCCTCCGCACACGGATCGGGTCGTTGGCGGAGCTATGGCCCCTGGAGCTGTTGCGGCTGCCTGGCATGATGTTGGACACCGTCTCCGAGAGCTTCTCTCTGAAGCCACCGAACGGGCTGCCTCTTCTCCTTGCTTCTTCAGCCCGACTGTCGCTGCGATGGGTCCGGAAAGAAGGAACGCTAGAGCCCGCCGAGGGCGGCGGAGGGCCTGATGACGACGGCGGAACAACGCGACGGACTCCAGGGGTGGTCGGCGAGCCGGTGCGGTGTCGCCGCCTGGCTCTCGTATGCATGGACTCGTCTACGGATTCATCGCCAGATGAGTCGGACGAGTATCGTGGGAAGTGGCTATGTCGACGGCCCTGGCTGGGTCGGCTGGGCGTTGTTCTAGTGGAATCGGGGTTGAGATAGGTGCCGGAATAGCTATGGCGGATGGAGTCTCTGTGTGGCTGGCGTGTGGAAGCATAGTCGGAAAAGCTTCGACGTCTCCCAGCGTCGTCGGCGGGTCGCGGGCGGCGAGAGCGTTCGGGTGACCGCATCGAAGGCCTTTGGCCGAAATTAGCCCCATGGCTTTCGCCTACACGGACATAAGTGAACCTCTCGTACTGGTTTGGATCCGCAGCCCTCGGCCGCGGCGAAGCCGAGCGGAAGGGGTCCGCGGTGTGAACGTAGGCAAACCTGGGCGCGGCAGGTTCAGCAAACGGCGGGGGGCGAGGCGCAGAGCCAGAGCTGGGTATGTTTGCTCCCTCTTCCTTGGAGGCTTCGTCGCGCATTTTCTCGGCGCACTGCTTGTGCCAGCGATCGACCATCGGATCCGGCTCTGAGGGGAAGACGCTGGCGGGCAGGTCGGGCGGGAAAGCCTGGCCCGTCTCGGGATGCCTCAGGGCCCAATGTTTCACGGCATACTGAATGAAGGGCACATGCATTTCGGGCTCGAGGAGGATTTCTATGGACTCCCATCGCGAGAAGCCTCGAGGCGTCAGGGTTGGGATAGAAGGCGGTGCGAAGTCGTTATCGGTGGGCTGTAGACTGTGCTGGCAGCCCGTCACTTGCCATATGTAGGAGATGGCTGAGTGCGGCGTCTCCAGGAAGAGTGCTGTTGCGGCGAGTCAATACCTGTGTGCGCGGTTCCGTCTTTGCCCGCATGCCACTTGACGTACAATCGTAATCACCGCCCACGGCCTTGTAGAATGCAGCGAGCTTCTTGGGGTTGAGATGGGCATCGTTCCTGTCGCCGAGCTCAGTAACCTGTCGTCGAGTCCATTGTAATCAGCCATGTTGTCTCTTGTCCACGTCGGGTCCGGTTGGAGAGGCGTACAATAAAGCGCGCCATGGCTCTCAGCAGTGCGTCGAACTGCATCGTCGGGCTCTTGTCAGCCTCGAACATGTAGGCATAGCTGATGTCCCCCGACGGCGATGCGCCATTCGATCGCGGAACGGCCATTCTGAACGGCGACTGGTGGCGTGACGGGATCGCATTCAAGACGGCCCTGGTGGCGCTCTTGTTCCCCTTTCTTTTTCTCGACCCAGTAACCAAAAAAACAGAAGCTGGGAGACAAAGAAAGAAGAAGGTGGGTGGGCAAAGGTGGTTGATGTCACTAGCTGCGGCAGGGCCCGGGCCTGGGGGAGCAAAATAGCTAAATAGGCTATGGCCGTGGCCGTGGTTCTAGGGGCGGTCCAACAGCCTAGCAGAGCAAGCTGTGCGCCACACCACAACAGTCGAGTACAAGGAAATGATAAAGCAAGCGATAAAGCAATCGAGAAGGCGGAGAAGACGCAGAATCGGAAAAGTCAGGACATGTAGGAAAGAAGAAGAAGGCTGACGTATCAGAGGCTGGCCAGAGCGAGGCAGATGCTGACAGGCCTTTGGATATCACTTCGACGAGAATCGAAGCCTTGGGCCTTGGCTATGGTACGAGTAAATAAACGGTGCGGTGCTGCAGAGTAGTATGACCAGGGAATGGCAAGGCCCGTGATGATGAATGCTTGCTGGTGACCGGACGAGAGCAGACACGAATGGCGCAAACGGCCCCTCACGGACCCTCACGGGCTGACACGTGCGTCGTGGCTGCAGGTGGTGCGAGCCTGGATGCATGGCTGGACGATGGACACAGGCGAGGCATGTCGACTAGACAATACCAGTAGCCTGCTGCTTGCGGTGGTTGGGGGTGGGCGAGGCGGTTGATCGCTTGCGGTGCTAGCTGGCAGACTGAGGTGTGCAGCAGCAGATGGACTGGCGCATGCGCCTCTGCTGTCCGGTCTCTGCAGTCCATGCAAATGATGTCACCGAGCGAGCGAGTATCTCAACCATTGAGCAGGGGGGATGAAAAAGGGGACGAGACAATGATGATGATGATGCCGTTGGGGAGACAGCATCTGCATGAAGGGAGAAGGAAATGGAAAACCGAGAGAAGTGGAAGAAGTCGAGAATTGCTCCCTATCGGCATGTTCTGGTACCTACTGGGCTCCAGCTTGTTGCTTCCTTCCAGATGGCTCCTGCAGCCTGCCCCTCCCGCCCGCTAAAGCCCGCTGTTGTTTTGGCGGCTGATCGCCTCTCCAGCTGTCTCCAGGCCCACTGCCAGCGCCATGAGATCGACATAGTCTGGAGCGAGACTCAGGCAGCAAAGACGTCCATGGAAATGGCAGCGGTGAGGCGTGCCTGGGAAAGGTAAGGTAAGATAGGGCGCAGCTGGGTGTTCATCAGGGCCCTCCATGCATGACACGACATGTGAAGAAGTTTTCATTGAGTACCTGGATATTGATTTTTGGTCCTATTCCCACCATGTTATTCTCCAAGCTTCATGTTCAATATTGTCTGCCTCGAATCGTCAACCATGTCCAGGCAGGCAAGCACCAGCCTCACGCTGAGCCACATCAGACCCCAGAACGTTCGTCCCCCGCCATGCCTGATGTCATTCCAGGCACAAGCGCAATCTGGCCTGAATCCGAGCTGACCAGGGCTCGGACACGAAGCGTCGCATTCGTGCATCGGCGAATTTGAAGACGACACCGAAGACAAAGAAAGAAAGGGGCAATAAGTAAAGCTTGAAGCTTGGAGCTGCGGCCATCTTGCTATTTCCGACACTGCAGCGCAGCCGCGAGAAGGAAGGCTTGCACACCATCTTCGAGCTCCACCTGGAACTACCTTAGTAGGCGCAAGAGGCGCATATCGCCGGGAAACTTTTTTTTCCACATCTGACACTTCGGCTTCTTTTCCTTCCTCTTACACGGGGCTCCCTCTCTGTCGCGAACACAACCAACGACTCGCGAAACCGCCTCGCATCCCGCCTCGGTCCGAACCCTCAGCCTCGCAACCCAGCTCCTCGCTCTCGTACGCCATGGACGCCGTACGGTCCCTCGTCCAGCCCGTCACGCAGAATCTGCCTGCGCCCATCCGGGACCTGGGCGTGTCCATCCTGGGCGCCACCTGCTACAAGGCGCTGCTGCTCGACGTGGACGTCGAGAACGCGGAATGCCTCAAGCTGGCCGTCAGCAAGGGCCTGGGCATCGGCATCGTCGGCGCCTCGCTCGTCGTCAAGGTGCCGCAGATCCTCAAGCTGCTGCGCTCAAAGTCCGCCGAGGGCGTGTCCTTCCTGTCGTACGCGCTGGAGACGAGCGCGTACCTCATCTCGCTGGCCTACAACGTGCGCAACGGCTTCCCCTTCAGCACCTACGGCGAGACGGCCTTCATCCTCGGCCAGAACATTGTCATCAGCATGCTCGTGCTCAACTACTCCGGCAGGCCCGGCCCGGCCGCCATCTTCGTCGCCCTGCTGGCCGTCTGCGCCTACAACCTGTTCGCGGAGGGCCCCGTTGATATGCAGACCTTGGGATACCTGCAGGCGGGTGCCGGCGTCCTTGGTGTCGCCAGCAAGGTTCCTCAGATTCTGGCCATCTGGAAGGAGGGAGGCACCGGCCAGCTCAGCGCCTTTACGGTTCGTCCCTAGAACATGTCATTCATTCAACAGTAACACCGCTAACGGCTGTCAATGTCTAGGTCTTCAACTACTTGGCCGGTTCGCTGACCCGCATCTTCACCACGATCCAGGAAGTCGACGACAAGCTCATCCTGTATGGCTTCATTGCCGGCTTTGCCCTCAACGCCATCCTCGCCCTGCAGATGATCTACTACTGGAACGCTCCGTCGGCCAAGGCCAGGGGTAAGCGGAGAGAGGTCATTCCCGTGGATGCCCACGACCCCCGCGCAAGCTCGACCTCTGTTGCGAAGAAGGGTCCCACCACTCGGCGCCGTGGCTAGACGAAGGGCTTCTCTTCTTTCGTCATTTCTCTTCTACTGGTGTATTGGTCGGGAACATGGTACTGGCGGAGGAATAGACTAATGGGAAACAGTGGTGGAAGACGCCTGAAATGCTTGGCCTAATGTATGGTATTTAATGACAGCTATTTATAAGCAATACTATTCCTGCTCTTCACGGAGCCTCGGATACAGAGTTCTGAGCATGAGTGAGCTTGATAGGATACATCAAGCGAAAGCCACCAACCGCATGTTACCAGCACGATATTGGTTCAATAGGCGAAGGGTCGAACTTCGTATAATAGAGTACACTGTTGCCCACTAAAAGATGGCGACTATGCAGCCAACTCAGGGCTATCCAAGAATGCTGCCGTGCAAGACATGATTCAACACACGCAGGCCCTCATAACGCCAGCTAATCCAAAGCAACGAGGAGGCTTCTCAGAGGCTCGCCCAAAAACGACAATGCAAGATCTAGAAACAAATTACACACTCAATTCCTGCTGAGGGTTTCAAGCCCCCTAGCAAACGGACACACCGGCATTCGTCCAGCCAATGCCGCCGATCCAGACCCTCCGGCCGGCGCACTGCAGGCAGCGCTTCTCCTCGCCGAGGTTGCTCACCGAGCAGCTGAAGCAGACGTGCTTCCCGCACGCGCCGCACGCCGTGTCCTGCGCCGCGCTGCCGTCCAGGTCCATGCCGTCGTCGCCGCCGCCGGCGCCGTCAGACCCGGCCAGCGGAGCGCCGCAATCGTCGCAGGCGGTGGGCGTTGGCGCGGAGAGGGGATCGGCGAGGCTGGGGGATGAGGTGTCGGAGCTGGGCTGGGAGCCAATGTTCCAGAAGCGGTGCAGCGACTGCTGGCCGTCGTGAGTGGAGGACGTCGTCGTCGGCGTCGGGAGGGGACTGGGGTCGGAGGAGCTCGAGACGGGCAGCATCTGGTTTGGTGCGGCGAGGTCTTGCGCAAGGGCGCCGGCACCGTGCTGGTGCTGATGATGATGCTGGTCCTGCTGCTGCTGCTGCCTTTGCTGTGCCGAGTACAGCAGGTCCAGCGTGTGCTCTGCGGGCGGGCATGATGAGTGTGGGCTCAGACGATGGTGGGCGCGCCATTCGTAGAACTTACGATGGACCTCCTCGTCCGACGGCCTGTTGTCGCGGTAGCGCTTGAGGGTGCGGCTGTGCAGGGCCGGCGCGTCGAGGGCCATCATCATGGAGCTGTCGGGGGCGGAGGGCGGGAAGAGCTGTGCGGCAGAGCGCTTGCGCTTGAGGAGAGCCATTCCAATTGAATTGTTCGTGGTCTCTTATTTTCCCCGTGTGGTGGTTTTGGGTTGAAGGGGTGTGAGGATGAGATGGTAGCTAGAATTCGATGAAAGACGACGACGAAGATGATGGTGAGCAACCTTGAGAATTGCTGTTACGGACTGCACGCACGCCGCGCTGTTCAATGCTTTGCTAGAATGGCAATATCTTGAAACAAATACTCAGAGTCGCAACAAATGAGGAAGAGCAATTGAAGCAGGGACGAAAACGAGGACCGAGATCTGGACGAATTGAGCTTGAGGGTGGTGGAGAGGAAACAGAAGCTGGGAAACAAGTGAGAGCGAGACGACGGAATCAGATGGTCGTGGAGGTTAGTAAACTGGAAGGCGGGTCTCTTCGGCAGGGTGTTTGTGTGTCAGCAGCTGAGAAGCGCGACAAAGAGAAAACGCTGAATTCATGGCGCGAATCTTCGCGGTTTTTTGCACTTTTTTGCGCCTGGTTAATTTCGTGCAACGCGTAGAGTGGCATTTCTTGCGCTCGTCCATGCTGGTCGCGACAAGGCTAGAGACGGGGGTTCGGTGATGACGGCATGTGCGGGTAGCAGTAAGTAAGGGCTGCATGAGCACATGAAGTACTATCAACAACAGAGGTTCAATGGTTCTTGACTGGATTTGATGCTAATTATGAGGATGCAATACATCAAAAAGGTATGTTGTCTATCGTGAAGCAAACTTCAAATTGAAATAAAATCAAACAGATGGATGGATTGCCACACGTGACTAGCCAAGTAATACACTCCCCCGTTAGCAAAGCTCATCCTCTTACACAACCCTCACCACTGCATCTCTCTTACACAACCTTTACCACCAACTTCCCCAGCCCTCCCTTGCTATAAACAACCTCCTCGCACCCCTTGCGCACCGCCTCCAGATCCGCCAAGTCCACGACCCTCATCACCGGCTTCACCTTGCCTAACGCCACAATCTCGCCCGCCTTCTCCAGATCCTCGCGGACGTGAAGGCTGCCCGACACCATCTCGTACTTGATGCTCGTGCCCCGGAGCTTCCACCAGTACACCAGCTGCGCCAGGTCCAGCACCAGCGCGTGCCACCAGCGCCACCGCGCCTCGCCGATAATCTCCTTCGCCGTCGCCTTGGACGGCGTGCTCGAGATGGACACGAGGACGCCCGTCCGGGGGTTGAGCAGCGGGATGCCGTCGTCCATGCTGCCCCACTGCGTGTTGTACACAATGTCCACGCTGCCGGGGGCCACCACGTCCCTCGGCCGCTGCGTCTGATAGTCGATGACGCGGTCGTACACGCCCGGCAGATGCCGCTCGACCAGCGCCATCTTCTTCGTCGACACCGTCGTGATGACGCTCGTCGCGCCAAACACGCTGCGCGCCGTCTGCGCCGCCATGGCCCCCGTCCCGCTCAGCCCCCCCGGGATGAAGACCGTCTTGCCCTCGAGGCTCTCCGCGCCCAGCAGCTGCAGGCCGCGCCGCCAGGTCTGGTACGACGCCGTGACCAGCGTCGCCATGCCGGCAGCCTCCTCGAACGTCAGGTGCGCCGGCTTGCGCAGCAGGAAGCGCTCCTCGGCCAGCGCGTACTCGGACAGGAAGCCCGGCGGCGGGCGCGCGAACATGGGCTTGTCGATGTAGGCACCGTAGACCTCGTCGCCGACCTGGAGGTCCTTGACGGCGCTTCCTACGGCCACGACGACGCCGGCGCCCTCTTCGCCGAGTTGCGTTGGGTAACTGCCGCTCCCAGTTAGAACGTTGCTCTTCGGTGCATATAAGAGAGCTTGAAGGGGAGATTTGTGCAAAATGGCAGCGTCGTGTGGGTTTCCTTACGTTGGCGTGTAAAACATTGCCAAGTTTCCCCTGATAGCCTGTAGCTCGCCCGTGTTGACGCTTGCTGCGTGAATCTTGAGTAGCACATGCGTCGGCAGCGTGATGCTCGGTACTGGCAGCTCTCGTAGTTCATAGACCTCGGGTCCGCCCTTTCGCGTCGCCACGAGCGAGCGCATCGTCTTTGGAATCTCCATGGCGATAGCTATCTGATGTCTGACAGACGAGTACCTCGGGAGATCCTATAAGTGGAAGCTTGAACGTTGAAAGACCTTGCGTATACTATCTGAGGTATAACACGCCGGGCTCAACGTACGACAAGCCAATGCAACACAAGCAACAGAAGAGCGGACTATGACATGATATCACTGCTCAACACCAAACACCATTCTGCGGTTGGAGCCATATTGACTTATATACTATTACATGCATGCCTTCAAACAGTAGTAGGAGAGATATCCGGTGTGACCCCATGGGATCCCACTTCGGCGGCGGACTTGACCGTTCGGCGCTCGGTGGGTCTCGTCCCGATCCAGCGGGCCGCCAAGACCAAAAGGCTCCTCCTCTCCTGGCGATCATCGACTCAGTGTCCAAACGCCAACATCATACTTCTATTCCGCAACGGCGGAGTTTCAGCTTCGTCTCTGCTATCGTCTTCCAATGCTCTTTCTTGCTTTCGTATTAGATTCGTATTTATAATCAAGCGGCGGCATGTGTGATGGCTTTGGTTCATCCCATTCATCCTTCAGCGGAGTTACTGCCTCTCCTCCGTCGGGCTACCGCCATCAACATCACCAGGACATACGGTAACACCGAGCCTTTGCAGGACCTATTGTGACATGGAAACACAGAAGATTGCAGGCTTTCCTGGTAGCATATAAGACGTGTATTGCAAATGTGTAATACAGATGCTGCCACTCAAACAGACGCATGCCTCTTGCTGCGCTACGCTATCCTCAACAGCTCAGGTACATCAAACATGGTATACATCCACAAGTCTACCTTGCTTCCAACAGGAAAAGAACACTTTTTGCCCACCTCTTCATCCCTGGATTCCTCCTCTCCCTTGACAAAAATGCTATCCCAAAACAGCCGTACGCCCCATGGGGTTTCGGGTATAACCCCATCTCGATTCCCAGAATACCAAGCAAATATCAAGGGCTCACGCCCATGTGCAACAATTTCGTCCCGGTCCTCCCACCAAGTACGCCCAGAGCTCTCCTGACCAAAACAAAGGAGACGATATATAGGAAAATCGAAATATAAGTGATAGATACAACTCGACTCTTCCCGGGACAAGGACAAGTAGGTTGTGTTTTCTTCGGTTGATATCAAGAAACGCCAAGTCTATGCGGGAAAAAGTGAAAATTATGTGAGAGAAAGGTGTGGTTGAAGTAAAGGAAAAGGCGGGTCGGCCTTCAGTAGCTGAGGGGGAAAACAGCAAGAATTCGGAAAGTGATGCCATGTCCTCCACAAGACATGGTCGACTGTCATTGGTGGTCGTTGGGTATCATCGACGTGAAGAAGTTTCTCGTGTGTTACGTGGTGAGGCCGTTAGCTGCATGTAGCTGGGTCGGCCGACGTGAGAAGATAATAGAAGAAGAGGTAAAGTGCATGGTCCACGCATGGAACATCTGCCCCCTTTCAGCACCTCAAGGAAGATGCCGTCTGTGACTGGGATCACGGGGCTGGCACTGCCGGTCGTGTTGCCGCTGTTGGGCCGCCAGCCATTCTGTAGATCCAACCTGGCGGGAGGGATTCTCGGCTGGTAGCTTCGTGTCCTGTCCCGCACTGCTCCCGCTGGCGCTGCCGCCACGGTTGCCCGCAGAGCTGGAAGCACCGGGAATGATATCCGTGACAGCTTGAGCAATAGTCGCCACGACGTAACCCCGAAGCTCCTGGTCCTCCTGCTGGTCTTCCTTTTCAAGGCGGAATCGCTCCTCCTTGGACTTGTTGGCCCGGCGGAGATTCTTGATCTCCTGCATAATGTAGAGCATGACTTCCTCGGGGCATCGATTGCGCTCGTTGGCGGCCTCATTGGTGCGCACATATCGCCGAGTCACATCGGTGGCGCCATCGGTTGAGAAGGCGATGCAGTACGACATCTTCTTGCCCCATCCTTCGGTGTAGAGGCGCGGGTTGTCCCAGGCTTCCTCGCAGGCGTCGACGTGGATCCATCTCTTTTGATGGTCGGAGTAGACCTCTGTCCAGACGTGGTCCTCGGCATTCCAAACCCATCGGACGCGGCCCCCTACCGCGCGGCAGAGCATGCTGAAGCAGTTGGCCCACTCTCCGACGCGGCCTCTCCGGGTCTGCAACAGGCGCCACACATCGCCATAGCGCGGGAAGCGTTCATAGGCACCGCAGCTCTCGGCAGAGCAGCGATAGAGCTCGACTCGTAGCGCGGCGCAAGCTCTCTCCTCCGGCGTTGGTGCTGTCATGCCCTGGGCGATTGTGGGTGACAAGCACACTGGGCATGGGGGGTTATTCACCCATGTGAAGAATGATCGCCGGAACCATCTATTGCGGGAGAGAACAAGGGTTAGAACTGCGTATCAAAGAGTATGGAATAGGGATTTGGTTCCAGATCGTCGAAACCTACCGAAGAAGAGCTCGGATGACGCAGTCTTGATATCCCCATTCCGGCTTCCGACCATCACCCATACTCTCTGCCTGAGCCTGCAGGACCTGGCTCTCCTCTTCGGCCTCTCCATAGATGCGGTCAAGGGGGATGGTCTGGAGGGCTTCATCCAACAGCCCAGGGTTTTCGTATTTTGTGGGTGTGAGTGATAGGCTGAGAAGGAGGTTTCGGAATTTTTGCGAGTCTCGATCGGCAGCGGCAGGGGGCGTTGGGATCTTTGGGAGGTGGCGCAAGGCTGAGTATGAGGGCGGCGTTGTCGATGCGTGGGACGAGCGCAAGTAATCGCTGCTGGGTGAGGCGTCGCGGTAGGCGCTGGAGGGCCGGTCGTGCAGGCTCAGGGAACGAAGGTCGTTCATGCGCTTGTCGCGCATCATGCCCTCGAAGCGGACGGACAGCCCGTGAGCCCATTCTTGGCCATAGCTGCCGCCCTCTGATGAGTGCCCTGAGCGGGCAGAAGAATCTCGGCCGTGCATTGCGAATGCGGATGAAGACGGTAGAGAGGAGATTGTGATCGGTTAACGAGCGAAGCGGGTCGACAGCGAGGTGCGCGAGGAAAAGCGTATGCGGACGAATTTGGTATGTCGTCGTTAGATATGATCGTTCCTGTTTTCGACCTCAATCCGCATCGAGAGCGCTGCAGGATACAGAGTAAATAGACAGGAGCTGGAGAGTAGGATTGCGTCGTCGTCGATGGAGATCTGGGTCGTAGGCGACAGCGTCGTCAGCTGCGGATGCGTAGGCCACTGAAATTGCCACAGTGACTGTCCCGGCACCCCTCAGCGTGCGCCGAAACGAAGTGGCCTGGCCGCGTGTTCTGGGGTATGGTTTCCCGGCTGCGTTTTCGCTGGCAAGTCCTCGCCTTGTCCCTGGAAACCGACTGCCGTCGACGCTGGGAAAGTTCAAGCCGCCGCCAGAGAGAAGCGCTGGGTGGGAGGAAGAAGTCTGAGGATGAGCATGAGCGTGAGTTTGAGCATGAGCATGGAGGAGGACAGTGGAAAAAAAGAGACGGGACGGGGGCTTAGCGGAGGTTGTAGCACGGCGATGGCGTGGACATGGGCCTCTTTTGGGGGGGGGGGGGGTCAAGAGGCCTGGAGACCGCTGGACTGCTGCGTGTACGTACCTTGTTGCGCACTCCCGTCTCTCCTACAGGGCAGCCCTGACGAAATAAAGGGACCAGGCCAGCAGCGCAGAGTGAGCGTCTGGTGGCTGCTCTGCTTTGCGCTGCTCTGGGGTGCCGCTTCCTCTTTGGAAAGCCACTGCTGGCGGTTTACGCGTCAGCTGGTTCGGGCAGCCAATCACAGCCGCCGTCTGGCCCATCCCAGGGCTAGCCTTGCTCGGTGAGAACGACCCGGCGCGGGTACCGTTACATTGCGGCGAAGTCGGGGTACTTTGCACTGTGCCCGGACCGTACCGTACAAGAGCTGCAGACGCAAATTGGAGACGCCATGGCGAGGCAACTTGTGCGAGATTCAAGCAAAGCATTCTATTCTACGAGGCATAAGGTACGTAGGTAGTTAAGGTCAGAAGTGCTGTAGGTACGAGAATTGCATTCTCACAAGCAATGACAGTAATGGTTTCGTCTGGAAGTGCTCGAAGAGTTACTTGGTCTCATTGCGTTGCCTCAGGTGTTCAACTCAATCCAAGCAACTCGACCTTTTGGAGATCTCATACAATGCCAACAGAACCACAAGCTCGGATATCGGCAAACTGCAGAACTGTCGTCTCTCTAGACCTCATTTCTATCTCAATTCTCTCTCCCTTATCGGTTCTCCGAATTCGACCACGAACGAGCGACAGGGCTGAAATCCAGGGAGGCTCTGCTTCCACTACAGTCTCAACCAGGTTCGTCCTTGTACCAGCATCCGTCAGCGCCCTACCTTATCCACAGCTTGTCGCAGACACGCGCGGCTGCGATTGCATGCGCGAAAACAACCCGCCACGAAGCGAGACGACTCGAAAGGGGGCCCTCCTGGATCAAGCGCCCCCCAGCTCGCAAACCGCCCAGCAAAGACTCTGGCAACAGACGCTGTAACGAACCGCGAGCGTCATCTGCATTACATGTACCTCAGTCCGTAGTAGTAAGGCCTTTCACAGCTTGTGGGAGCAAAAAGCGCAGAGGTACCGCGGCTCTCCTGCTGGGCGGCCCGCAAGTACCGAGACTTGGGCCCCTCCAGCACGCGGCGATGACGAGGCACGCAGCGCATGATGCGCCTTCCCCATTTCTGCTGTGGCACAGCCGATGCCAAGATGCTAGCGCCATGGCTGCGCATTGCGGCGTCGCGCACTGTGCGTCTGGTCTCGAGAGGCACGTTTTCCGCGCGGCTGGTCGATGTCTGTACAGGCTGGCACTGGGTAGAGAATACTGTGCTCAGCAAACGGAGACGATGCAAGCGCCTCAACTCCGTTTCTGCAAGTATCGTGCCTTGGTTGGGCTGTCATCGGCGCTCTCTTCTTGTCTCTCTCTTCCTGAGTTGTGTTACAAGCCCTTCCTCTCCGAATACGGTTTCTGAGTCTGGTTCTCCGTTCTCGCGGCTACGAGGCACCAGCTGATTTGACCCCTGCCTCGTCCACGTCGCTAACCGCAATAGGGACCAACTTGTCCATATGGCTCATGCAACCGCTGCCGATAATACAACCCAACTGCTTCTTGGCCTAGTCCTCTCCTCTCTGACTTACCAAACGATCTGCGTCAAATTGGAGGCTCTCCATTTCACATGTTCGTTTTGCAATTCATCGCTTTTGCGTTCTGTTCCCCTCCCTTGCCTCTTCGCCTCAACATTTTCCCGGTGGTCTATCAGGTCGAGGATCGTTAAGATCAGCAAGTGGCCACAACAATTTCACGTTCAAATCCACCCACACCCTTACCGTACCGGTAACCCCTCTTGGAGGTTTCCGATTTCTCCGTCGAGAAGAGAAGTGTCCGAGGCTCGCTTATTACGTGAACAGGGCCCTGGGCTCGGAAAACTAATAATCGATCGATCCGACACAGCGGGAAAACGCGGCGGCGTGTGATTTGAAAGTGAGAGGAAAAGACATCAGCAGAACATGCCCATCCATCCACACATACAGTATGCGATGTACTCATCAACACCGTGCGGCTAGACTGCGAATTCCACAGCCACGGGCTTCTGTACCACAGGCGTCCAAAGAGGGCTTCTCTGATCAGCCTTGCGAGTCTGTTCCTGGCCTTGCCGCGGTCAAGGCCTCAAACTTGGGGGCGCGCCCCCCCCCCCCCCCGGGGCCGCGGGTGGGCCTGGGCCCGGTCCCCGCCACCAACAGACCCCCCCCCCCCCCCCCCCACCGGGGCTCCTCTACGGCGGCAGATGAGAGGAAACTAAAGACGATCAATGGCATATTTACGGAGTGTGCCATGGCAATCGAATCAAGAGTTTGCGGCTGAAGTTTTGGACTAGAGTACCAGCAAGGTGATTGCCTCTACAAAAATCCCAGAGTGCTCTCACTGCACGCATGCCGCGCTCCGATTCTTCTCGCCGCCCAAGGCTATACTGAATTAGCCATCTACCCGCTCCTCCTATTCAGTGTACTGTCATGGTTGGGAGCAGCACAACAGCCAGAACATAATGTCTTACTGTACGCTGCTGACTCCTCTTCTTCAGTCAGCGATTTATCCCATCACGGCTTCGGTCCAGCTTCGAGACAGGACCGGATACGGAAGCTATGTAATAGCCAGAACGAGGGCTCTTCAAAATCGTCGCTGTGCTCCGTACGGGGTATAACAAGAACAAACAATTTAGGACGTGCTTCCTCCAGCATCCGTCCAATCACAGGCTCGGGAAACAATTTCTCTCTTTTACGCTCACAGCTGGGGCGTGCTGCTAGGGGCGCGAGGCCGCGTCATCCGCTTCTCTGGGTTCTGCCCGTACATCGTACGCACAACGGGGTCCTGCGTGTTACGACGTCCAATCGCCACTGTACGCTTGTCAAGCAAGGAGACGTTCCCTATCTTTGCCTACTACTACCCGGAAACGCAGTGCATGGCATTGAGACCTGAGAAGATAGTTTGGCTGTTGCGAACCTCCATGAACAGCGGAGCAACTAAAAGAGGCAGAACGTGCCCGGCGGACCTATGCCGACTCCACGTCCGTGGTAAATACAGACCACGCTGTACCCATGAATATCGATACACTGGCCGTTGAAAATACGTCGAAGAGCCTGACAGTCTGTTCAAAGGAACAAGGCTAAGAAGACGTGACAGCGTCATGGGATATGTTACTTGGCATTGGGGGTATGAACGTGAGGCTCTCCTTCATCCACTGAGGCTATACCATCCCAGCTTGACTGCCCTACGAAGTACAGCCAGCCAGAATCACAAGGTCATCAACCACAGCCCAAGGGCGGATCTCGGTCCACACTTGCTGCCGTTCGGCGAGTTGTCCTACTGTCCTTGTGGGATACCAAGACACGAGTATATGAGCTACTGACATATTGAATGCTAACACGACACTCAGCCCAGGCTCGCCCTGCATATCTCGTCATTAACAACACCGCAAGAACTTTTGCGTTCCACACTTTCTGTATTTTCTTCAAATACTGGATGGATCAACTGCGCCGAGGCCCATACAGTACGCCTCGTTAAGCTCACCCTTACTGGCCGCCTCAGATCTTATATTGGGGACATGGTTATCCCATGCAAGGGTTCTGATATCACGGCCCTCATCAGCCGCACCTTGGTATACGGAACCACATGGAGAATCAGACCTTGGCCTTTCCCATCTTCTTGATCGGTGTTTAGCCCCCCAAGCCTGCACGGTTCACAGTGGTCACAAACGGCCACCCTTGCTTCACAAGGCCTCTTCCTGATCTGACGCTCAATCTTCGCATCCTAAAGGGAGAAACACACTGCTTTGATAAGGCCGAGTTCCTCACATAGCACATACGTCGTACCTTGTAATAGGCTACGAAAGGGCTAGGGCGCCCGGCTGTCCTTGCTCAGGCGCAGATGTTCCCATAGGGACGCGCGTTTACGGGATCTCACCCCCTGCTTGTTCAAACGTCTTCGTTGTCGTCGTCATTCTTGCCAGGGTCGCTCCAATATTATGAGGTAAAAAGTCTTGGACTGCTTGTATGCCTTTGTGACAGACTACGCATCTGCTGATCTACAGCCTGTCTTGTTGGTTGAAATCTGTAGATTGCCCCGTTCGTCAGAACATCATCAGAGCTCCGTATAGTACGAAGTCAAGATGGTGAATCCTTGTGGAGTGACAAACACGCAATCCTGGGGCATATAGAGCAGAGCATTATGTGTTTACTGAAAGGCACGATTCCATTCGGATTCAACAAGCACGAAGCGTACCTACTTAAGACACCTAGATAGGCAACGACATCTCATGACGTACCCCATGTCTAGAAGCAGTCTCTTGATTATCATCAATAAGAACAGTTTCAACTCCATTTTATATGCTACGAGCCGCAACCGGCCTTTTGATAAACCATCAACCATCAACCGGATTCCATACTCAGGTAGTCCCAGCTCCAACACATGACTCTTACATATGTACTCTGTGATGCTGATGAAAAACCTCGTTCCGTCCGCGTTGCTCGGCCATGCCATGCCTTGCTTATCCCGTCTCCCGTTTTTTTTCGGACAACAAACAACAGCAACATGCCATTAGACATAGAAAAAGGAAAATAAAAGACAAGAAAAGCAACAGCTCTATTTCTTCTCCCATTCCTCTCCGGCGTAGTACTTCTCAGGCATCTCCACATCCCACGTCGGCCTCTCCACAAGCGCAACCTCGAGTGGCTGGTCCGCAGCGTTGAGGGCCACGATACCAAGGATCGGGCGGTACTTGTAGGTTATCCACCAGCTCTTGCGGTCAGTTCCCGAGCCGCTAGCGCTGCCGTTGGTGTTGCCGTTCGCGGTGCGGAGCTGGGCCAGGTCGCCCTCGGGAGCATCAGGCAAGTCATCGTCGTCGCTGTCGCTCCCATCCTCGTGGGGGGAAGCGGCGTCCACGTCGACACTCACCCACTGCCCATCGACGTACTTGCCGACACGGTGTGGTGCCAGGTTCTCGGCCATCTTGCCTCCGGCACCGCTGGTATGGCCGGTCCTCTTGCGCTTCATACCCGGTTGAGCTCCATTGCTGACGACAGCGTCGCTCTCGGAGGCGGGCTTGGGAAGGTCTTGAGCAGTGTCGAGCATGAGGAGGAACGACACGCCGTAGACCCAGAGGCGGGATCCCTGCCACAGGGCGCCCTTGGCCAAGTCCAGCAGGTCCTGCACGGGAGCCGGGAGGGCTTTCCGAGGGTTTCTGCGTGACCATGGCGTGAGCGAGCCTTGCAGAGGGTGGAAAGTCAACACGTTCCACGAGGTCGTAATGGCGGCGAGGGTGTAGTCCTGGATAGCCTCCACTCCGTCGTCACCCGCAGCTTTTGAGGGTACAGCATCCGAGAAGGACAAGACGACGGGAGGTGAGGGCAGCTTGGGCAGCAGGTTTGCGCTCGGGTTGCGAACCCAGCGGCTACTGACGCTGCTGGCCGGGTCTTCCTCGTCACCCGACGAGTCGCTGTCGCTAGCACTATCAGATGACGATGCCGCGTCATTTTCTCCATCGGCTTCGACGTTTTCCTGCACGTACTCGTCCGGGCCGCGTAAGATCCAGGTGTCGATGTAACCGGCAATGTCAGCGACCGCAACCATCTTGGAGTCGGAAGTGAAAGAGATGTGAGTGATGTTTCTCTCGTAGCTCCTCAAGCCTCCGTTCTTAATGTATCGCGGGATATGGCGCCGGAGACGGGGAAGCCGCTGCAGACGAGAAGCGAATCTTGACGGTTGGTCCGGCTCGTTGACCTCCTCGAGGCTAGCCATGACAACTCGAGAGCCCTCCCTGACGGCGCAGAGCCACCTTCCATCGGCAGAAAGCTCCACCTTCGAAGCACCATGGTTCTTGAGCTTCTCTGGGAGTTCAACCGCAGACAGTTTGACATCTGAAGGCTTGACCGGATCTTGGTGCTCCAGGCGGAAGGCCTTCACATCGATTGCGGTCGACACGATCAGGAGAGTGCCCTCCGGGTTGATTGTAGCAGAGCTGATATTTGAATCGCCCTTGATGACAATCGTCTTGAGGAGTTTGCGGTTCTGGTTCAGATCAAATTCCTCCCCAGTCGTGTTGAAGATCTCCGTAGCAGGCTTTCGCAGAGTCCAAATATGAACCTCCCTGTCCCACCAGCTGGTGATAAACCTGGCCTTGCGTGCGCTCGCAAGGGGCGGCTGCTGTGGAAGATTGCTAATTGTTCGGTGGTTTTCGCGGCCCATCTCCTTCAGGGGAACCAGCATGAGGTTTGAATCGGGACCTATATCGGAGAAATTAGCCATTGATACCTTTTGACTCCTGGGACCAGCATTGACTCACCTCCAGTTACAACAACGCTCATACGGCCGTTCTCAAATGATGCCATAGTCTTGACGTCGTGGTCGTGGTATCTTCTTCCCCAAACCTTGGTCCAGCGGTTACCCGCTCCCACATTCTGCTTGTACAGAACAGTACGGCGGTCCATTCCTCCGCTCGTGATGGTCGATCCATCGGCGCTGATGGCGAGACTGAGGACATCTTGCTTGTGGCTCTGCAATCTCTGGGACTGCGTGTAGGTGCGGCCGTCCCAGATGCAGACCTGGCCTGTAGAGTCGGCCGAGACGATATTACCGTCAGGCAAGCACTTGACCGACCACACGATGATATCTTTCGAGCCTCCGGCCAGGTCGGCGCCCAGCGTCATGTGGCGGAGCATATGGCCTTTTGTAACGTCGTAAATTCGAATGGTGCTGTCTGAGCAGCCGACGACTGCGATCTTGCGTGACTGGAAGGTGATGCTGACCATCTGCGCCTTCTTCGTGGGAGATCGTACAACGACTCGTTGGAAGCGCAGATCATCGTCTTCGATCGAGTACATGGCCAGCTCGCCGTGGATGGTGCCAGCAATCAGCTTGTTGGTGTGCAATTCGTCCGAGGCTCCGGTCAGAGCAGGAGGCTGAGCGGCCAGACACCAGATGTCGCCATGCTGTCCGCTGGCGTGCCTCTTTGGCTTGCCCTTTTCGAGATCCCACTCCGTCACCGTGGAAGTATATCCAATGCTGAAGAGACGCGACTTGCCCACGACGACCCTGCCATCGCCCAGGTCCTGGTTGGGCTCGTTGACCCAGACCAGGCCATCGACGCTGCGATCCCTACCACCGCGAATGACCAGCTCCTGGTGCCATTTTCCATTTGAAGGATTCCAGATCTCAATGTCACCGTTGGCTCGCCCGACGGCCAATCGCGCAACAGCGCCCTGCTTGGCAGCCCTGGTCTTGGGGTGGGAGAAGGCTACGGCATTGATGGCCGAGGGCTTGTAGGGCACGAACCGGCAGCGATGGATATCCATGGCGGCGATGGATCCGAATTGCCGTCGACTGTCGAAGCTTATTGAATCCAGGGCCGATGCTCGACGCGTTTTCAGACAACGAAGGACGCCAAAGCTGGGAAGGATGAAGCGCAACGCCAACGGTCGTGATGCTACAGAAAAAAAAAAAAAATTCCAGCCTTGCCCAGAATTTTTTTTAGGCCTGGCGAATTAAGCAGCGGCCCATGCACGGCTGCCCCTCCACCCCACCAATAATCGGCCTGTGGCAGCGCCTCGTCCGCTGCAGGGCCGTTTGGTCCCCTATAAACCTGCTTGCTAGTAGTAGCAGTGCCTGTGAATTTGATGCATCACTGCAGTCTTCGGACATAAGACATGAGATACATTTGCCCTATTCGTGCTTCACCTGGTTATGGATGCCTTCCATTGATATAAAACTTTGATTCGCGTCGGGAATTTATATTTTCTCAATATGTAGCTTGCTCGTGTCATGCAGTCTGGGAAGCACATTCTTATTTGACCCAGACGTCAGACGGAACAAGCCGAAGGCACATGATATGAGATATCTCCCACCAAGAGACATGCTTAATCGTGCAGATACCAAGGCAAGCGAACAGTGGCATATAAGTGCGATCATTGGGGCTTGTCGTTCCTACGCTGGTACATGTACCTTAACTGGCAGATGCCCAAAAGCTTGAGGCAGTTGAAGATTCAGTGTCTCAAGCCAGCGCTTCTCTGCTTCCAGTTGGCGACTGCTTCTTTCAGCTTGCCTCTTGCCCCCCCTTTGCCAGATGAGAACTTTGGAAGGAACATACAAGATGAACGTGCTCCAGATGCCGGACATCATGGGAAGGAACTGCCTCACCTGCCTCAAGCGAGACGTAGCCGATGCCTCCATCACTTCGCCAACCTCATCTGCTTTCTCTCTTCTATCCTGTCCTGTCTCTTCTCCTCAAACATTCCCGCTTCATACTGCAACTCTCCGGAAACTTCTTGGGTGCTTCTTTTTGGAATCCAATTTTGGCTGCTCTTTTGGAAGAATCTCCACTACCACTCTGTCACTTACCTCTCCATCGACCTCAAACCGCACAACAACACCATGACGAATCAGCCTCCTGAGAGCATCGGCCCCAACTGGCCACCTCACAGGCTCTCTGCCGTCCGCCGGCGAGCACTGGTCCTCGTTGGTTTATTTGTGCTGTCTCTCTCCGCAACTCTGTTTGTCAGACTCGTTACGATCGAGGTGTCAACTCTTGAGCAACAGACTCTTGTCAAGCGGCAATTCCAGCTCGGTGGGTTTCTGGGAAGTGTCTTCCGAGAGGTATTGAACTATGTCCCTTATCTTCTTGTCATCATCGCTGAACAGACAAAAGGTCATCGGGGACAGGCCTATCGTGACACCAACGGTGGCTCAACCAGCGAAGCAAGATGGCACTGCCTCTTCATGGACAGCAAGCGCCATCATGGAGACGCCTGAAGCCACCAACATATTGTCTGACGCCCCAAAGGCAAGCATTCAGGGCACGGCTAAGTCGAATCAGTCTGGCAGTGGTGCCGACAAGTTGCTGGAAACCTTAGCAGCGGCAGTCAAGGAGGCAATCATGAAGTCCACACAGCCCCCATCGAGCGTGCCGAACCATCGTCACAAAAGCGCTCTATCTGATATGATTGCAAGCCAATCAAATGCAGATTCAGCACCTCTGGGCTCTTCACTTTCTTCTCCTCTCGCACCCCATCCAACTCCCTCGGGCGGGATCCTTGGTGGCTTCTTGGGAGACAGCCTGGAGCTGCGGATTCTCAATGCCCGAGCAATCGCAGAAGCACCTTCGGCGAAACCTTCTGCTGGTAGTCCCTCATTCTTGAGCGACTTGTCCAAGATTGTTGCAGAGATATCAGATATCGATCCCATAGCAGCTGCCAAGCTCACGGACACAGTCCTCGAGGCTCTTCATGTGAATTCATCCGCCATTGCTTCAGCAGTCCCAAAGGTGGCAAGCCAAGCTTCTGTTTCGGCTGCTGAACTACTGCCTCTCGTTATCCCCGCTGTCGCCCAGGCCATGGACCAACCTCTTCCGCAAGTGCCTTCTGTGAGCTCACTGGACATGGCGGAAACTCTGGACAAAGTGCTCCAGCAAGGGACAACAGTCATCAACGATCTCAGCAAGGGCATGCAGGATATCACTGATCCATCTCTTCTCGGTGTCTTGAATGAGCTTGCCATGATTGTTGGCGCTGTTTCCAACTATTTGGAAAAGCCTCTTTGCGCTGTTGATCGAGTCGTGGACAAAACTTCCTTTGAGGCAGTCATACCTTGTGATTCCGCCGAAGCACACTCCCTCAATTCAACCGGCCAGCTCACGACCTTGGCTGCTCCTATGCTGGCCGATTCAGCGCCTCATTCTTCTACTTCAGGGACGAGCATCACGGTGGGACTGCCTCCCCCATACTCCTCGGGGAATCAGGCGCCGTCGTCCAATCAAGCTTTGCCATCCCAATCTGGAGCAGAAGGTCCATCAAAAACGAGCAGCCCATCGCCCGCAAATGGAGGGACTGGAAACGGGCCCGTACCAGACGGCGGTGCTCCCGCGGGAACACCCTCACTTCCTTCAGCTTGTCCGTCATGTCCATCCTGTGAAGAGTGCACTGCCAAGATCTGTTCCGTGGAGGGCCCCGACGGAACAAGTGACGATCAGCCACCTGATGCTTCAATAGGCCCTTGCCCTGGGAGGGGCTACAGGTGTGACGACTGCCTTGATGGCTGGTTCTGCCCTCCGCAAGAGACTCCGGCGCAAGTTGTCCCTTGCGGACTCGGGTGGCCATGCTTCCATTGTTCGGAAGGCTGGTTCTGCACTCCCAATGCAACGCCTGGTCCAACATCTCCTCCAAGTGCCGCGGCAGAGCCCTCCTCCAAGGACGCGGGAAGACCAGGCACAAATAGCGCCCCAGCTCCAACGGCCCTTCCCAGTGACGGTGATCTTCCAGCCGGTTGGACTCATCTCGGGTGTTATCAGGATGAAATTTCCAGAGTCTTGCTCAACATCAAACACATCAGTTATGTTCAGGGGGACATGTCTTCGAAGGTATGCGTCGACCACTGCCAATCTGGCGGGCACGAGTTTGCCGGGACTGAAAATGGGAATGAATGCTGGTGCGGAACTTCCCTTCGAGATGATGCTGTGCGGATTCCAGATTCGCAGTGTGACAAGCCTTGTGGTGGCCAATCAACCGAGAACTGCGGTGGCAGTTGGACTATGGATGTTTTCTCATGCTCAGACGAAGCTGGGTCTCGAGCTCCTGAGAAGCCGACTGGCGGGTTCATGTATCGCCTCTTGTCAACCTTCAGAGGCAACAACAGGGGCACAGCTCACCGTTCCATCTGAGCCAGTTCTGTTCATCGTGGAGCAGCAGCCCCTTTTCCTTACGGAGGGATTCGTGAGCGGCTTTCAACTTCGAATATTCTGTCTATCATTATAGTGGGCTTAGCAACATTTGAGGCGAGTTGACTGTTGCGCCTTGGGGGAATTTCATGTTACCAACTGGGCATCATTTCGATGGGGAGGGGCCTGATGTGTACAATATTTGGCTTATGGTGAAGACTATCCTCAGACCTGAGGAGTTAGATTACGAATGGCATATATCAGATTTACCGTTTCGCAAATTTCTAATAGTTGCTAACACTGCTTCAGTGGGTATTTCGGAGAATGGCGAAGCATCAACACATCTCGAAGAAAAGGTCGAAGTCTGTTGACATTGTCCATTGGCACATTGTCCGCTTCGCTCATCATACCGATTCAGTCAAAGCGGCCGGTCGAGAGACTTGGCTGTTTTGGGGAGAGCTGAAATGAGATCCAAATGCGTACGAACTACGCACATCAGATGTCCACGGAGAGGTACAGCAATGTTTTTGGGGCCGCTGCACGAACTCGCAGGGCCTTTGCTCAGACAACACACGAGATGCTGATTCACAACTTTGCGGAAGTTCCAAGCACGCCTTTCAACAAAGAGAAGGCTCTCGCGAAGAGTAGGTGAAGAGTCTGCGCCTGATAAGGCGGCTATCCATTCCATGTGTTTGCCATTCCACTTTATGTCGTGGCCCGTAGGCACACAAGGCAAGGAACCCCCCTTTGTTCAAACTTTAACCCCACCACCATACCCCGGCTTAACCCCTGGCCCCCCCCCCCCCCCCCCCCCTCAACCTCACCACTTGGCATTCGTTCCATCGGCCTTCTTCCAAGAGTAAAAAAAGGGGGGCCACGTCACGGTAGTATCCCGAGACATTTGGCCCAACCAGCTGGGACAGGAGAAGATCGGGAGAGATGTTGCACGGGAGAGGGGACGTGGTGTTACTACCCATATATGCTGTGGTTGCTGGCAGTGGTTAGGCGAATACGACTTTGCAGCAGTGGGAAGTTGTGTCACGGCGGCTTTCTGATTTTCCCCTTTTGTGCGACGAGAGGCTGGCTTGTATGTGTCACAAATAGTTCGTATTTCCATTGATTGGGGTTCACAAAGGTAGATGGTAGCATGCAGCCAAGGAGGAAGGCTTCTGCGCTATCTTGTGGCACCTGAATGTTGTACAGAGCCTACCATGTCCATCTGTTGTCGCCCTCGTGTTGAGAATGCCATCACCCGTGTCTTTCTGATAGGATAAGTAGCTGAGGTTGTGCAAACGGCGGCCAGGCTACCCTGCAGCAAATTACGCAATAGCCGGCGATTTTTCTTTTTACCGGAACGCCATGAGAAAAAACTTGGCAGACAGGTCACGCCGCAACACCACATGTGGCGGTATGTATGCCAAGGGCAAAAGACCGGTGAGGAAAAATGATAAACCTTCCGAAGACAAACAGATTGCTTCCGGTTTCACGACCAAATCATCCGAGTACTGAATGGTTCATACGCGTACTCGTAGGTTGATGATTTCATAAGCGTGTGTGGTTTACCGAGGTCTAAGGAATCTCGGGCTAATGGAAACGTCGGGCATATATAACGCCAGCAAGCGCCAAATCCTCGACCAGCAGAAGCTAGAACCAGCCATGTCTGCTTGGCGCACTTACCGTCAATATGTCATTTGGGGTAGCTACGGGAGTCATTGACGCGGTAGACAGCCCATCATCGTCGACTGACTCCGCACTCGAGCGACAATCACTGTTTGGAGAGGATGTTGGAGACGATCACAGCGAGAGGCATGTGAGCTGCTGTGGGCAAGGACACAGCACGCAAGACCCAGACGACTGAACGAGCTCTCTCGGGGAGCACAAGTGGATTCCGACCCGGGTAACGGCATCTCAGGAACAATGGAGGCATGTTCGTTTGTTCGAGTATTTCGTACCTCGTACAAGACGGATTCGATGTAGGCCGAAAGACGCGACGGGAGAAGCTCATCGCCGTGTGAGTGATGATGGGCTTTGTAAAACTGTATCAGACGCAAAACGAGACGTAATTCCGGAGCGTAAACGCCCGGGACTTTCTCCAAACGCGAACAAGGGTCTCTTGGGGAGAAACTCTAGACGGCCTTGGCTTTTTCTTCGTGTTCAGCTTCGTAGAGATTCGGCCACGGATCGACTCGTACGAGGGCGCCTCAACCCCACGATTAGCTAGTTCGATGAACAGCCCATTTCCCGCTCAGCCGATGACTCCATCGATGCCCATCGCCTTGGGTCTATTGCGGGTAGCGAGCAAGATGTGTTTCGTGCGGGGGAGCCCGATGCTGGGGAAGCGGGTTGGAGACCCAAATCTCGACAGATCAGAAATCCCGAAGACCGAATCTGGGGGAATCTGATGCTTAGTTCACCCACACGCTAGGGTTGACAAACGACAGCCATTTTGCGGGGGAATCGGAGCCAAACGCAAACTGTCTCGCTGTAGGAAGCAGCATCATTGTCTTTTCCTCCAGGCCCAAGTAAAATGTCTTGTGCAACCCGAGCCATTCCGTCATGACCCGTTGATCAATCTGGTGGGCTGAAGATCTGCGATGCTGCCCCAGGTGACGATTTTGGTTTGTGCGGAGGAAGAGGGGCCAAGATGCCAAGATCGTGGACCAGCACCTAGAGGCCACGAGACCAAGGCGAAAGGCCCTTCAACCGACTATGACGAGCGCCCATCTCTGTTGCACGATAAGAGTAAGACCGGCGTGGCGGGTGGCTGTCGGTAAGCTCGCAGATACAAGCTTGCTTCTTCTTGCCGGCTCGCTGACGCCACCTCTAGTCCCGAGCCATTTCGCTGCGCTCAAGTAGCGACATGGTCTGATTGAAAAGCCATAGTCAGAACTCTGAAGCGGCTCGCACCAGGGGAAGGCTGACATCGAGACCGTCTCAAGCCGGCGGTGGCTATGTTTTTCGTTCCCGGTTCTTTACTGCTTGCTTGTAGAGGGAGTACGATAACCTCATTATCAAGCCACATGTTGCAAATATGGCTCGTACTTGGAGAAGCGATCCGAGCACGAGAGCGAAACGCCGGAAAATGATGTGATAAGGCGCCTCGTTTTCGAGAGGCTTGAAACGTACGAGAACGTTCCGAAGATCTGATCCTGAGTTTCATGGCTGCATCTCCCGGCTGATGAGCAGACATGAAGCTCTGACGGTCGATCGGGCCACTCCCCTTCTTTATGTGGGCTTGGCGATATTTGGAACATGGAGACAAACCGCGGAGGCGTCATGCAGTTAAGATGAAAAGAGGTTTGGCTGTAATAGTCAGTCATGTAATCCGTCTCTATGCATGGATGCCGCACGAGTTGCAACAAGCTCTCCTGAAGAGAGAAAGACGAGGAGGGGCTCGAGAGGGGGCCAGGAGGCTGCTGAATGATAGCGACTCAACAGCCGTACACCCGGAGCTCCTCTATTTTCCCCGTCCTAGCAGCCAGCCTCCATGCTACTAGTTCCCCATGGACATTTGCTTTCCTCCGACGATCCGCACATCATTGACTCGACTCTGATGAGGAAGGCAAGAAGGGTGCGGAATGCCAGGCACCGTGTTAGATTAGCCGCCTCCTAGCGAATTTGGGTCAACCTTGCGAACCCCTTCCGTCGCCGGCGGCCATGCAAACACGGCGGTTATCTCCCTGTGAAGGGAAAATGAAGATATGCGCGAGGCACCAGCGTCAGTGGTATCTGCACGGAGTAATATGGCGAGACTCCACCGCGTTCGTCGCGACCGAAGACAGCCAGATCTCTGCAGGCCCCTTTCCATCCTCTCCACAGCCCGACAGGTTCCTGAGAGAGCGAGGCTAGGCCTGGAGGATGATTAGATGATCAAGAGCATCGAGATTCGCAGTCGCTATATTGTCCACGAATTTGCATGTAAAACTTGTAGCCGGGATTGAACAGACGCGCAAATCGTATTGCGGTAATGCCCCCGAGTAAGCTCAAGCACATGCTTTCGCCTCCTCTGTTCTTCACTGGCCCCCCTCGCCCTTCGCTCTTCTCGATCGGTTCTGCTCTCACCGATTGCACAGAGGAGCAGCAACAGCAATAGCAGCAGCAAGAGATTGCGGGCTTGGACCCGACCCTGGCAAGCCTGGGCCTGGCTCGACGATGCAGAAGCGTCATGCAGCATTTGATTAGCGACCCAGACAATGGCCACCAGGCTTGACTCGCGCACGGAGCTCCTGTCCGAATGGAGGCATGGGCTCGACTTGGGTTCTCTGGCGATCCCCCAGTACCGCTGCCAAAAGCACTAGGCAAACCAGGGTCCGTCACCGCATGGAGCTAGCATCCCTTTGCCGGGCGTTCGAGTGGCGGACAGGGGTGAGGGGTCAATGTTGGTCAGACCCGGTCTCGAGTGCTCGGTGATATTCTAACGTGCCATCGAAGCTGGGTGCTGCTTGTAATTGCTTCCATTGCGATGTTGCCAACCTGTAACTTGCCATGCGTCAGCTACTACTCTGAGGTTGGTGCACCGTGTTGCTGCCAACAGCGCCTTGAGCCGCTTTTGCCATGAGTGATATTCGCATTGATTGTCAGGAGAATCGTCAACGACCTGGACCCGCTCGCATTGGGCCAACAACAACAGCAATTTCTATCGCACATGTCTGCATCCGTTATTAGCCTTCCGCGAAGGAGACAGGAGACGCCTCAGAAGCCAGTGATAGTCATTGGGGGAGTGTTCTGTGTGCTTACCTTACAGATGCGCAGTTGCGAGCAGGCTCTCATTGGAGCCAGGCCGGCCGAAAGGGAGTGTGATCACATCTCACCATCCCTTCTAATTGCTTCGTCCATCGCGGATCGAGCCACTTCGTAGAGGCTAGCGAGCAGATGGGCCATTTCGAGGGTGCGAGGTGCGAAGTACGGTGTACGAGGCTTCAATGGCTGGCCAGCAGCCTTACGAGCGGACTTCCCATCGACGCTCGTCGTTCTCTTTGTGGCCCGGCCGTAATGACACATTTGCTCATTCAACCTGCATGGGCCTCGCCAAGCCTCGACATGTCCATTTTCCACAGCGGCCAATCCTCTCGGCCGTTGTTGGTTCTGGTTCTCGGGCTCGGTGACAAGCCCAAATAGCCTAAACTCTGAAAAATTTCCAGAAAAGCCTGGGCAAAAGTGGCTGGCCATGCGTGGCCCTAATTCGCTGTGGCGGCCTGTGCCGGGGGGGAGGATGACTTTTCCTCTCTCTCACTCCCTCTCTCTTCTCGCCGTGTCTCGCCCTTTCGCCAGTGCAACCACCAAGGACGACGGATGGCGGCCTAAGCATGCATGAGATCAAGCTCCAGGCGACGCCTCTTCGGCAACAAGGCCCTTCGTCAGCTCAAGGAGGATGTGGGTCAATACTACCCCAATCCTGGACTCATTCGACGGGGCTTGACTCTGGAGGGCAAGGATCTGGAACCCCAAGCTCTCCCCACTCCTCTACCCCAATCGTTGCTCTCTCGTTTGACCATTGGTTCCTTTTTTTGGCCGCAGAATTTTGGAGTCTGTAGTTCCCTTCGTCCATCCATCCTAGCGGGAGGTAGCCTTTCCACAAGCTCAAACATAGCCTCGAGCAACGGAGTGTCCCGTAATCCTAGTGGGATGATTCGACCTGTTATGGGCGGCACACAACGCCATGAACGGAACTTGCGCTGCTCGCCTAGCTCCTGGCCTGAGCTAGACGGGGCTTGCGGGAACAGTCGTCGGCAGGGAAGTCGACCGTTCTGAACATGGCCCAGGGGGCTGGACAGCCCAGGTAGGTAGCAACTCGTATGAACTGCGAGTGCCTGACTTGCGGTACTTCGTAGCGAAGTGACAAGTGCAATTGACGTGCTTGACAGCCACCTGGAGTTTCTCCGTATGTTGATTGGCATTCGAGAGGAACGGCACCAAGGCGAGGTGGACACAGAAGGCTCGCCACACACCTCTTTGGCTTGCTGGCAACGGGACTAAAATCCTTCACGTACTCGTACTGCTGTATGTACGAAGTACGGAGGAGAACCGTACATCACATACTGGATGCAAGAATATCCAGAGGTCCCCATAACGAAAGCTCCCCCGGGGCCTACGGGACAAGTCCGTCGCCAGCGTGTCACTCGTTGCAACCCTTTTCTTCGCCCAGTCTCCACCTGCTAGATCTGTCGCACGTTGTTGATTGACTCGCGACCGCCAGACTGCCCCCCTGTATCCCGCAGTGCGGTGCTAGCTGTAGGCACGGAGTACGAAGCAGCTGCGGTACCAGACCGCGACCTCTGGGGACATTGGGTATCCGCCGACGAAAGTCTCAGCCATCGGTCTCGTTTTGTCCGACCCTGCGTACGGCAGCAAGGCGTAGCGTGCTCAATGCAGCAATATGCCCTGTTTATAAAAGCTTCTTTGCTCCCCACCCTCTCGTCTTGCTGCCCTCTCTTCTTGCTCCGGTCGTCCCTAATTCAAATCGTATTAGCAGTTGCTCAGTCGTGAAGCTCTGCTCCCATTCAACCTACAACACCCCGGTCATAGCTGGTCTATAAAGAAAGCTCTTCATTCAGCCTCATCTTCGTGCCCTCAACCAATTCGATCGAGTCCCAAGCAAAACAGCAATCACAATGGCTGACGAAGTCCACGTCGCTCCCAACGAGAAGGAGACCAACGGTGTCGAACAGACAACCACCCCGCGCCATGGATTCAGACACAGCCACCACGGCGACTTCAGCGAGATGACCCTTGGCCAGTATGCTCAGGCCTTCGGTGGTGCCCTTCAACCCGGTGCTTGGAGGCCATATGAGCACCGAAAGCTCGCCAACCCTGCTCCTCTGGGTCTTTCTGCTTTCGCCTTGACCACGTTTGTCCTGTCGGCCATTAACATGCACGCTCGCGGCGTCTCCGAGCCCAATGTCGTTGTGTCCCTCGCCTTCGGCTACGGCGGTCTTGTCCAATTGCTCGCTGGCATGTGGTAAGTTTCGATTCCTGGGACCACCCGCTGTTGCACAAGTGGAGTCGAGTACTGATGACATGTCTTTCTTCAGGGAGATTGCTGCTGGTAACACCTTTGGTGCCACCGCTCTGAGCTCTTACGGCGGCTTCTGGATCTCGTACGGTATCCTCTTGACTCCCGAATGGGGCATCACGGCTCCCGATGGCCCTTACAAGGGCGATGTTGCCAGCGTCCTGGGTTTCTTCCTGACTGGCTGGTTCATCTTCACCACCATCCTTCTTCTCTGCACTCTGCGATCCACCCTTGCCTTCTTCCTCCTCTTCTTCACTCTCGACCTGGCCTTCCTCTTCCTGGCCTGCGAGCAGTACGCTTCCGACCTGGGCAACGCCTCTGCTGCCCTCGCCCTGCAGAAGACCGGTGGTCTGTTCGGCTTCTTGGCGGCCTTCCTGGCCTGGTACAACGCCCTGGCCGGTATTCAGGACAGCAGGTTCGTAACCCCCAAGAGATGTGTTGGCCCGTTTGTATGTTGCTCGCCTGCTAACCAATCAATAGCAACTCCTTCTTCCAGGTTCCCGTCATCCACTTCCCCTGGTCTGAGCAGGCTCGTCAGCGCCGTGCCAGCAAGTCTGAGCGCGCTCAGGCCTAAATTTTCGTCGAAGACGGGTGCAGCGTGTGCTTTGTTGCGTGTGAGCGATGTCGGAGGAGCGTGGCTTGATACCTGAGTGAAGCGAAGTCGTGGTTCCTGGCGGGCTGGGCTGCGAGCAGGAACCCATACCTTTTATCTTGAACCTGGCGTTTCTTTTATCTGTTTCTCATTTTCTGATTCCCAAACGTACTGCGATGTAATACAGGAAGCGGCTGCCCAGCTGCTGATATACCTATTAATGAAAATGACGTTTGCGTCTGCCCATCTATTGGAAACTGCTACCGCAAGAATTGACTGTGCTACCTTCCTGGGACTACCTGCCTTGGTAGTAGTGTTGCCAACATTGAGCTCGTTTGAACCCGACGGCGCCTTCCTCAACGCTCTAGAGATTCTCCCGGGGCAGGACCTACCTGCAGCAATTGATGATCAGCCGATGTACCTGTAAGGCACTCACCCCCTCGTCGTAACTGCCGTCTTCGAGTGCAGAATTCCGTTTCAGATTTGCCTCTTATAGATACTAGATGCCGGTCTGCAGATGTGTCTTAGCAGTTCCTGTCTTGTATGGCATCATCTCATTCGACAGGCAATGTTTTGCGGCACATGATGTTTCACCGTGAGGGTCATGAAGATCTTTCATATTCTACTTTGCTGCAATTCACCGTCTAGGCGCTCATTCATTGCGTGCTCTGCTGCTGCTGCTGCTTCTCGAGGCATAATCCTTGAGGTATGAGTACTGGCATCGTCGATAGAAAGTCCAACCGCGCCAACGGCTCCGTCTACTTTTGCTTTGGCCACCTATTCGCGGCATCAACACTAGAGGTCGTCGAGTCGGCATATCGACGTATAGACGACCAACACTCAAACAAGCGCCAACGTTTCGCTTCTCCTGCACCTACCTAGTGCAAGGCATAGAGAGATGTTCCATCTGTTGGCGCAATCGAGGGACCGGCTTGGCAGCCCTACGGACGGGTTTCAAGGTGCCGGTCTCAGAGCAATCTCAAGAGAGCGGGAGGCGCCCCCTGCTAGCATGTTTCAAGTAAGGTGAGGTTCATGCTCCGAGCAGAAGATCTCCATTTGCATCAAGAGGCGCAGCAGCAGAGCAGCAAGACACTTTCTGATCCCTGGCCAGGCACAAGGAAGGGTTAGTTGATGAGGCTCTCCTGGCCCCATCCCGAGTTGATAAGTCATCATACGCACGGCTCAACGAGCACGAAGGCCGAAGTAATTTGACGGTCTATGAACAAACTCCCGGGACGCGGAACGGAATAGTCCTCCATCTTCCGTCCCGGCGCCGAGAAGTATCCAGTCTGCGATGCGGGACGTTTCTGATCCGCAACCACGGACGCGGGGCGAGTCCCCGGGCGCATGCCTCTCATTCGGCTGAAGTTTGGTTGGCTTGCCTCTCCTTTCTCGTGTGTTGCCTCTGGTGAAAGACATCAGCTGGCCACCGAACTGGTGGCTGGGCTCAACACCCTGAAGCGGTGTGTGTTCGTCCACTTTTTGTTACTAACAAATAGATCATGCATTTCCGATGAGATCGCTCACCGATAGTGACGATACTCTCAATCGGTCTTACATCGAGGGTGCAGAACTGCCTATTGAGACCAACAAGGTAGTCAGAGAAAAGACAAGCGGATGCAAGAGTAGCTGAGTTTGCAACCCGTTCACACTCATTAATCCCCGGCAGATATTCCCGGCTTTTAGAGCGAGATTGTTGACCGCGCCCTTCACAATAGATCCCAAGCCAAGCTTCGGCGTGGCCCAAAACAGCAAAAACTGGAAGTGTTTTTAAGTAATTAGTTGCCTCTTAGATCTTTACGGAGAATGGGGCCGATTTTGGCCCCCCGATGACCCATCCAACACCAGATAGGTACAAAATGCTGCCCATTCGGCCTATCGCCAGGAAGCATTTTCACTCCTCTGTCGTCGTTGCCTCGCTCTTGCTGAACCCTTCAGGCAAAAACTTGGTTTCCTCGCGCTGGCAGGCCTTTTGACTTGATAGTCACCTTGTGCAGTTCTCGGAGGCTGTTTGGGAGATTTGGACGGGAAAGATGAACCGCGGCCAGACGCCGAGCGACAAGTATGACGCAGACAACACTATCCTGTCGGCCTCGGAGCCTCGCCCGGACGACAATGACCAAGGACTCATGAGCGATGAGACCGAAAAGGGAAACCTGCAACTCATGGTTGAGTCGCAAGGTCAGCAGCCCGAGAACAATGCGCCGCCTCCACCCCCTAATGGGGGCTATGGCTGGGTTGTCACCGCCGCCATCTGCATCGTCAACGCGCACACATGGGGCATGAACTCGAGTTACGGCGTCTTTCTGGCTTATTACATCAAGAACAACACGTTTCCGGGGGCCACAACTCTACAGTATGCCTTTGTGGGATCGCTCAGCATCAGCTGCGCCATGGGCATCTCTCCGTTTGCGACGCTGGCCGTGAAGAAGTTCGGCACCAGACAAGTGATGCTGCTTGGCGTTTTCGTGGAAGCGGCCAGTTGGATCGCAGCAAGCTTCGCCAACAGGATATGGCATCTCTTTCTCGCGCAGGGCGTCTGCTTCGGCCTGGGCATGGGATGTCTCTTCACGGCCACAGTGGGCATCATTCCGCAGTGGTTCACGACTCATCGCTCCCTAGCCAATGGCATAGCCGCTGCGGGATCAGGTCTGGGAGGTCTTGTGTACTCCTTCGCTGCCGGCGCCATGATCCAGAACCTGGGACTTGCATGGGCCTTCCGAATACTTGGCATCCTCGCATTTGTCGTCAACTTCATCTGCAGTCTCCTGGTCAAGGATCGCAACAAGATTGTGGGATCGACACATATAGCCTTCAAGAGCACTCTTCTGGCGAGGCCCGAATTTCTGCTGTTTATCCTGTTCGGCTGGTTCAGCATCCTGGGTTATTCGGTGGTGATTTTCAGTCTTGCCAACTATGCCAACGAAATCGGCCTCGAATCGTCCCAAGCAGCCCTCATCAACGCATTCTTTAACCTGGGTCAGAGCATTGGCCGGCCGATTATGGGATATTCCAGTGACCGAACCGGACGGATGAACATGGCTGCCATCTGCAGCTTCTTGGCCGGCATCTTTTCGCTAGTCGTCTGGGTCAATGCCAAAGTATACGGCGTATTGATCTTTTATGCCATCATCTGCGGAACCGTTGCCGGCACCTTCTGGACGGTTGTCGGACCTGTTGCCGCCGAAATTGTCGGGCTTCAAGATGTGCCCTCGGCGCTCAACCTTCTGTGGCTCATGATTTTGCCTCCTTGCACCTTCAGTGAGCCCATTGCTCTGCAGATCGTGACTGGAACGGGGAGCTATCTCGGCACCCAGCTATGGACGGGACTCATGTTTATTGCTGCTACAATCTGCATGGTCATACTTCGTGGATGGAAAATTGGTGAGATTGAGGAGCTTGCGAGGGCGAACAACGAACGGCCGGAACAGCTTGATCTGTACAAGACAAACAATGGGGAGGAACTGGTTGAGCAAGGCAGGAAGGCTGGTCGACGACGAATGTTGATTGACTTTTACAGGAAAAGGGTCGTCTGAGGATTGATGTAGTCTTCTGATACACCTCATTATCCAGGGAAAGGGTCCTGAAGAGGCGCCTTTCGAAAGAGTAGGTGGGCATGAGCGAGATGGAAGGCGAGCTGCATCTTACGGTAAGCGATGATCATGCATTGAGCGAGGAACCCGAGTGATAAGCATCAGGACGTGTAATGAACCCATGGTATATACCGCCGTTCACCTTTGTATATAGGAACTTGACGCTCTTCACGATGTTTTCACGAGCATATAGAAAAATCATAGCTGGTTATAAGTTCAGGTATTGATGGCTTCTGATGTACATGCCACCAGCTTGTCCCCCGACGATGTCAATATCTCTGGTCGCGGAAGCCTTGGATTCAGCCTTTCTCGAAGTCAATTGTGGATGATCGCGTTCGAAGACGTAAAGAAACTGGTATTATTGCCTTGAGTAGCAATTGGTGTTGTTTGATATGGTAAGGTAGGCAGCCCCCTTGCAAAACGCACCGGCGAAGGCGCAGTTTAAAGGGCACGTGAATTGGCGTCGATGTCGAGCCAAAGGTTGACGCGCCGCCCCGCAAAGGATTCACGACCAACCGACTGCACGGCGTCATCGCCTACTATCAGCACAATTCACCTACCACTACCTGTCTTCCTACTTGCACCCAACTTCATTGTATGTGCCTCCAGGAAATGGCCTGTGGCATAGCATGAATCACAGCCCGTGGCGATGTGGCTGCTGGAAAACGAAGGGGCCTTCCAAGGTGAGCCTGAAGACGCGCGTCTTTGCGCCAGATTCGTTGCCGCTGACCTTGACCTTTCTTCGTGCAGGGCGTACACTTTGGCTGCGGCCGGGCAAAACGTACCTCTTTGGGAGGACGGCATCAGAGCGTGAGTGACGATTCGCGATTCGGCCCCAGTGGGATTTCCCCCATAACAGGTGCTGATGGAGATGATTATAGCTGGCCAGCTAGAACTTTCGCACAACACCATCTCGCGCAAGCACCTGACAATCACTGTCGACCCCGTTATCGAAGGACACGCCCACAATGTCTCGAGCCGGTCCAGGATCAAGTTCGAAGACCTCGCAACCAAGTTAGGCACGGTGATCAACGGGCAGAACATCAAAGCAGAGGTCTACGATGTCCAGGCCGAGAAATACGAGATCATGCTGGGCAAGTGCCCACACGTGTTCAGGTACTTGCGCCCCAGGATCGTGCATGCGGAGGTCGGTCCAGTTGTGCTCTGCTGACCGGATCTTTTAGGCTGAAGTGGGAGCCCAAGGTCTTCACATTCTCGTTTACGAATAAAGAGCTGCAGACGCAGCCACTGACCTCTCTCAAAGAACGATTCGAGCAGCTAGACATCAAGCTGCTGACAGACTACAGCGTCAAGCACACGACACATGTCATATCGAAGAAGCGAAATACATCAAAGGGCTTGCAGGCCCTTATTAACGGCAGATACATCGTCACGGAGTCCTTCCTCGATGCAATATCCTCCGCCACAGAATTGTCGGGGGGGCCGGACAGCCAAGAGCCGAGCTCTCTGGAGACGGACTTTTATAGGTTTTGGCCCAATGAAATGGAACATCTGCCGCCGCGGGGTAACGAACCAGTGCAGCATCCAGACAGCCTGTATGCGCCCGACAGCGCGAGGAAAGACGTCTTTGAAGGGTATACCTTTATCTTCTACAGCCAGATCCAGTACGATAACCTCATGGCGCCAATCACGGACGGGGGCGGCAAGGCCATGCTGCATCCCATCCAGCCGGAAGAGACGCGACCCGATGACTTCGTCCGATATGTGAAAGGGGTTGCGGGTGAAAAGGGTACCGGGTCCTTCAATGACGGGAGCGAAGGCAAAGGAGTTGTCTTGGTGAGATTTTTGCCGGCTAAAGGAGAGCTTGTAGGATGGTACACCGACTTCATCACCGCGGTGTCGCTGCTGTTGGACCACAGGCCTATTGAGCAAAACGAGTTTCTGGGAGCAATCCTGATCAACGATGCGAGGCAATTGCGACGACCATTAGAGGTCGAGTCTTCCCTCAGATCCCAGGAAGTCCGGCTCACGCAACATGTAGAGCCGGAGCCAATCACTCAACCAAACCTGGAAAGTGAAGTGGCAGGAGGGATAAATGGAACCTCTCAAGAAAACAGTTCCCAGTCCCTTCCGCGGCGCAGCAGGATGCGGAGACCGGTCAAGAGGAGGTTTGCGGGCTTTGACGACGATGACGACGAGGTGGCTATAGAGGAAACCCCTCCGCCTCCTACCCAAGCCGCAGCGAGATCACAAGCAGCAGTGCAGGAGGATGAGGGAGGATTGTTTGTGTCGCAAGAAGACGACGCTCCCATGGCGCCAGACACGCAGGTTGGCACCTTTCGGTCACAGAGAAAGAGAGCGCCTTCTCCGGTACCAGAAGCCGATTTGATGGAAGGCATGGCGCCGGCTGTGGCAAAGTTCAAACGGCAACGCCTTGAAAGCGGAACACGCTTTGCCGAGCCGTCACCTGAACCTGAACCTGTGGCGGAAGACAGTGAACAAGCAGAGTCGACCGGCAAAACGAAGAAGAAGAAGGTCAAGGAGGATATAGACATCCTGGCACTGGCTGCGAAGAACCGCGAAGAGGCGGAAGCCCGGGCTCGAGCCGAGGCCGAAGACCTGGCCCAACTACCAGAGGGCATCGACCTGGCCGAAATCCGTCGGCTCAACATTGTGGAGGAGATCCCGCTTCGTCCCACGGAGAGGGCATCGGACAGGACGAGGGAACAGGACATTGCGGACGGGCGATGGAACCCCAAGTGGAACGGCATGAAGAACTTCAAAAAGTTCCGCAAAAGGGGCGAGGCAACGGGAAGGCAGCCCGCCCGAGCCATTGTCGCCCTCACGGAAGTCAAGGCCAAGGAATACGGGGTCGGCGTCAACTACTGGCTGGAAGACGTCAGGAACGAGCGCAGAAGGGCAACGAGCCAGCGCTCCGTCGTCGGTGCCGGCGAGGCGAGGAAATCCAACTCTCCCTTCGTGGAGCCGCTCCCGCCGACGGGGACAGCGCGTGGTGGCTCTTCGGCGCGGGCTATTGTCCATGATGGCAGCGACGAAGAGGAGCGAGCAGAAGAGGTGTCGTCTTCCGGCGCTGCGGCATCGAGAAGAGGTGGAAGCAGGGAGGAGTCGCAGAGGGGCACGCGGAGCCAGCTCACCGGCGGACAGTCTCGGGCAACGAGTCAAGCGAAGCGAGCGGCCACGGAGCCGGGAGCAGCTGCGGGCGCGCCGCCGCCGAAGAGGTCGAGAGTGGCGCCCAAGTTGCTCGAGAATGAGGATAGCGACGATACCGACGACGAGCTCAAGTTTAGATTTGGCAAGAGGCGGTAGACGTAGTTTGAGCGTAAACCATTGCGATCGTAAAGCATTTCGATAGCGCTACGTTATCTGTCTATTATATCTACAAAATGATTCTATCCGGTCAGCTTCGGGGTATCTCTCTCTAACTGTGAATGTGCAGCGTCTATGATAGGTAAGTGCTTCTTTGCTCTTTGCGAGGCACATATTTTGTCCTCATCCTCAGCGCATAGCCCTGGATCAACGACTAGTCCATCCTATCCATCTCACTCTCCTTGCCCTCCGGCTCGTCAACCAGCAGTCCCACAAGACACGCAGCCAGCATGGTCTCGTAGTTGACCCAGGGATGAATCTCCCCAAACAGCTTGGTGCCGTCCCTCCCCGCGCCCCTCATCAGCTCCGGCACGCCTCCCGGGTGGAACTTTGCGTACGGCGTGACGTTGTACACCTTGCCGTTGATGGCCATCCAGGCATCCTTGCCCTTGCGGCCCGTCTGGACCTTGAGCATGGACGGCGTCACGCGCAAATAGGGCGTCGAGGCGGGCACGCCGCGGAGGTCGGAGTTGGGGCCGGAGATGCGAGCCCAGTCCAGCGGGGAGTGGCCCGGCGTGAGGACGACTTGGCGGCTGGGCTTGGTGGGCTTGGAGGAGTGCGTCGGAGGAGGCGCGAGGCCGGAGGAGGAGGAGGAGGATGAGGATGCGGCGGGAGGACCTCGATTGGGAGTCGGGCCACGGGCTCGCTGGGCCGAGTTCGGGGCCGGGAACTGGCTAAGGGCGGGAATGCGGCCGTTGGGTCGGGACGAAGGGAGAGGCGGAGGGGGCATCATGAGGGAGGGTGACTCGGCGAGGGAGAGGCTGGGGACGGGTTGAGGTAGGCTCGCGGCCTCGGCCTTGGGCGTGGTTGGGCTTTCTGGTTCGTGGATGGTCGGAGGCATCACCGTGGGAGGCATGATCGTGGGCGGCTGGATGGTCGGAAGTGTCGTCGAGGGAGAGACATTGTCGGGTTTGCGCTGTCTCAAGGTCGAAGAGACTGGATCGTTGGATGAGGCTGCTGATGACGACGAGCCCCTCGGGTCCAGCTCTGTGTCGTCGCTCGATGGCCGGACGGCAGTCTTTGGCGCGACTCCATGGCTGGCGCCCTTCCCGCTCTGTTGCGCCCTACTCCTCCGCTCTCGATCTGAAAGTGCCTGGTCCTCCTTGCCGTCCGCGATGGCGCCGACTGCTCCCCCGAGGCTCTGCCACGGCCATCGCAGCCACTGCGGCTGTCTCAACGCCACGAAGACGAAGGACGCGACAATCAGCGAGATGCCGAGCAGGGCCATGGCGGGCTGAGACACGCACAGGAAATGAGCGAGATGAAGGGAGATTCCAGACGAGGCGCAAGAGAAGCCCAGGGAAAAGAGACAAGGTCGTCACTCAAATCGACAAAGATGACGGCAAGCAAAAAAATAAGGCATGCATTGCATCTGGAGGCTCTAAATTTGGAAGGGCATGGCGTTGGCGCTCTAAACCGTAAATAGGGGGGTCCCTTGGGCTTTGCGCAGCCAATGGGGGGCTGAGCTGCGATCTGGGCCGGGATCGTGCTAGCGTGGACCCGGGTGCGAGGAGAAGCTAGTCCTGATGCGGTAAGAGAAGAGATGAAGAAGAAATGGGTTGTTGAGGCAGCTGCTCGGCTTTTGGTGTTGTTTTGTTTCAATTCAGGGGAGCTGTTCGTCTAGCCGTCTGTTGTCGACCTGGGCGATGGCCTTTGCGAGACTGCTTTATTTATATCTTGTTTCAAGTGAAGATATCAGGTGCGCTACGGTACGTACTGTCTTCATGGAGATGAACAAGGTAAACAAATGGGCGATCCCATGATTTACCCGTTTGACGCCATCGCTGATGCTCGCTCATGGCCCTTGGAGAACACACAAAATAATCTGTCCATACGGAGGATTCTTTCTGGTAATAGCCCCTCAAATATGTGCCGTGAGCGCACATGGATCTCATCATCACTCTGCCTCTGCCGGGAGCCAGGGGCCTGATTCGACGGTATCTGCATGCACGAGGCGCGAGAGTCGACGTATGTGGCACTGGACAACCAGATAGCCTCGTAGCATCCCATCTTGCATTGCTCGATATCCACCGGCCCGCCATTATACGCTGCTATATGGACTACTAACTGTCACGGATGACCGTCTCCTCACAAACTGCTCCATGCTCGTACATGCAAGCTTGGACGAATACTGTACTTGTTAGACGCGCGAGGCGAGCGCACTCTTCCTCGTACCCGAGCACTGCCGACCCCCATCCTGGGTGCCCTTCTCAACGGCATGTGCGTGCATGCAGTGGGCTTGCGCATCTCCCTCTGCTCGTTCTCCCAGTCTCACTGGACGGGCTTCGATGCATCTTGCACCAAAAAAGACTCCTTACCGCCCTTTCTGGATACAGACTTGCGGGGGGAGGGGGGCCATAACCCTTGCGCGTTGAAATGGATTGGGCCATTCTCGCAGCGTGCGTGCAGCTGCGTCTCCTCTAAATCGTCAGACGATGCGATGGATGTCGTTCGCCTGCATGTATCGCCGCCTCGTTCGCGCAACGTAAAAAGGGCGCCCCTCCCGATCTGCGGTGCTTCTGCCCAGCTGTTGCGCATCTGCGTCGTCTCCGTCTCTCCGTGCTCATCTGATGTCTCTTTGCCCATCGATTCTCTGCTCGTCCCCGTGCCTGTCCGGTTTCTGTCCTTACATGTATACTGAATCGTCGCTTACTCGTACGGCTACCTGCGACATCCCTCCATAGCTGCGCCAGTGGGCCTCGCTCAGGCTTGGGTTCCCGGCTCCTTTTATCCCTCCACACGCCCCCTAATTTCTAGCCCGGGCTAGTCACCACAGCGGCCTTAATTACCTGCCAGCGCTGCCCGAGGCCCTGCAGTGGGCGCTGTTACGCGCGACCTTGGACGCCCGGAGGATGCGCTCAGGCTCAGGCAACGCATGCTCGGACGCTGTCGTCGACAATCCCCGAGCCACGTCCAGGCTTAAGCCCAAGCCTCACCTCCAACCGCAACCTCGGACTCAGTCTCATTCTCAACCTCGACCTCAGCCTGAACCTCAGCTGCGGCCTCAACCCAGCCATCACCCTCACCAGCAGCAGCAGCCTCGCCACCCGATCAAGCCGCAACCCTCCGCCTCGCGATTGTCCGCCTCCAGGCCCGCGCCGCAGCGACCAGCGACCAAAGCCTCAACGACGACGACGACAACAACGACGTCTGCACCTCGATTGGGCTCGACTCCGCCCGATCCCCAGGGACCGCCCCTCACCCGCCCGACAGCTGCGCGACAGCCGAATCAACATGTGCTTTCTGTGAGGGCCGCCGCTGCTCCGACTACGCGTTCTTCCACCAAGAGGGACGCCGCCACGATGCCTCCCGGCGACAAGCCTCGCCAGCCCCAGCTGAGCGCTGGACCCCCCCGAGGCATGACCCGAACGCCCCTGACCCCCAAGGTTGCCGTCAAGGGCCCGCCAGCAACCACGCCGCTGGCTCGCAAGTCCTCGTCCGTTGCCGGCGCGCAGTCGCCGCGCGGCGAGAGCGCCGCAGCTCCTCCGGGTTCATACCTCAGCCATAATGGCACCCCGCGGTCGGGCGCCAGGCAGTCCCGTGCCGAGAGCACCATTTCGACGGGCAGCTCGGCGAATCTCGACAAGATGAGCGACGGTGGGTGGGAGACGAGGAGCAACCGCGGCCTGGGCGTGTCGCCCCTGGCTCGTAACGATAGCCTGAGCTCCAGGAGGAGCGTCACCAGCTCATCGTCCACCGGGCCGGGCGAGGACTCCAAGTTCTTCTACGCGAGCAGCGTGAAGCCCTCGGCCCAGGCACCGCCGCCCCGACCGGCCTCGGTCGTCCATACTAAGAGTACGCCGACCTTCTTCTACGCGAGCGATGCCGCCAGCAAGCGAGTGACGAGCCCTCCGGCATACCCCAGCTCAAGCACCCACTCGCTGGCCTCGGCGCAAGAGGGCGTCGCTACGAAATTCTTCTACGCCAACGGCGCGCCAGACATGGACGCGAGGCTGTCGGCGCGCAGCTCCGGGACGGGCTCGACCATCTCCAGCGGCTCCAGGGCGACGCGCGCCAACACCAGCAACTCCTCGGCCGTGGGATCCAGCACCACTCAGCTATACTCGCGGCCGGCATCACCGTCAAAGAACCTTACACACCCTACCCTACCACAGCAGCAGCAGCAGCATGCACAACCGACGCTCCGAGCCAGTGCCATGTCGCCTACCTCCCCGATTAGAGCCTCAGTTCACCCGGCTCCGAAGCTGGCGGCCGCCCCTGCCCAGGCCAACAAGAGGCGAGTGAGCGTCGAGTCGCCTCTGCGGTTAAACAAGGGGCACGGCCGCGCAGGCAGCGTCGTGTCTGTCGAAGGCGGAGCCGCCGTACCGAAGATTGCCTCACCCACAAGCGTACCGCCCACGATCCATGCGCCTGATATCACGCCGCCACTCCTGAGTCCCGGACTGGCGCAATTAGCACAGCCAATGACGATGGCGTCGATTTTACAAATGGCCGACGAAATGGAAGACGAGGATGAAGACGATGACGAAGACGCAAGCGGAGGCGAGGGAGAAGACGGAGAAGATGGAGATAGCGACGATTCGGAAAATGACTCCGTCAGTCGTAAGAGATCCTCGCAGAATTCCGAGCCTCTTGATCACCTTGTTCTGAGCGCCCGGCGCGAGCGCAAAGTTCAGGACCTCGAGATCACAAACGCTTCTCTCGAGGCCATCAACAGAACCCTTGAGAGACAGCTACGCAAACAGTCCGCAGAATTGCGCCGCTTCCGACGCTTATCCAGAGCTGGGCGCCTTCCCAGCGGCGCTGCGGCTGCTAGCCAAGGTGGTGCCTCTCTGACTGTACCGGACGCCTCAGGGGGGCTTACCGACGTTAGTGAGAAGGAGGAAGATGCTGCAAAGATGAACGGAGAACTAGACGAGGACGACGATGATGAAGATGAGGAGGACGACGAAGACGAAGACTCGCTTGTCGACTCCGACCTATCACACGGAAACACAACCGCAGACCCGAATTCTACCACCTCTCAGTCAAAGGCGGAATCACCTGGCGACAAACGGCGGAAACGGGACGAGCGCCGGCTCCAGCTCGATCTCACAAGGCACCAAGAGCTTTTGCTTGATAGCCAGAAGATGAACCAGAGCCTCAAGAAGTGTCTGGACTGGACAGAGGTGCTCATCAAAGAAGGCCAGAAGGCACTGGCCTACCGAGTTCGGATCGCCGACGTGGACGCCATGCCCGGCCGTGTCCTGGCAGCTTCTTATTACGACTACGGTGACGACACGTCCCAAGTCGAAGACGATACGGTGTCTACCGTTTCGGCGTCGCGTTTCGACGACGATACCATATCAAACATTGAATCCGAAGCCGAGGCATGGCCGAAAGAAGCACAGGATCGTGACAGCGGCATAGAGCTGCCTGTTGCGGGTCAATAGCTAGCCGACCCTTCGCAATTATCATGGAGAGGAGGGTCAGCCGGATTCTTCTTCTTCTTCGGATATCGATCAACCGCCGATATGCCCATCTCCACGATGCATTTACTGCTTGCTCTCATTCACATCACCACTCATGGATATCTCGTCTTCTACTTCCTTTCTCACTCCTCCTTTTGCCCCCGGCTGCTGCAATATTTCCTCGTCTTTGCTTCTTTCTATCCTTCTCTTTTCTTTGTCTCTTTCGTATTTGCGACAGCATATACTTTTACGCACGTATAGTTGCATCTCGGGATATCGGGGATACAAGGCGCTCATTCGGATTTACATGGCGTTCTACATATTACTCTTGCTTTATTTTCTCTACTCCTACTCTTCTCTTCTTCGGCCGTTGTCGTTCATCGGCCTTCTTTTTTCTTCTCTTATTGCGTTTATGAAGGGCCATGATTATTGCATTCTTCTTCCTACTACTCGCCGTCTCCAGTCCTTTCCCTCTGAGAAGCCCTCATGTCTCGGTCCCGATTTACTACCCTTCTTCTTTCATAGCCTGAGTGAGAAATTACACTCTCGTATGCACCTTTAAGGGGGTGGTGGGGTTTAAAAGGCAGACTGCTGATTTTGTCTCCTTGCCCTGCGAATCCCTTCTTTCCTATGATATCCCGTGTCATATTTGACTACTCAGTTGCTTTTTTTTTTTATCTTTAGTTTTCGACGTGTTTTGTTTTTGTCGTTTTCTTTCCACATGTGTAAGATCAGATACCCGCAGAGGCAAAGCAAAAAGACGAAGGAAGAGAAAGAGAGGGACAGCTATCCATGGAACACTCCGGAAGGAATATGCCTCCCCCCAAGACAAAAGAGCGGACTTTTCTACTTTTTTCCCCCTTTTTTTTTCGAAAGGCGGTTCATCATCATTAGCTCCCATACGCAAGAAAGAAAAGAAAAAAGACTACTTCAAGAGATCAAGACGCACAACGAGCTTCGCCAATGTTGTTCTTTGGATATATACATGAGGAAGAAGGGGAGAAACAAACAAAACATAAGAACTTTGCATTGACTTGATTATCGTTAACCAAAGCATGTGCGAGATGTAGAATCACGTTTTTTTTAAGGGGGTGGATGATGGAAAACGGAATAGGAGAAGAACAAGCGTTTATGCCTTCCATGCTCATCAGTCCGCTTGCGTATGAGTTCTGTTAGGTGATTGAATGCCCAACTCCGTCTTGATAATTTCGTCACTGAACTGCCTGTGGGATAACAGAGAGAATACGAAAGATGTAGTTCCTGACGAAATCAGTGCCTGTGGGATAACATTGAATATATAAGATAGATGAGCTGGGTATATCCAGAAGACGGGCAGGACAGAGAAGAAGAAGACGAAAAAAGCTGTGTACTCTATATAATAAGATTATGCCCGATCGCTCTCTATCCGGCAACCTCGACAGTATGTCTCTAAACAAACAAAGACCTCATATCCCATTTTGTGCTCCTCCTCCTCCACTCTGTTCCCCCATCCTTCTTCTCCCCCTTCACCTTCTTCCCTCTTTCTCCTCCCTAACCATGGCCGATTAACGACCCCGTAAAAAACCAGCCTCATCTCACGCCGCTGCCTGCTCTGGTTTAGGCACGTTAGGCGCGTCCTGAGCAACCTCTTCCGCGGTCATATCTCTCGACTTCTTGTCCTTCTTGTGCTTGTGGTCTTCGTGCTTGTCCTTCTTCATGGCGGCCTCGGCAACCAGCTGCTCAAAGAGCAGGTAATCGCCCTCTTCTTCGGGAGAGCGCTCAGCCTATAGTCAAGAGCAGTTAGACCTCAACTTTGATACGATATCTACCAGCTTTTGGGGGGAAGAGAACGCCAACGTACCTTGATGAAAATCTCGCCAATGAGCATGAGCGCCTGCGCTCGCTCTAACCGCTTCGACAACGGGACCTTCTTGTCCTTGAGAACCCCATCGCACACCTCGCGCAGCACGCCCTGGATCTCAAACTTGCTGCCCCTCCACGCCGCCGTCAGAATCTTGCCCGTGACGCGGCGCTCGTACTCGACGCGCTTCTCGTCCGTCCAGTCCTCGCCGCCCCGCTCCTCCATCTTGGCCATGTCCTCCACCGTCTGCTGAGCGTCGATGGCACTGCTGATGGTGTTCCAGGTGTCCTTGACCAGCGTGCCCTTGTCCTTGAGCTTGCTGAAGAAGCCGCCGATGCCGAGGAACTTTTGGCTGTTGAGGAGGACCGAAGCCTTGGACATGTACGTCTGGCCGATGGCGTGCAAAATGTCGATGCCAAACGACTCCATCTTGAGGTTCTCCACCTCGAGCCGCATCTTCTCCTGGAACGACCGGGTGACGTCGGGGCCCTTGTCCGTCTCCGTCCACACGCTGACCCGATCCAACAGCTTCCGTGTAAGCGCCTCGACGCGCTCCTGTCGAATGCGCGCGCGCTCTTTCTCGTAAGCCAGAAGCTTTTCCCGCTGCTCCTTGCTCATGCCGCCCTTCTTCTTTCCTTTGCCCTTGGCGTCGTCCTCTGTGTGATCTATCTCCTTGTCTGCATCGTCGTGGGCCTTTTCGGTAAGGGCCGGTCGAATGGGGATCTGCCGGCTCCGGGAGCCATATGAGGGGGCCGGAGATGTGGCTTCAGATCGAGGCGGCGGTGTCGCGATCGTAGGTTGCACAGGCGTCTTTGACTTTTCGTCCTCCTCCACCACCACCGCGGGCGGCGGCGCAGACGCAGAGCCCGCGAATGTCTCCTGGTTCTCCTTCTCCTTCTCCTTCATGCTCTCCTTCATTGCCTCGGCAGTTCCCGGGAACTCTTCCTCTCCCTTCGGCGCGGCTTCTCCTTCTTCTCCCTCATCCATGGCAATGTCCATTGTGGCAGCCAGATCCTTCATCAAGCTGATCTCGCCGATCCAGTCGACAAAGGCTTCGCCGCCAAAGATGGCAGAGAAGAACTCGGCCGGGTCGACGAAGCCCTCTTGCGGTTTCGCGTGGTCCTTTCCATACTTGTCGTAGGCCTTTCGCAGATCCGCGTCTGAGAGCACCTGGTAGGCCTCGCCGATGGCCTGGAACTTTTCGTGCGCTGTCGGGTCGTTGGGGTTCTTATCTGGTGCCGAGAGGGTTAGCCGTCAGTCGGTGTACAGGACGCAAGGCGCAAGGCTCAAGGCTCAAGGGTAACAAATGGCTATAAAGCGCCAGAGGGAGGGATAGATGGCGGCCTACCTGGATGGTGGACAATGGCCAGCTTGCGATAGGCTTTTTTGATCTCCAGCTCCGTGGCCTGCGGCGAGACGCCGAGGGTGTCGTAGTAGGCCGTATCGACGACCATCTTGGGCGAAAGAGCGAAAGTGCGCTGATCTGCTGAGCGTGTGTATTTGCAGATGCGGGTTCTGAGTGAGTGAAGAGCAAAGCGAGAATAACTGGCGGCGCTGCGGGATGCGTTGTAGGTGGTATGGGATGTAAGGCGATAGATAATCTTGGCGGCCGTTAGTCGAGGGAGTGCATATTCGCTCGCTCGCCTCAGCCGAAATTTTGCCCAAGGCTGAGTGCGCTCTGTTTCGTCGGCGCTACGTAATGGCGGGGCAGTGCTGCTGAGTCGACATGTACAAGCACCGCTAACCTCTTAGGATATGATTTTTCTATCTTTGGGCGGCAGTTTATTAGAGTTGATCCGGATCGTCAGGGTTCATTGACAAGTGCCACTGTTTGTTTGCATACATACATCTTTACGTGCAGATGGCAAACTGACAAGACCGTTTTCACATGACTGCTTTGCACCACGCTGCCAATCAGTGGGACCGAGATGTCATTCTGGCGATGATTGCACCTTTCAGTCTGCACAACGCACGTGGCCAGCCAAGATCAACGACAGACGCATGGAGCACACAACGTGGTCTCCTGTCAATACTAAATACCTCCATAGCCATCAACATACGCAGACGATATTCTTGCATGACGACCAGTGCCAACTCAGGCGACGTATTCGACAATAGGTACCAAGCTTCATGCAGTTGCTTTTAGGGTGCTATTGACAACTCCAGCAGGCTCAGCATCCGACTTCATTCGATTCCTACAGCCTTCATGCGCTCGAAGCATTTTTCGTAGGCTTCGTGAACCTCGGGAATCTCATACTGGTACTCCTTGAGCTTGGCAACCAGCTTCGTCGTGTCCAGCGCGCAGTTACTGCGGTCCGCCTTGATAACCTTGGCTTGTTCTTCCAGGGTAAAGTTTTGCCAGCTCAGTTCCGGCCTGACGATATCCTTGAAAAGTGTGAGCACCTCATTGTGGGAGATGGCGCCTGGGTTGGTAAAATTGTAGACGCCAGTCTCACCATGTTCTGCAAGTATGATGGAGGCGGGCAGAAGATCATAAAGAATGGTGTTGCTGTTGGGGATGTTGACCACCCTCTCGTAGCTGAGGAGCTTTGTCACAAAGTTGCGCGGGTGAAGGTCATCGCTAACGGGCATGCGAAGACGGAGGATCAAGCAGTTGGGGTAACTTCGCAATACCTAGCGGATACGTCAGTCTCGCTCTTCGCTAGAGCAACATACTCGAACATTGGACTTACTGGTTCGACATGGCCCTTGATCAAGGAGTAAAAGCTTCCCTCAAAGTTTGGGCGGTCTTCCTCCGTATAGCCACGCCCACCGATGGGATGAGTTTTGTCGTACTGATAAATACATCCAGTAGCGAAGATGGTGCAATGAATATTGGCCTGAAAGCAGGCATCTGCCAAGTTCAAGGTGCCTATGGCATTGGATCGTACCGTCTGGGGCTTGTTGTCCTCGCACCAGTCGACATTGGGCCTCCCAGTGCATCCGGCAGCATTGAGAACGTGGGTTGGCTTGGTGAGTAAAAGCTCGGACAGCACGGCCTCTCGGTTTTCCATGCGGATGGTCGTGGTTTGAACTTCCTTGCCCTGTTCCTCCAAGAGGCGTTTCAACTGACCGGCGATCCAGCCGTTGCCTCCCCATATGAGAAAGCGCGGCTCTTGGCGATGGCCGTTGGAGAGCTTGCTGACCATTGCGATGAATATGGTACGGTTGTCAGTCAATAGCAGGCCTAAGTCTGGTCAGACTCTTCTTTCTTGCCAATCAGTTGGAGAATGGGAGATGAAGAAATTCAGAGTGGATTTGACAGAGACGGTGAGCGGTGGAAGCGGCATCTTCAGCAGCGTTGAGGAAGGCGCCATGTTTGCTCTTTGCTCTTTGCTATGCAAACTGTTGCTACTCGATGGAAGGTGCAACTTGTCTACGTTTCAAATCAAAACAAAGCCCAACTCTATTCTTCTGCCCTGGATGTCTCCTGCCCTCTCTTGTATTGCAGCAGATATTTGCTTTGCTTGGAGACATCCCGGGTATCTCCTTCCGCCTTTACCGTTCACAACCCGGGACGAAAATTGGGACTTGCCACAAGTCTCTCAGTCAGCTCAGGCAATCTACAGCTGATATATTGCCCAAGCTGGCCAAGACATGGCAATGCTTATACAGAATCCTCAGCTACAAACATCTCAATGCCGCCCTGTCCATCTTCGCTGGATCGAGATTAGCGGGTGTCGTTCGGAATAGGGGGGCTGTTCAACGGCCACTGAAAGGGGTGCAATTGGCCGATCTTCACTCATGAATAGCAGAATGCCATGAAAACTGACAGCCGGCCACGGCTCGGTACAATGATGCCCCAATGACAGGCTCGGTTCTCGTCTGAGCATGCCGGAATTCCATCCGCAAGCAACGACGAAGTCCGTGATGGGACCACGAATCTGCCATCAGTCCGTGGCGAGAAGCTTGAATAGCCGAAGCCCTCGAGTCGTTCGCTTGGGTGTAGGTGGTACTTTTTCAGCCTTGCTCGGACTACGAGCACTCTTGCGTTTCCGAGCATCTCCCAGCTCGATACGACCCCGTCAAACAGTATGCCGCAGGACATAACCTTTGGAACCATCGTCACATGTAATCATCTTTGCAAACCCAGGCAAACCAGTATTCCGTATTCGCAAAAGATTGCAAAAGACTGCAAAAGACGGCCATAGCAGAGCTGACGCCGTACCGCGCGTTATCAACAAGATCCTCGTAGTCGATCACCGGTCATCGTGACTTTGCAATTTTCATGGGCTGCTGCCGAGAAGGATCTTCTACCGAAAAACTCCACCAGCATTATCATCGGCTTGTCCCAGCTTACATGCATCTCTCACCGCCGAGAATCTGTTCGCGAAAGTAATACCCGTAGTGCAATAGAAGACGTTTCCGCGGCTGAGTCATTGGGTCAGGGGCAGCTCAAGTGAAAATGGTGGCGCTTTCAGAGCGAGTTACACGGCTCGCGTGTGAAGCTTGCCGTTGCCGTGCCGCATCCTGACATTGTGTCTTGAGACAAGGGTGTTCAATGCTGTTGCTGTTGCTGTTTGACACCGTTCTTCGTGATACAGAGTAAGGTAGGGACGTTGAACAATCACTTCTCTTGCGATAAGAGATGCCAAGCGTATGACGGTCATGTTCAGCCCCTTCATCGTAGATTCAAGTTTCCATGATAGACGGGCACTATCACTCTCCAATGATACCCCAAGGTACCTGATGATTACCCCTATAACGTGCCTCCTGCTTAATGCTCACCATCCTCCCTCTCTATTCCGTATTCGCAATAGCCGGCGGGATTGGGCGTTCGCAATCCCTTTCCGGGGCGCATCTAGCGCTGCAAGTGATGGAATCGGCGCGGCGACCCGGCGAATGAAGTGGCAGCCTCCTCTATGCTAACCCTACCTGAGGAACCCCCCAAGCCTCCCAAGCCTCCGTTCCTCGCCCAGCCCGTTCCGAGCAGAGTTTTGGTGTGGGTCCGCGTGCCTTTCCGCCCAGTCAAGCCACTCCTCTTCCGTATTCGTATCCACCAGCTCCCACTTCTTTGGCTGCCTTTTGGCAATCTTTCATTTTAACCACAACTTGCTATAATTCCTTCTTCCCCCCAACATCGACTCTTGTTTTTTTCCCTCTCGTCGTTTTCAGCTGTTGCTCTCTATCTTCTTACCAGTAATTCTTGTTTTTACTATATACCCCGTACTTTTGCTTCTTCTCCATCTTCTCACCTTCGCCTTTGTCTGTTTCTTCGCGTTCATTTTGTGGCATCCCGACCCAATTCGTGCGAACACGGTAGCCAGACGCTTCTTTTTAGCTCTTCTTCACTTCACGTCCAGTAGCAGCTAGCAAACAGCTCTGCAAATTTTCACCAATTGACTCTTCGCACATTCTACCCGCACCTTCTACGCGTGCACAAAAGAACCATCACAATGGGCGCCATCTACTACCTAATGCACCCGCGCGAACTGCGCTCCATTGTCCAATGGTACGTTCAGCTATGGAGACCCTTCAAGACGAGAGAAAGGAGACACGTTGCTGACTTGCACTCACAGGAAGCTGTGGCATGAGCCCGTCAACCGCCGCGATCCCAAGACCGAGACTGCGACGCTACAAGAATGTTTCCGCTTCTTGAACATGACGAGCCGCAGTTTCTCGGCGGTCATCCAGGAACTCAACCATGAGCTCCTCGTCCCTGTGACGCTCTTCTACTTAGTGCTTCGTGGTCTCGATACCATCGAGGACGACATGACCATTCCCCTCTCCACAAAGGTCCCCATGCTGCGGGAGTTCCACGTGACGATGGAACAGGATGGCTGGCAATACCACGACAGCAAGGAGAAGGATAGAGAACTCCTGGAACACTTTGACTGCGTCATTACCGAACTCAAGAAGCTCAAGAAGCCTTACTATGACATCATCAAGGACATGACTTTTAAGATGGGCAACGGTATGGCCGACTACGCGCAAAACACCGAGATGATCGAGAACGGCGTTCAGACCATCGAGGAATACGAACTGTACTGCCACTACGTTGCAGGACTGGTCGGCGAGGGCCTGACGCGTCTGTTGGTCGCTTCAAACCTTGCCAACCCCAAGCTGGGCGAAAGACCCGAACTGACGGAGTCCATGGGTCAATTTCTGCAAAAGACGAACATCATCCGAGATATCCATGAAGACTGGGAAGACGGCCGACGATGGTACCCCAAGGAGATTTGGAGCAAGCACGTTGAGCGATGGGAGGACTTGTTCGACCCCAAATACCGAACACAAGCAGTCGAGTGTATCTCATCCATGGTGCTCGATGCCCTGAAGCACGTGGAGGACTGCCTCTTCTACATGGCGGGCATGAGGGACCAGAGCGCCTTCAACTTCGTTGCCATTCCTCAGGCCATGGCCATTGCCACCTTGGAACTGTGCTTTAGGAACCCTGCCGTCCTGGAGAGGAACGTCAAGATCACCAAGGGAGACGCTTGCCAGATTATGCTGGAAAGCACACAGAACCTGCAAGTCCTCTGCGAGGTCTTCAGAAGATATGCCAGGCGCATTCAGAAGAAGAACGATCCTCGCGATCCCAACTTCCTGGCAATCAGCGCGCGGTGCGCGAAGGTAAGCATGCCATACCCCCCACAACAGGACGTGCTGTAGCAGGGAGACTAACCGGTCCTAGATTGAGCAATTCATCGAGACCCTGTTCCCTCGGCAGGATCCCAAGAAGCTGTCCCAGGAAGCCAGGGCGAAGCAGACACAAGAGCCTAGCTTGTCCACAAGCGAGACTGCCATTATGATTGGCGTCGTACTCGCTGTCTTGTTGACCATGACGGGTCTGATGGTATGTCGCCCTCCATCGAGAGCCATCAACTTGTGCGCGATGAATCCTAATGATGAACAGGTCGGCATTGCTTGGTTCATGGGCGCCAGATTCGACAACACCTTCTCCGACACTGCCAAGCTCTTCTCCAGCAGCGCCGGCAGCCCTACATCAATAACGGGCCGCGACGAATTGTAACAACACACTAGGGATTTTGATTTACCGGAGCATTTCGTCGATTATGACGCACCTGACGCCGTTCAACGTTCATGTACTACAGGATTCTTGGCTCATGAGGTCTGCCAAGCCAAACACTTACATCTACCTAACCAACATACTTAATGTCTTTAATATCTAAGATCCGACGGGCAATGAACCATCGAAAAAGGGGAGTACCATTCACTGATGAACATGTGACATCTATCTCCTGCTCTCCCTCCCTTCCTGCTTTTGCTTTATCCTAGCACGGATGTCAAATTGCAATCCAGTCCTTCCATGACTGTGGTTGTGCCGAAGAAGTGCTGATATCAACCTTTGCCATTGCTCTCGGTCCGCTCTCACGAGCTGGACGCGGCGCGGAACTTTCTACCTCGGGTCTTTCACGAGGCTGGATCCGCGTTGGCGAGCGAACAATCATGCCTTGGCATCTTGTGCTTTTGACTTTCTGGTGTACCAGCAGTCAGGATACAGAGGCTTTGACTAACGTGACTTGTCGATTGACCCGAGATGCCCATTGTTCTCGTCTGGGCGATGCCATTATTATCCGAGTAATTGTATCGGCTCGATTGCTCATCATCCGCTTCTGCATCATCGATATCCACGTTGGCTAGCCATCGCCATTGTTCCTGCAATCTCAATACAATTTCTTTCTTCAGTTCTCTAAATTTACATGCAGGCAGTTGTGCTAGAGTTTTATATTCATGTCTGTTGAGTCGTAATTGGCACCATTCGACTCTTTGTACAGTTCGTTCCACGAGAATGGCCTTATATCATTGTCAGGGCATCTCTCGCACTTTCCAATCTCAATGGCTTCAAGAAGCGACGAGTTTATGAGACTTTTACGCAGTGCGCGCGCCGTGTATTGGTATGTCTTCTTCTAGAATAGGCCTAATGACAACTGAAGCTATGAGCATGGGGAGTACATGCTTAAAAGTTGCCATTATTGGCGATGAGGCTGGTGGTTCCAGCAATGTTCTGCTTCACAGAAGCGCCCGTCTTGGCTGCCAAGTTCTTGATCAGGTTGCTGACATCGTCAACATTGGAAACACCCTCAAGAGCCATCAGGTAGGCAGCAAGACCAGCAACGTGGGGAGAAGCTATACAAATTGCACCAGTCAGTTATTGATTCGGATTCTATTTGGGTAGGATATGAGTAGATCAAGGGGCTCGAAATGCTTACCCATGCTGGTACCGCTGAGGACTGCAGTGTCGATATCAGACTTGATGCCGACGCTCAAAACATCGACGCCGGGAGCGTAGATGTCAACACCAGTTCCAAAGTTGGAGAAGCCGGCTCGGATATCGGTGGTAGCATCAATGGCACCGACAGTGATGGCCTGAGGGGCAGAGCCGGGAGAGGTGTTGGCAGTATCTTGCTGTAACAACTGTTAGCAAGAGGGCTTGGGTGACAGGAGAAACTGGATGCAACATACGTTCTCATTACCGGCAGCGACAACGGGGACAATACCAGCGTTGGTCAGAGCCGTGATGGCGTTGTTGACAGCAGTAGAGAATGAGCCTCCCAGAGACATGTTCATCACAGCCTTGCCGGAGCGGTTCTTGGCTTTGACATCGTTCACAACGAATTGCATGCCGTTCAGAACGCCAGAGTTGCTGCCAGAGCCGTCGGCGTCGAGGACCTTGACGGCAACGAGCTGAACGTTCTTGGCCACTCCAAAGGTAGCACCGCCAATGGTACCGGCAACGTGGCTGCCGTGGCCGTTTTCGTCGGTGTCCTAGAGCACGTCACTGTTAGCCATCGTTCATCAAGTGCAAGTTGCATAAGCTTGGAAATCGGCCTCAGAACATATACTTACGACATCGTTGACAAAGTTGGCACCAAAGGTAGCACGACCCTCAAATTCGCTGTGGGTAATGCGGATGCCGGTGTCGACAACGTAGGCAGTAATGTTGGATCCAGCTGAGTTGTCGAAGATGTAATTCTGTCCACCGACGGCCTGGTTGGAGAGGCGGATCAGGCCAGGGGTAGCATTAGTCTGAGCAACGAGGGCGGCGTGCTCAACCTTGGTGTCGGCCTCGATGTAAGCAACCTCTTCGGCGTCAAAGATGTCCTTGATCATGATATCATCGGCATCGAGAGCCATGGCACGCCAAGTGTGCATGCTGAAGGAGTGGATGGCGGTGGACAATTCGTTGCCGAAGAGACCACGTTTACCGAGGTTGCGCTTCGCGATCTTAGCAGCAAACTGGGCCTGCTTGGCAGAGATGGCCTCCTCGCCGAACGAGTTGTTGTAGACGACAATGTAGCGGTTGGGAATGATATTCTTGGCGAAAGGGTTGGTGACGAGGCCCATGAGATGCGTCAAGTTGACGTTGTTGACGATGTCCTCGAGAGCCTCGGAGGGACTATGACCGTGAAGCGGGAGGGCAGCCGCCAGAGGGGCGACCACCATGAGGAGATATGCGAGCATGGTGTTGAAGGGCGCCATTTCGAAGAAGGTGCCGTGTAGTTACAAGCGGACACGCAACGAGGAACAAGAAAAGTCGAATATTAGTACTGTTAAAGCTGTTTGTCGTGGGGAAGAGGCCCAGCCCGTTCGCTCCGAATGAATGAATGAATACTGGTAATGATGTTTTTGAAGGAGAGAATGAAGAGAGGATGGACGATCAACGGTCCTCTGCAGCCAGCTTGTTCGATTCAGCGGTTGGGACGTGAAAGGAACAACGGCGAAGAAGGGGAATATGAGAGGTCCAAGTGCGGAGGACCGGGCCGGGGACTGCTGGGCTGGGAGAGGGGGGAGAAGCGACCAAAAGATGCCGAGCGAGAGAGAGGAAGAATAGAGAATAAAGAGGACGTCGAAAGTCCAAAATAATAAAAAGAGGAGGGAATGAAGCGTAAGTATAGTAGATGACGAGAGAAGAAAGGAAGAAAACAATGACCAGGGGGGCCGCAGAAAAGAGGAGAAGTCCAGCAGGGGAAATCAAAAGTGAAGAAACAACCTTGTTGGGAAGTGGCCTCCCACTCACACTGGCTCGCACATGCACCTGCACCTCTTCCCCCCAAGCTGCAAGGCAAGTGCTAGGCAAGAGCAACATCAAGGCAAGGGTCTCCGGCCGGGGCTGCGTGCTCTGCAGGAGCAGGTGCAGTGGGCGAGAGCGCCGAAAAGGACATGAGGCACAAGAGCCCAGAGCAATGGATTGGATGGATGCAAGTCGCTGGGGATTGGCCAGGTTCCGTTGGTCGATGCTGCAACAGCAGCCGGCGGCACCCCTGCTAGCGGGCAGCTTGTGCCTGACTAGGCCGTCCAAGGTTTTGACGGGCCCTCCAGTCTAATGGCCACAGAGTCCCCCTTCTGTATGTTGCTTCTGTACAGTAGCGCCGGGCGCGAGATGCTGAGACTGGGGTCGATAGGGTGTCTCAGAGCGGGCGAGCAGGGGTCGCTGCCAAGCGAATAGCAAAACGTCGGGAGCGGCTTGGGAGAGCGCTCAAACGCCAACTGCTTATTGCCGCTATGCGTCTTGCTCTAGTACAGGTAAGAGTATTGCCGGTTTGTTTCCTCCTGGACCGCAAAAGTCTAAAAGTCTAGACTTTTTGAGTTTGTGGTTTAGGCATGTTATTCCGTGCTTCAGCCACTCCTTGGCAGGCCAGGTACGAAACTTGGGCATGGCGAATCAATGCCGTTTGGCAGGGTGTTTCGTCTCAGGTAGGTACCTTAGTACGGTGTGCTTCCAAAGTCTTGGAAGAGGTACTGGAAGGCGCTGGGCACCTGCTCCTAACGTGCAGCTTCTAGGAGAATGTTCTTGCGAGGGTGACGACAGCGTCACAGGAGGAAAGAGGAACCAACCAACGGCTTTTGAACGATACAGCAGCTGCCGGCTGCCCATGTTTTCACTCGAAGCTCCTTTATGAAGAAGCGAAGTGCACTCGGCGGTCTTGGCGAGCATCTCGGCAAGCCCAGGCTGACTCGATCCTTCAAAGCAGTCACACATCGCCAGCTCATACCCGCGTATCGAGTGCTACGACCAGATGGATGGATGGCATCAAGGCTGGCTGATTCCGAGAACGATGCCCAGATGCAAGAATATGTAATTGCATTTATGCTTGTTTGTTAGTGTCAATGCTCGGAGAAGGTTGGTTGGCCACCAATCATGCTGGGAAAATGTGACTTGCCGTTGGTTGTGTCGATCAGCTGCAGCTTTGATTGATGCGTGGCAACGATCCCAACTTCCAGTTCCCAGCTGCAAACGGATCGCGCAGATATGAAGCCCGCAGATCCCTGACTGCTCCTACTGTACTGCCGATGTTCGTATACCGGTCATTTCGCATCGACCTTAGCAAATACTCATCGCTTCAAGTCGAAATTCGACTGTCCATTGCCTCTACTTCTTGCTTTCGTCACCTCTTGCTCAGACACCTTGCTTCGAGCCTCACATGGTCCGTTCTCGAGCATTTCTGTGCTTGCCGCATCTTCAGCACCTCGGCAGCCCTGGAAATTGGCGACATAAGCTTCCGGTGGCGTCAGGGGCCGAGTTCTAGTTCTACTAGCACCCCACTGCTGAAACGCACCGCTAGTGCATCTGAATTCGACCCGACGGCAGGTACTCGGTGTTGCGAACCTCGGCGGCTGTTCCATCCAGCTGGGGCAGCTGCTGCCGTCAACTGATTGGCCTGCCAGTGAGGCAGACTGAAACGCGCGCTACGGAGCCGAGTCAAGCCGGCGCCTTTGTTCGTTCTGCGACTGTGAGACGCCGCAGAAGTGGGAATCGTTAAGAAGTGGGAATCGTTAAGAAGTGAGCTGTTCGTGATGCTTTTTTTGGTGTCTTTTCTTGTGCTGCAGTCGATGATCCGAGTCGTCCACTTCATCAGCCAAGATGCGGCTGCTGTCTTTGTTTTTTGTTTTTTCCCTTCTTTTTCCTTTCCCAGTCCGTCCAAGACGGAGGTCATCGCTACAACTAGCATGTGGTAGAACTCAGGTCTCCAGTCGGGGTGAAGCGATGTAACTCTCTCGAGGAAATTCCGATATCAAGTAAATTATTTCACATCTCAAAATGCAAGCCACCGAGCCGCTTACTGTATAGGTAACGACTCCAGATGCTGTACAAAGAAAACAAGCTCGAGCTGTCACGTTCATCCATGGACGACCTAAACCTCTGCCACCCTTGCAATCCCACTCTCTTCTTCCCCACATCATCTCAGGCACGGCCCTGACAGGCTGCAGACCATCTGCGTGTGTGCTCCGTGGTGTTTGGGATTGAGTGTGCAATTTCCGTACGCCAACGCATACGGGCTTTTTCCAGTTGCTTCGCCTCATCACGGGGTCACGATGCCAGGATTCATGCATCTTCGTTGGAAGCTTTGCAAGCAACCTGAATGATGCGCAGACATTCACCCAACACTTCGCTCCAGATGGTAGACATCCTTCACTGCTATATAAGGTACCTTCATTCATTTCAAAAACGGAATCAATATTTGTTGCAAGACCCCCTTATGCGCGTCCAATTCAGCTCCGTGCTCACTACGCAAGGCTTGGCAACCGTTTTGGAGTTACGCAGCAGATCTTCGATCGAGGAGGGAAATGCCGTACTGCTACCTGTAACTGTGACGATACATCACCATCTATACATACCTACCTATGATCTGGTCATACCAAGTAGGAGTCCTCTCAATCCTAAATAGTGCTCAACTGTAGCCCAACGATACATGTCTTCCATGCTCTATGGCGGAGAGAGCAACGCCAGTACCTTGTGATTCGACGCATGATCCAGCACTATCAACTCGAGCTCACCTCAACCTCTTCTTGTGCTACAGTCGGGGCTCAGTAGGATAAGCATTTCAAGCTATATTGGCTCACATCAAGTACATGCAATAATAAGCGATGCCTGCCTCCAACATCTCGCGTCTCGGAAGGCGCTCATAAGCTCAATGGAACGAATTAAGCATAATAAGAAGCTCTATGCCGGCGTCGGTTCGATTTGCAGCGATTCCCATCCTCTCTGAGTTCTTGGCTAGTCTAGTCAAACACGGAGTTGCTTCAATCCATCATGAATCTGCCGGTTTCTTTTCTTTCCTTGCTTTTCTTATCATGTCGCTGCGAAGCATGTGTTCTTGTTGCGGCAACCTTGGACTTGGCCATGATGTTTTCGGAAAGGCCTCGTCTCATCTTTTCTTTCTAGAGCTGCAATACTTCCGAATAGGCGGAGTGCCTAAGCACACGAACTGCGGTTGTTTGTTTCATCCGGGTTTTGAAGGATTTTATAACAGGATTCTTCGGCCGATCACTCGTAGGAGCCGGAATCCCAGTAGCAGTGCAGCGTTCCATTGGGGAGGATAGTTGCGGAAGACAAGTTGCCGCTTCCAATCCGCACCGTGGTCTTCGTTTCTTCATGCGTATACCTTTAGGTGCGTGCCAATACTATCCAGCATCTTCACACCTTTCTGTTGTGAAAGCGTATACGACTCGAAAACCATGACGAGAGCCACTGTGGCCGGCTTACTGGTTGATGGCGCAAAGTCTCTTGGGCGGGTGACTTCAAAACCGGATCAAGTCTGTTCCATTCCATGCTGTGTTATCAACCGATTGCCGGATTTTTTTCTTTCTGCGTACCTATACGACAAGTTCTGTATCTTGTCATTCATCTTGCAATGGATTCTGGTTTGTCAAGCCTGTGCAAGTTGCGCGACCTGGACTGGCCTGTATCTGCCGACTGGCACCATTGACCCAACCTTCACAGTCTCCCAAGAGAGACACCGCTGTGATGGCTGCAAAATGCTGCAATGCAGGAGTAGAATGTGATATGCTTCATTGTGGAAGATCTGTCTGGCGGTACAGGTGTAGAGCTCCATGTCGTAGTGATGCCGTGTTGGTATATGACAAGGTGAACAACTCAATAGCACGAAGGCTGAGGACAGACACCATTGTGTCGGGAAAGAGAATGGATAGGTACTTGGCCTATCCGAGTGATGTTGAGATGGCCCATCGCCTCACAAAGTTGAATAGAATAACGATCAGGTGGTGAGCGATGCTCACGATCCCACTGATGTCTCTCCTCAGTGACGGACTTACAATTCCCGAGGCTGGTTGGCAAGTGATAGCAGTCCTAAAGATACCTTAGGCTAGGGCTATACGCAGGATGAATTCAAGGTCTCCACGGACACTTCGCAAAGGCGCAGAAAACGAGACACGGCTGCAGCATGAGTATCCGGGGCTAACAACAATGTCGCAAGATGGCGAAATTGATGATGAGATTTTGTGCTAACCACCCGCCCTCTGTAAGAGTCCCGTCTCTATTGCGTCTACCTGATGGGAGACGATGTTTGTCACGCAAAGAAACGAGGACATCATCATACAGAGGTCCTGTCTTGCTTCTCTCTCAATCCTTCATACGGAGTACTGGGACCCAGCTTGATATATGTATGTCTTGGAGGAGGACGGCTTCTGTATGGGCAGGCATAAGATTGAGGTGGGGTCATTTCACTTGTGCAAATGAGATGTCTTTGAAGGGCGGCTCGAGAGGCTCGCAGGCCAATCAATCCGGCGAGACGGCGAGATTGGTACGAAGCACAAGGCAAAGAGGAAGAAGCGAAGGGGAAAAAAGAAACGGAGAACAAAAAAAAAACAAGAGAAAGAGGGGGAAAAGGAGAAGAAAAGAAAAGAATTAGGAATGTGAACACCGGCACCGTGGTACCTTTGAAGGAGCATGAATCCAGCCATACTCGTGGTATTGAAGCTATGGCCGCTTCCCACGTACGTGCGGCGGTGGGCGTCATCGGGATCAATATTCTGCTCTAGCGGCTTTGACGCCTAAATCGTCACCTAATCACCTAACCACTCCAAACTGCACTCGGGCAAAGTGAGCCCGCCCTGCACTGCGCTGCTGCACTGCACGCAATTACATTGGATGCGCCTCGAACAGCCGCTACGGAACGCCAATTCGTCGTCTGACAGCCCTTTGATGCCCATGAAGTTTCCGCCTCATTTCGTTTTTTATCTTATTTTTTTCACCTTGCCCTCCCCGTGCGCCCTTCGTGACGTCCTCTCTCACTCGATTTCCCTTTGCTCGCATTCTTCCCTTCTACAGTATCCCCATCCGTCTTGGTCTTCTTTTCCGAAAGCGCTGCCAATCTTCACTCTCCCCAGGCTCGTGGCCGCCTCGTTGCATACATTCCAGCGCGGGCGAGACAGATACGACGACTAGGACCCAACCAACGATTTCTCCAATTTCCATCATCTGATCGGCCTGGCCCTTCTGGCTTTCCTGCACCGCCCCCCCTCTGTCGCTTGCAATCTCCGTATCTGCACGCGAGCACGAGACCTGGAGGCACCGCGTAAAGTGCCAGCGAAATTCCATCTCGCCGGTCCCAACGTGCCCTGCCCTGCCCTGCCCTGTCCTGCCCTGTCCTGCCTCGACTCGGCCTGTATCCTGCATTCGTCGACGCCCTCGTCTTCCCGTGCCTACTGTGCGGTGCAACCACTCTGTCCTCTCTGTTTCCACACTCGCCAAGAACCCGCGAGCCTGTGAGGACGGGTCATTGACTTCGCTCGGCCACCATCTGGGGGCGTACAGCTGCCCAAGAATCAGAGCTGGAGACGACGTTCGTTTCAAGGGCGGCTGACGACGCCACGATACCGAGCACATCGAGCCGTGAAATGCAGTTTTCGCTGGCCGTACAGAACCCACAGTCAAGAGTCTAGAATACCTAGACCTCGGTCTCGGCAAGATGAGAGAACCCATGGATGGCGTGAGCCACGATGATGCGAAAAGCACTCGCAGCCTGAGAATGGATCTGGACGAGAGGGCTACTGAATGCCCAGACGATATCGAGATGCAGCACGACGACCCAGGCGACGGCAGCTTTTCATCGCCGATGACCACCTCCATGGTAGCCTCGTTTCTCAACACCACCTCGAGTCCCGTCTCTCCCGGCCCGTCAAGTCCATCATTCCAGATGGCCAAGAGCACGTCCTTTGTCCCGCCCGCGCGGCCCAGCAGTACGCCGTTCCCGCATCCCGAAACTCGAAGTCCCCAGATCTGCTGCCTGGACGATTCAGAGTCCAGCTCCGATGGCACTGGCTGGGATCAGACCTCGGCCGAGCCTGTTGACGCTGCGTCGGGAAGACCGCTCGCCCGGCATTTCGACGAACTCCCCACCGAAGTCCATGAGGCGATCCTCGACCACATATTCGGATACTGTGTGTCCGCCACGTCGAGAAGCACAATGAGGATATCGAGTCTGACTAGGGGCTGGAGCACGGCTCTACGCCATTCGCGCAGGCGAGAGCTCACTGCATTGGCTCTGGTCAACCGCGTGTGGAGGATCTTGGTCCAGCAGAGACTGTTCCGTCACATCAAGCTCAAGGCGACGCTTGATTCGATCACCAACGCAATGGACTTCTTGGTCGAGCGGCCCCATCTCGCCGAGTACATCAAACACATTGAGATCTGGTTCCCCGTCTTCCAGCCGACATACGGGCCATTTGCCTTGTCGAATACTCTCACGCTTCCCACCGTGACGACGGATGGGCTCACCAACGCCACATACACATTGCCGGGAAACAACTGCACTCTCGACCAAGTATTTGTGTTCGTTGCCGCTGCGCTTCCAGAGACTAGAGTGCTTACGTTGGAGGGCGGAGAGCGGCGCAAAGCTCCCGGAGTCGTCCATTTCGACATGAGCACGGGCCCGCCCATCGAGGAACGGCGGCTGGAGCCTCTCGTGTCGGTGCGCACTCTGGTAACCAAGGGCCAGTGGAATCTCATGAGGGATGACGAGGACTTCAAGTATCTCATGAGGGCATTGCCGAATCTGGAGGAGTGGCAGGGATCCTACAGCAAGCCCAAGTCCAAGACCTATATCACAGCAGCAGAGTTCATGCCGTTCTTGCCCAAGCACGTCACGAACCTGAATCTCTGTATGGAGAGCGACTACCGCCGAGAAGGGGTGATGCCGGCGTTTTACTACAAAGTGGTGCAAAAGGCTCATCTCTGTTCCAGCTTGGCCTTTGTCTTGCCATCGTTGGAACACTTTGTATATACCGGCCGTATCTGTCACCATTTCTTCTATGATGCAGCGCGCTATGCAGAGCACCAGACAACGAACCTCAGATCTGTTGATATCACCGTCAAGAACTGTTGCCGCCAGTCCTTCAGCTTTCACAACTCCGGCTCTGGGATTCAGGACATGGCGTTTATCGAGGCTTTTGAGAAGCTCGTCCTCTCCGCGGTTCGCTCGTTGGAGAGGTTTAAGAAGCTGGACTACCTCAGGATTCGATTTGTCGATTTAGGTTTGTTTCTCTTCGCCCTGCCGTTGCTTTCTCTCACTCAAGTATGACTGCCGGTTGCTAATCCAAATTGCCAACAGACTCCGTCTTGCCGCCGCTGAACCCCTACTTCTTGGTGCAGGATGGAAAGTGCACGGGGGTATGGAGCGACGTTATTCTGACCGAAATGAACAGAGTCCGGCCTGATGTCACCTTCCCCGGGTTGAGCGATAGCTTTGGCAACATCGTCTACAGTAAGGATGGTCGGATGATTATTGCCCCTGAGCCATCCAAGACGCGCATCACCTCTCTCAAGCTGGCCAATTATCGATCGCTTGCAACTCGGATCACGATTCAGTAGCCACAGAGTCTTTCACACGGGGAATATCAGATTGAAAGCACGTCACGCCGGAGACCTGCATAAATCTTAGGTGATTCTTCTTCATCTTGGAAGAGGTTTCGGCGAAAACAAGCGCCGATCTGTGTCTCTCTCAGGGAATGCACATGTCGAAGAAAAGATTTCCAAAAATGCCGTCTTTTTCTTTTCTTTTTCCTCTTTTACAGGCGTTTGCGACTTTTCATCACAGCAGAATGCAAGACAGGCAGGATTTGGTTTCTGGTCCTGCCCACAGCTCATTTCTTTTTTCTTTTCTTGTCGGATCTTCATACCCAGGGACATTCAAATAATACGAACAAAGCTTGGAGTTGGGTTGTTACTCGCATATAGGAATCTGGGCCGCGATTTGGGTTTGAGCGCATTGCTGCTTTGGACGCCACGATAGGGTAGCATCTTTGCATTTGGCATCGCAAGGAAGGGAGAGGAAGTGATTTGCAACGAGATTGAGAGAGAGATATTGGGCCAAAGTTAGGTTGATACCCGTAATGAGATTTTCGGTATTTACGCCATAAGTGCCATGCAGAGTCACATGCTTTTAGGCAGTGAGGGATGCTTAGCGATGCTGACCATGGAGGAAGACTGTATATTGAAGAGTAAGAGGCGCTGGAATATGCTATGATTCTCTCAGAGGATGATTTCTCCTTTCTACTGCTGGCGAGCCATCTACTCAGTTTGCACCTTTGGGATGCTCCTTTCCGCTCCGTCACTGATGATGATGCCCAATATCCAGCAATTGATGAGGAAAAAGGCCAGCGAAGCGAGCCATAGTCCGGGAAAGAAGGTGCTGACACCGAGGAACTCGAGCTCGTACCCCTGCTGCAACCAAGCGGCCTGCCCCAGAACCCAAAGCAGCAGCGCCGTGATGCCGCGCCTGGGAACACGAAGCATGGACGATCCCGGAAGGTACAGAGGCAAGAAGATCATATACCAGAGGAAGTACTACACGCAGGCCAAGCAAAAAAGCGAAAATGTGTGAGATTCGATCGAGACAAGAGAAAGGGGACAAAAAAAAACGAATGGCGGCTTACCTGCGAAGTGCAGACCTTGTTGAACGTGACAAAGGCAAACGTCTGCGCCATCATGGACGTGGCGAGATCCTTCTTGGCGAGGACAAAGGGGATGAGGAGGCACGAGAGGAGGAGCTGGGGGACGAAGGCGTGGAGGGAGCTGGAGGACGGGTCGGCGGAGGCGAGATAGAGGTAGACGTTGTACGGGGAGAAGTTGTGGCGGTGGTCGATGCGGGTGACGTGGTGGAAGTAGGAGTGGACGAGAAAGGGGGTGCCGTAGCTGAGTGAGAGAGAGGCATGTTAGTTGGTTGCTTCTCGTAGGCTGATGATTGGGGCCTCTCGAGAAGAAAGGGAGTAAAGGAGAGTGAAGGGAGAAGAGATGAGGGAAGACGCACATGTAGTACATGAGGATGTTGAGTCCCATAAAGGTCGATAGGCTGATGAGGGTGAGCTTTATCCTTTCAGGAGAGACAAAGCGGAGTACGGCATCCGCAAACGACGCCGGGGGTTTCGACGCCCTTTTGCCGAGATGCTCATCGTCCATCCACCAGATGATTGCCGGCGCGTAGATGAAGGGGTAAATCTTGAAGTGCACGCTCAATCCCAGGATGAAGCCCGCCAGCCCGATCCTCCTCCCCTCGACGGCCCACAGCAGCGCCATCGTCAAAACGCCCAGCAGGCCCTCGGAGCTGCCCCTGGTGCTGATGGTGGCGACCATGGGGTTCCACAGCCAGATGGCGGCGAAGGCGCCAGCTTGCTCGACGCTCATGCCGCGCTGCCGCTTGCGGAGGACCCTGACGATGAGCCATCCGGCGAGCAGGTCCGCCAGGGCGAAGGCGACCTTGCCGAAGGAGAAGAGGCGCGGGCTGGCGGTCGGGGCGAGGAGCCAGGCGAGGAGGGGCGTGTAGCGGTACGTCTCTCGGGTGTAGGGGCTGAGGCCGCGAGAGACGGAGCGGGCGGCGTCGGTGAAGACGAGGTAGTCGATGTCGGTGTACTTGACGGCCGAGTGGGCGTCTTGCCAGGTGCCATAGAGGAGGAGGACGAGGCGGAGGAGGGCGGCGAGGGAGAAGAGGGGGACTGGGCGGAAGAGAGGGGTGAGGAGTGAGGACGACATGTTGTTGGTTTGTGTTGTAGAGAGAGGTGATTGATATCGAGGTGAGATGAGAGTGTGGGTTGAGTGAGGCTCTAGTAAGGACAGCGTGTTGTGATGGCAGGGGAAGTGCCCGGGATCATGGTTTCTGGTTGAGGCAGTATAACAGAAGCAGCTCGAAGTTGTGTGTCGTTCAATTGGATGTAGAGTCAGGATGATTGGAGAAATTGGTGTCTTTCTGTCAAACAATTGGCCTCATCCAGCTGACTTTGAAGCCGACTGGATATGACGATGATAAGCTGCTTGTGCTGCTGTTTTAGCTCTGACCTCACAAGCTTCCAGTTGTATACTATAGTGGGGCTGCTGCAATCAATTTGGTGCTTCTGAGTGGCTGCGTCTGAACGCCCATGTCTCCGCTCTCAACCACCAGAGCACCTTTGAACCAAACTTTTGGGGCCAAAGCTTCAGTTGAATCCTCATCAATCAAGACATCCGGCAATAAACGACACACAAAGACGACAGAATTCATCACAATCTTTTCATCTGAATCGAAAGAGCAGAGCCATGGCCGGAGGCACTAAGAGAGACTACGATGGCAACGCTCGCAAAAAGACGGCGCAGCAGCTGCCGCGGGGCCGATTTCACTTCATGTTTGAGAATATCCGGGATGAGTTGGATGAGCATTACGACCGTAGAGAGCGCGTCATCAAGGCGTCCAGAGACGTGACGGCTCAGAGCAAGAAGATGTCAGTTTGCTACATTCCATCTCATCTCTTCTGATTAATGGATCAACAATGAATGCTCATACTCTTCTGATAGCATCTTCACATTACAAAGGTACACCCATGATAACGCCTGAAGATAAGCTACCTAGGTAGTCCCCCGATGACTTACTCTGCGCAGGGTCAAAGAACTCAACAAGGACTTCCCCGAAGACATACAGAAAGACGTCGACACGCGCCTCAAGGAAATCGCAAAGCTCCTCTCCCCCATCGCCGCAGACGTCCAGTCCATCAACCGCTACCGCTACGGCCACTCCCTGAAGTGCCTCGAGGAGCTCGTCGAGGCCCTCTCCTTTGCGCACTACCTGCGGCACCAAAAGGTCATCACCCTGGAGGAGAGCCAAGCGGCGACGCCGGCCGACGTCCAGCTGACGCCGCACGACTACATGTACGGCCTGTTTGACCTGTTTGGCGAGCTGATGCGCTTCGCGACGGTCACGACGGCGCAGTCGGGCAAGCTGGTGGGCGACCACGGGAGGAACATCCTGAGCGACATCCAGGAGCTCGGGTGCTCGTTTGAGATGCTGCCGCAGATGCCGACCAAGGACTTTAGGGGGAAGATGGAGGTCATGCGGCAGAGCATCAACAAGGTCGAGAAGCTGGGCTACGGGCTCGTCGTCAGGGGGAGCGAGCGGCCGAAGGGGTGGGTGCCTGATATGAAGGACGATGTTCCTCGGCCTGCATCGCCTGTCTGAAGAGAAGGGGGGCGGGCTTGCTTTGCCTTTTGTCTCTGCTTATGATGTGCGTTTGCCTGCTGTCTGTTCCTTGTCGAGAGAATATCTGGCGAAGTCATGCTATGGCGGTTATCTCTTGCCTTTCCATATGGCGCTTTATTTTGAGTCTATCAAATGTGAGCATGAAGATCGTATATGGTGTGGTAGATACAGAGAATACTGCCGTCACTTTACGCTGTATCGACAAAACGAGGATTCTGCTTCTTAGTTTGTCCTTCCGGAGGAAGATTGAAGCCATCGATACGATTGAGGTTAAAGCGCGAATACCCTGGGAGACTGATCCAGTATATCGCAAACGATACAAATCTACCTTTCGGTGGCCCTGATGGTAGTGAAAAGAGACATACGTAAGGTACTCAAAGAGACCCAGCAAATTCCCATGACAATTTGCCGACCTTCTCCAAAATGTCCGTATATCTTCTTCCTGCCGATCCAATAGAAGCAAAAGGCGGCGTCGCCTCAAACTCAAGCACATCATTTCGTACAAGAACCTGGCTGAATCCGACCCTCCTATACATTTTCATCTTCACACGCACACAGATTCTCGGACAAAAGATACCATCGTGAACCGGTACCCTTGAAGCTGAAACGAGCTCTGCCACCGCTCACCGACTTGCCAGCTGCAAAGATCTGCGCACATGATTCTCACATCACTCGACACTCTTTGGAGCGTGCACGCACAGAATTCAGCATCATCCTCGGAGGGATAAAATTATCTCTCCGAATTCTCTCCCTCTTTTTCATCCTCCTCCTTCCACTTCTTTCTCCCCTCCTCCCACTCCCCCCTCTCACAGTTTACGCGCAGCTTGTTGACCCCGGGATACCTACTTTTGAAGCATTGATGACTTCCTTGGGTTATACATCATCAGAACCGGCAACAAAAGCCTCTGTTCAAGGGGTATAGTATCTTCTTCGTCAACTGGTAGTGGCTGACGAGACTATTGTCCTCTTGAGCTCGCGACTCAGATGGTTGAAGGGGCTTGATCAGGGCCTTTACCAAACTTCTCGCTTCCTACCTAGCGACCTTTCGTGCTCTCTGCCGAAGGAATTTCCTTCCATGGTTTGGTCTCTTTCATTATCTCTCTAAGAACAGTCGCCTTTCTGTCCTAACGATCATCTCGACACATCTTCCTCTTCCACACCTTTCGTTGCACGGTTGCCTTCTCACAACAGACAGCGACTAGGCCAGCTGCGTCTGCCACCTCTGGCCTTGCACCCATACCAAGAGCTACTCGAGGTGGTTTCTCGCCTTCACCGGCGTATTCTCATCACGACCAATAGAGCTCGGTGACTTGGCTCATTCCTCAGCTGTACGCTCTGTCGGCGCGTTTGCCAGGTATAACTCCTCCTCTCATCAGCCCATGTGCGCTTAGACTTGTACGTAATGAACTGACAAAGGCACATGTATCTCTTTCATATCCTAACAGAAATCTCTAACAAATCTCTCAGAATGGCGTCCAACCTGTGTGAGCCTCACCCGGATGTGCCAGTCCTCATGAGGTACCCTGATGTGGTGTTTGGCAACGAGCAGATTCCCGCCGGCATCGTGGGGGCAAACTGCAGCCAGTCAACCTTCCCTGTGCCAGCTGAATGGCCTGGCAGGATGGACGGCGTGGTTGCCGAGATGTATGTTGAGCACCTTGCTCCCGGAACTGTCGAGCATGAGGAACCCATCGTCTTGATCCACGGCGATTTCCACAGTGGCGACGTAAGTCTTTGGAAATACAACGAGGCTTAGTGGACGATATACTCACATGATGATTCGATAGATATGGCTCACAAAGCCCGACTTCGGAACGGGGTGGGCGGCGTACTTCGTCAACAGAGGCTACCGCGTATACATTGTCCATTTGCCGGGCAGCGGCTTGTCCAGCCTGCCTATTGCCGACGTCATGCCTGGCCAATTGTTGCCAACAGCGCAGTATGTGAGCCCGAGGAGTATTCAGAACCAGCTTACTGCTCCCGAGAGAAACTTGATCCGAGGCGCGACCGCATGGCCGACAGCCGGTTTGCACGACAAGTGGCCAGGGGTAAGATCGTCTCCGTCTGGAACGTTGTTTGAACAAACGCAACTGACTGACATGATATTCCTAGACCGGCCAACCTGGCGACCCGTTCTTTCACCGGTATCAATGTACACTGCAGGCCCTTCTTGTTCAAAAGCCACTGCGAGAAAAGCTGGCTCAAAATGGTCTCCGTAACCTTCTGACCATCACCGGAAAGGCAATCTTGATCGGACAAGGAGCCGGATGTACCGCAGCCTGGCTCGCCGCCGATGCTGCTCCACACCTGGTATCCAAGGTCGTGGCTATCGAGCCAGCCGGACCGCCAGGCGCGAGGGCTCACACCAGCTATCGTGAGGGCCGGGTATACAGCCCATGGCTGAGCAGAGATGACAACGTACGAAAATTTGGACTTGCCGATATCCCTCTGACTTTTGAGCCTCAGGTAACCGGGCCAGCGCTGGAGTTTGAGGCCCGCCAACTTCCCGACAACAACGGCTGCTACATGGTGCAGAAATGGAGGCCGGGAGGCGTGGCTCTGCCCAAGCCGCTCAAGGCAGGGCAGGAATCTGTGCCACAGCTCGTTCAGCTGAAGAAGATGCGCCATGCAATTGTCACTGCCGAAGCGAGCTCTCATTCCATGTTCGACTGGGCTACTGTGCTGTTCATGCGACAGGCCGGTGTGACGGTGGACCACATCGACCTGGCCAAGTTTGGTATCAGGGGAAACGGGCACTTGATGTTTCTTGAGACCAACAGTGATGACATTGCTGGTATCGTGGCAAACTGGATCGAGGACTTTGACGAGGAGCCAGTTGCTCGCTCGCAGACAGCTTCGCTCAATCAGGACCAAGCGGCTCCCCTGGTTGTGGATGCTCTCGACGGAAACCAAAGCCAGAGCGCTCCGCATGGTAATGGCGACAAGCGAAGATGTCAGGGGTCGAATAGTGGCGATGCTATGCCTCCTCTGAAACGGCAAAACATTGGTCTTCAAACCATCATGGCCGAGCAAGCCCAGGCTTTTGACACAGGGCTTCAAACTCCCGTGACCGAGATTTCGCAGGCTCGTCAGCTGACTGATCCTAGCTATACTGGTCTTCAATCGCCTGTGGCCGAATGTTCTCTGGCTGTTGCCAGCATCGGCCAACAAAGCCTCGTGCCCGGATCCTCCCAGACTCAGAAGTCAAGCGACTTGGGCCAGACGATTTACCAGTATCATGTGGTCGATCCGCCTTTGACTGCAAACACTGCCCTTCAATCGTCAATGGTGGAGTCTCTTCAAATTGGAAGTCAAAGTCTGGACATGACGGCTTCCAGCATCGAACAAGGCAACCAACCACGGGTTCTGCTCCAACCAGATGCAAGCTATCCAAGCCCAAAGATGGACTTGATTGAGGATTTGGCCTCATTGAAGGAGTCTTCTACCGCCCTTGAGCCCGGCCCCGGCAATGAGCCTACTCCCTCAAGTGAGCCGACTCTCTCGAATGAGCCTGCTCCCGTCACCGAATCTGCGCCCTTCAATGAGCATGCTTCTGTTACCGAGTCTGCTCCTACCAACAATTCTGCTCCAGTGGTCGAGTCTGCTAACGATTTTGAGTATGCTCCTCTTACCGAATATGATTCCTTTGCTGATTTCCTGAGTAACCTGGCACCAGGTGAGGAATCATTCTTCCCGAACATGGGCCACTTGAGCGACCAAGTTACCATGGATGACTACCAACTTCCTCTCGAGACGCTTGCTGCTGAGGATCCCTGGAAGAACCTGGACGACACGGAGTTTCTGAATATGTTCCAGTAGCGTGGGGATGGAGACTGAAACAGGCGCTTCGGGGGCGTATTTCTTCTATCGGCTTTTGCTTGATGTTGCTTATTTCGATTTCTTTGGGTTCTGGGTTTTTCTGGTATTCAATCGTCTGGGATTTCTGCTTTCTTTTCGGGTTGGCGTCTTTTGCTTCATTTCTTCAGAGACATTGCCGGGGATACCCATTTCGATTTCAGGCGCGCATGGGTCGTATTATCAAGAGGATTTACTAAGGAGTACTTCATTTAGCACGAACAGATTTCAACTATTGCTGGACTTGACAGATCCGCCTATCGTGAGACGTACTCAAGTTGTGAGCGCTGGCGTTGCCGTATTCAGAGTGTAAGTCGGGGTGTAAGTCTGCCTGAGCGGAAGAGTTGACAGGAACCGGAGCAAGATGGCGGGAGATTTGGTCAACCCAGAATGATGCCCGATGGCAAATGACTCTGCAAATTGAGGCAGAAATCCTGTCAGATATTGACAGCGTTGAAGAGGAAATGAAGTGCTGATGCTCATTGCTGTTCGCCATCTCTTCGGCAGTTGGGACATTACCTAATACAGTTCCACGGAGTTGTTCGTTCTTGCCTTCTCAGGGTGGTGTTGCCTACCGATCTGGTGCGTCCTGATTGGTCATATTAAGAGCAAGTGCCCGCTTTTGATCTTGATTACGGACGAACTCGCGACTGCCGCAACTCACAACTTCAAAACTACTACTTAAACATTGAAGATGCACGTCTTGGCACATATGGCCAGAATGTCTGATCAGCTGCTCTCCATCACTGTCATCACTTGATCTGCAAGCATCAAAGGCCAGGAGAACGAACCATATACTTGCCGTGCATTGCGCTGCATCCTTCGCTATAAGGCGCAGTTCCAGCTGTCGTCATCAGTTACATCATGCCATACGCCTTCACAGTCATGGACATGTCCCACATTCCTCTCTTCCTGGACGACGACTCCAAATGGCAGGCCGTCCAGTCACGCGATGCCGCCGCCGATGGCTTCTTTGTCTACGGAGTCCGCACCACGAAAGTCTTCTGCCGTCCAACCTGCAAGGCGAGGCTGGCTCGCCGCGCAAATGTACGCTTCTACGCCACGGGGGACGATGCCAAGGAGAACGGCTTCAGGGCGTGCAAGCGGTGCAAACCCGAGGTGCTGGGCCTGATGCCCGAGGAGCAAGCAGTGCAGAAGATCCGGGCGTTTGTGCGGCATCACCCGGCTGCCAGCGGCGGAGACCAAGATGTGGGCGAGATGAGGATGAGCCTGAGCCAGATGGCAAAGAAGACGGGTCTCTCCAAGTGGCACTTCCATCGCGTTTTTAAGAAGTGTGTCGGCGTCACTCCTGTGGAATACCTCAAGATGCTGCGAGGCAATGCCGCCGGCCTCAGCCCAGGAGCCGACAGCGAGGGAGCATTGAGCTGGACTGATCAGCTGGATCTGGCCAACATCGACATGGACTTTGATTTTGGTTTCCTCAATGATCCGGTAGCCCTAGACGCAGTACCGAGCGCCGACGACATAGCACCAGCAACCTCACAGAGCGACTGCTCGCTGTTTGCGTTTGACGATCTCCTAGCTTGGCCCGAGAGCAATGGAAATGAGTAATCCCGCTCGTGGCGGACTGCTCGGCCTGGACTAACACGTTCGGTCTCGGATGCTTATTCGAGGGCCGGAGAGAGCGAATATGAGCCTATAACTCGGAGTTCGGTGAATTCGACGCCTACGGGGTCGCGATTTGCTGACGGCCGCTCACGCCGCCGCGCATATGACGAATATGCCCTCGGTCTACGAAGGGCTTAACAGAACGTCATTCGCTCGGCTTCAGCTCCTTTATAAAAGGAACAAGGAAGAGGGCGAGAAGAAGAGAATAGAAGCCCGGGACGGCATGCATCTCACCGCAACACAGACAGCCCAATTACAGCTACGAGAGTACATCGTCGGGTCCCGCTTTGGCAGTGCTGTCACTTCCCAATCGGGCAATTGGTTACTCGCCGCTGACTAAAACAGATTTGCTGATTGGCTCGTGCCTCTCGGCTGCTGTTCCCGCCTCTCTTATAGCGAGGAAGCTTGGATCACTTCAACAGCAACAAGACGTCAAGAACCGACAGCTTCACGCGTAAAGGATATCTCCGAAGTGCTTGCTCCGAATTACCAGGCCTTCGATTGGCTCGGTCTGTTGTCTGGATTGCGAGAGGGTTCCATAACTACGCATCAAGCAATCTCTCTTATAAGGGCTGGTACTTGTTGCATCGATCTCACGAACCGGATCTCATGATATTATAGAATATCTCCTGGTCGCTTCCTCATCAAGCTCCTCACATCCTTGGGCCGATTCACATCGTCTTCCTTGCTCATCATTGTTGACTTTTATTGCCTGATTCACATTGGCTGTCACTTATTTGTTTTTTAAGCCACTTTAATGTACGGCGGCCCTCTCCGCTACAACGTACAACACAACAACGAAGAGGAGAAAATGAACACAGACGCCATGTCACAACCTCCGTCAGAATCATCCCCTCTACTGCCCGCAGAGCCTGCCATAGAGCGGCCCTGGGACAACAAATCCATCATCCAGCCTGACTCGTCCTCGATCACCTCATCCATGTCGTCGAGCATGGACCTCACGGACGTCCTCCGCGATGTCATCATCGGCTTCTCAGACGGCCTCACCGTGCCATTTGCCCTCACCGCGGGCCTCTCCAGCCTCGGCAGCACAAAGCTCGTCATCATGGGCGGCATGGCCGAGCTCTTCTCCGGCATGATCAGCATGGGCCTGGGCGCCTATCTCGCCGCCGTCACCGAGCGGGATCATTACAACTCCGAGGAACAGCGCGAGCTCAGCCTGGTCGACTGCAGCCTGCCGCAGGAGCAGCGGGACGACATCTTTTGCATCTTGGAAAAGTACAACATCTCCCGACAGGCCGCCGCCCCCCTGGTGGAGGAGCTCTGCAAGAACCGCGAGCAGTGGATTCGCTTCCGCATGGACTTTTCGCTGCGCCTGGAGAAGCCAAACATTCACCGCGCCTGGATCTCCGGCCTCACCATGGGCCTGAGCTACTTCGTCGGCGGTCTGATTCCCATGATTCCTTACTTTGTCATGAGCAAGGTTGGCGACGCGCTCTTCGTCTCCATTGCCGTCACGGTCGTCATTCTGCTGGGCTTCGGATACGTCAAGAATTACGTTGCCATCAGGAACCACAGGGCTGGTCTTTGGGGCGCTCTCCAGACGCTCATCATAGGCGTTTTGGCTGCTGGGACGAGCTACGCCCTTGTCAAGGCACTCGACAGGACAGATGTCTGAAAAGGGAATTGTTGCGTGTTATCACTTTTGTACTATATTATCTATGAGGGCATATACATCCTGGCGTTTGGGACGGGGGAAAGCGTGTGGAGGGCAAAAAGCGGAAACAGCACGCTGGCGTTTAATGGCTGCATATCACTTCTTAGCGATGAGTTGACAGCATGAATTACGATTTACTCCTTTCTACTAGGAAACTACTCGCTACTCAATCGTCGTCCTACTGAGTGAAGAATCACCGTCTCCACGATCTTGATCCCTATCGTATTAAGTGACTTGTGCGCTTGACAGATTCGACAATACGGTAGGACAAAGTTGTAGAATATCTTCATCTTTGCTTAGACAAGGCTTTTGTACTTTATAGGCATCGCTGATCCTTCTAATATACAGTTTGCGAGAGAAATAGCCAAATTGTCCCATCTGCATCCGCACCTCCCCTTACCATGAAACAAAGAGCAACTGCATATATATACACGCTTGTTACTTTTCTTTTTTTTCCTCTAAGGAATGCAAAAATCGATCCAGCTGCCGAGGTAGTCCAGCCTGTTCCCCTGGTGCTCCTGATTCTTGTAAATCTCCTCAAACTCGGCAAAGTTGAGCCTGCCCCAGCCTCCCCGCTCGGCCGCCTGCTGCTCCGCCATGTTCAGCTTCTTCCATCTCCGCAGCGTCTTGATGGACGGCTCGCTGGATATCTTCTTTGACGCCGGTGGCTTCTCCGCCTCCGTCTTGGCCCCATCCTTAGAGGGCTCCTTCTCCTTGCGTTTGGACGAGGACGATGGCAGGGGAGGAGAAGCCGCGGGGACGCTATTGGGGCGGAACTGCGGTAGAGTGGGATCGCGATGCTCTTCTTCGGCTTCGTCCAGAGACTCGGACTCAGATTCGGTCGTCTCGCCCTCGGCCGGGTTCGACGACTGCTCACCGGCTTCAAGCGCATGCTCTTCCCGTATGATCTCCTCCACGATGCTAATTTCGACAGCATTCCGGGGCTCCTGATGGCTAGAGTCCAGCATGTATCCGGATTCCTCCAAGAGTTCCTCGAGTGTCTTGTGTCGAGGCGACTTCTCGGCGTAGACCGACTCTTCCTGCGGACCACCGTTGCCGTCTTCCGTCTTGTCATCAGCTAGGCTTACAGCATCAATCTCAGCCTTGTACTTAACACGCTGTTCCTTAGTCGCGGCTGCCTGTACCGCAAGATCTTCGGCTTGCTTGAAGATGATGTCGAGAAGCTCGTTGAAAGCCTGCTGGGTGACCTGATAGAGAATCTCCTTGCCAGCGTCCTTTTCGGCGACAGGAATTCCTAGCCCCGCCCAGCGCTCAGGCTGACTTGCGAAAGACGCCGAGGTGTCGGATTGAGTCTCCAAGTCGCTCGTGTCTTCTGCCAGTCGGGCCTTGGAGCTGGAGCGCGAGTGCGTCGATGCAACATGCGGGCTAGCCCTTTTGGAACTCTCCCCCATAATGCCCGATGTCTCAAGAATGTCCTCTTCCTCTTCCCATTGCGATGGCGGCTCTCCGCCTTCCTCCTCGTCCAGGTAGAAGTGCCTTCTCTTCCACCTCTCATGGAGTTGGCGGCGAGCCAGATCCTGACGTCGACGTGTCATGCGGGGGCCGTGTTGACGATAGTGGTTCACATAGCTGGCTCTGATTTCGCTTTCCGTTGGAATCCTGTCGGTTGTCCGGAAAACACTGGTGAAGTCGTGCCGTTGCGATGACGAGGAGTCGGCATGGTCGTGGTCCTCGTCTGCTTCCTTGTCCTCCGTGGCGTCGTCATCCGATGTCTCATCCGTAGCGTTGTCATCAAGCCCATTGTTGCCCGCTATCGCACCGGGCAGTTCCTCGAGACTAGCGGGCGGCTGCATCAAGGCCAAGAAGTATGCTCGGTCGACGTCGTTGGAAGTCAGGGTACGGACCGTGCGCCAGTTGGTGTCGACATCGTCCGCAGGTGGCATCCGTCGACGAGAGTACGGGTCGGTGTCGTAAGCAAAGAGGTTGGTCAGGATCTCATCTCGGTCGGCCGTGTCACTGGTGTCGGGCACGACGGCGTCCTCCATCCCAACGTCAATCTCGACATGTCCGTCGGGATACAGAGTCTTGCCGCTGAATGCCAGGGGCCCATCTGCTGTCGGGACTCTACCCTCTCGCCCAAAGAGGCTGCTCAGGGGTTGGCGGCTGGCGACGAGCTGCTGGGCTTCGGAGCTGGCAAGCAGCTGGTCTTCAAGACCGTCGAGAATATCTTTGTGCATCTGCTTGTAAAGGACGTAATAGGCTCTGAACATGCGAAGGAAGTCACGTCTGTCGACGAAGCCGTCGCCATCGAGATCGTATCCATCGAAGACTTTCCGAAGCTTGTCTTTTCGTTTCCGGTATGACAGGCCTCGTAGGAATTCGGAAAAGCCAATCAGATCATCTTTGTTGTCGTCGTAGAAGGCAAACATCCGGTCATAAATCAGGTTAGGAGAAGCATGGCGCGAGCCACCCGTCGGCACAAGGCATCGCTCAAAGGTCTTGCGGTCCATGGCAATGCCGAGCTCGCTGGGATCGTCTCGCCACTCGGTGTTTGCCATGAAGGTCCATTGTTCCCAGAACGCCTCGAGCTCCGGCCGTTCGAATCCCGTTTCTCGTGTGAGCTTGGTGATGAGAGCTCTCGGCAAGTTACGCCGGCAGCTGTCGGGATCTCCAGTGTACCACACGGGCTGCATCTGCCTGGGGCCAAACGGGGGTGCGGGTATCCGAATCTTGTAGAAGATGTGCGTCTTGATGTGCACGCCCTGGGACTCGCACGTCTCGCAGAGGTCAAAGTCGGCGCAGTTGGCGCAGCGATAACGAACCCCACGGATGGGGACCATGCCGCATGAGTTACACTGGCATCCGCGGTGGACGCAGCCGTTGCGCTTGGCATTGTCCTCCGACACCCGGAAGAGGAGGCTGACGATGTTATGGCCAGCCCGCTGCTGGGGAGGATAGTTGCTCGGATCGTTCCACCATTCTTCGTTGGCGGGCTCTACGACGGTCTCGCCGTCGCCCACGGGCTGCGCGGCCGGGACGTCTTGGTTCTCGGCGTGGTCGGCATTCTCCGCGTTCTCGTCGGCAGGCAACTCGGAGGAGGAAGAGCTTCCGCTGTGTCTGTGTCCGCGGGATCGCCGCCTGCTTCGGCGGACGGCGTTGCTTCTATGAAGGCCGCTGCCAGGCAGAGCAGCTTCTGGCGCGGTGCGGAGCCGGTTTTGATAGGCGTAGTATCCGATCGAGGCTGCGGCGACGGCCGAGACGAGCGCAACAGCGATTCGCGGCCGAGTGAGAGACTCGGCCGATGGAGTGGTGAGCCACATGGCTATTGTTGTCGCATCGTGGCCGCCGCGTCGAGAGGGCGGTTATTCCGCTGGGCGAAGGACGGCGAGAGGTTGATGCTAAAAGCGGCACGATGCCGAAGTGACGAGGAGACGATGCCGATCGGAGCTCTTGTGGACTGCTATCCGTAAGCCACAATCAATTCCCAGCTGGCGTAGTATCTTGTTCTTGTTCAAGTTCTGCCTAGTCCGGCGGATTGGGTTTTTTGTTAGACTCTGGCGGTGGTGGAAGATGGAGGAAAGGGCTGAGGCGTCGTGTTAGAAATCCGATGGCGAGCCACCACATGCGTAACAAGTGCGTGCTTCAGGCTCTAGTGGGTTGCCACCAACGAGCACAACAAACAAGCTGGAGCTCCCCGCCGCTGGATGTTAGCGGTTCCAGCAGCTAGGCGCCAGCCGCAGATGCGCTGAAAGCCATCCGACCTCACTGAAGCTCTTCACTGCAGTAGTAGTGAGGCACCTTGTAGAGCCGAGAAAGCACCAGCAGCACCGTTGAGCACAAGCGGGCTTAGCTAGCGGCCATCCCACCTATCAAAGCGTCGGCGAGCGATCCGAAGGCGTGCAGCTCTGATGCGGGTGGAGGGGCCGAATGGTGCGCTTTTCAAAGGTGTCGTGCGGTCATAGACTGAAAGTTTGGACGTTTATACAATACCCGGCCGTTCCACTTGACACTTCAAAGCAAACATCGCTCGACTTGCGATCGACTTCAATATAGACTTGAGCACATAGCAGCCCGCGGTCTCGAAGAATCACATACGACATCATGGCGAACCGGCCGCCGGAATACCACGGGCAGATGCCCTCGTCCTTTGACGACCAGTGCGATTGCCCCCATCGCAACTATATACGGCGTACCTCTACATAAGACAGCTAACATGCATCTCCAGGGAGCTCTACAACGAAAAGCCGATGCAAAAGGTCAAGCGCAAGCTCAAGGAAGAGCCCCTCGTCCCTCTCGGTGAGCCTCGATTCCTCCCCTCCTCCTCCTCCTCCTCCTCCTCTCCTCTTGCCTCTATCCATGGCCGCAATCCCAGCACGACACAACAAAGCTGACCAAAAGCGCCGTGACGCAACAGGAATCGGCCTCACCGTCCTCGCCTTCGTCAACGCCTACCGAGCCCTCCGAAAGGGCGACTCCAGGCAGGCGAACCGAATGTTCCGCGCGCGCGTCGCCGCCCAGGGCTTCACCGTCATCGCCATGGTCGCCGGCAGCATGTACTACAGCAAGGACCGCGAGAAGACCAAGGAGCTGCGCAAGCTCAAGGAGGAGCGCGACGCCGAGGAGAAGCGCCAGCGGTGGATCCACGAGCTGGAGGTCCGCGACCAGGAGGAGAGGCAGATGCGGGCGGCGATCCAGCAGAGACAGTCGGGCCGGTCGACGGATCCCGCTGCTGCTGCTGCTGCTGAGGGGCAGGCCGAGGGCACGGGAGGTGTGCTGGGGAAGATGGGCTTGTGGGCAAAGGGGGAGAAGGCCGCGGCGGAGGCGGAGGCTACTGGGGAGGTTTTAACGGAGAAGAAGGCGAAGAAGGAGAATCCGAAGAGCTCTCTTGGTGCGTTGGGAGAGCTGTACGGCGCCAAGAAGGACGATGGCTCCAAGAAATGATGCGTCACTGTGACGATCAGGCATATGACAAACTGAGAGGAACAAAAGAAGGTATGTATGTATGCGCTTGTACGATAGTTGAAGAAAGGGGGCAAGACAAATCACCCCAAGTCTCTGGTTACATATTCAAAGAAACAAATCATTGGTATCGTGCTCTGTCTCTATATTCTTCCAATGGAGTCGAATCCATCCAATACCCGGAACCCATCATGATGATCAAGACAGAATCCAGCGCCTGCAACCTGGAAAACAATATTAGGACATCGTGTCGTTACTTGACAACCATCAACCCATCGAACCGCCGCTGCGATTCCCTCCTACTAACCCGGCCATTTCCAGCAATGCCCTGTCCGCCTCAATGTCTCCAGTTCCCAGGTTGATCCTCCGACGGGCTTCCGCTTCACGTTCCTCCCAAGCCCACCTCTCTGCTTGCGCCTTGGCTTCCTCATCACCGCCGCATCCCCAAACTTCCATGTTCTCGATTCGGAACCGGTCCTGGAAGTCATACTTCCTCACAATGCTGGTGTGAAAAGCACCGCCTCTCGACTTGTAGTCATGGTTAAACACTCCAAACTCGAAAGACTCGTCAAACAGCAGTGACACAGCTCCCAAAGCATGTATCCCTTCCTTGCGGTGCGACTGGGTCGGCTTCGGGTGCGGGCAGCCAAATGCGAGACAGGGCCGGTTGCCTGGGGGCTTCGTGAAGGTGACGTAGTCTGTGTTGATTGTGGAGGCAGGGAAGACGTCGTGAATAGGTTCCAGTTGAAAGAGAATCGTCTCCGAATCGCCAAAGCACTCTTTGTGAGTGTGCTTCCAGGGCTCTCGGACGTAGACGCCAAACGTCACGCGCTCGGATTTGCTGCCGTGAGGGAACCGTTTCGTCGGAAGGGAAGAGGCAAACGATGCTTCTTGGCCTCCCTCAGGAACGTCTGCTAACCTTGATCCGCTGACCAGAAGTATTGTTGGCGCTCTCCAGTTGAAGATTTTGGTCTGGAGGCTGCCCATCGAAAAGCCGGCATCGTTGCCCGAGTAGAGCAATCTCACTCTCCGAAACAATGAATCACCAGGTAGGAACAGGGAAAGTTGAGATAGCGTATGCTCAGTCATGATGTCGCCAGGCGTTGGTAGCAGAGGTTGCGCAATCTTGCCCACAATGAGCTGCGCGTCTCCAGGCTTCTCGACTTTGTGCTTCGAGAAGTCGAGATCCTTGGAAAAGAGAAAGTGTTCGAAAAGGCCATTGAAGCCAGCAAAGAGATTGGGGAACAGGACCGGAATGACAGTCTTGAACCGGGTATAGCCAATGCCCGGGAACGTCTCGACGTCGACGAAGGAGGCAAGTACACATTCTGCCGTGGCTCGCAGCGACTCTAGTTCGGGGCCCGCGACGCGGCTGGAATATTGCGAAAGACTCTCCTGAGGATCCAGGGGCGCAATCAGCAACAGCAGCATGATGAGTTTGCGAAAATTGTCAGTCGGAATAATCGCCTCTTTCATAGCAGCGGCTTCTCCGTGCTTGGCAGCTTCATTAATGTCAAGCAGCTCAAAGGCCGTAATGACAAGATCATCCTCCTCGTCATCTCCCTCATCCTCCTCGTCCATCGGCTGGTCGATTGCGAAGCCTCTTGATGTGGCACTCGACCTCGCAGCAGCGTCCTTGGAAACCGAGTTCCGCGGTGTCGAACCGGTCTCCATCACTTTTCGGTCGTACACGGCCAGGCTTTTGAAGAAGAGTTTCGTCCGGTCTGTTGAGCCCTTCGCGAGCACGCGCTTATACCGCTCCGTCATGATGACAACGACCATGATCAATTGCGCCAGCTCGAGCACCACCGGGGCCTCCTGCAGGAACGGAAAGGCACCCAGATACGAAATCATCTGGAAGATGACCGGCGAGGCGCCGAGGATGTCCGGGATTTCGAGGAAGCGAGCTATGGTGTCCTCCTTGAGATACCGTATGTCGCCCTGCTGGTCGGCCAGTTTCTTAAATACGTCTTTTAGCGAGTAGTACTCGAGCGACGTGAAGCACTTTTCTTTGAATCTGTACGCCTGTCATAGCACAATTAGTAATGCCCCCTTGCTATCGCTCTCAGCTCGAGGTGCAATGGCGCTCACAAGCTCCTGTGTAAGCTCCTCGTGCGTCCGCCGAGTCCGCCTCGTCTGAGAAGGGGCTTGGCCCATGGTGACGAAGGCAGTAAGTATGTATTCAAGGTAGGATCAATCAATCAATCAGATGTTCAATCAACAGGATTGCAAGAATGAGATCGGGCTATCACGAGAAGCACGCCAATTGAAGGGAAGAACAGGTCGGTTGCAAAGGTTGGAATGTTGGGAGTCTCATTAGTCAAGTAGGTAGAGTAAAGTAAGGCTGCCTAGGTAGCTCTTTGTTCTGTTCCGAGCTTGGGGAGATGCAGCCATGAAACCATAAAAGCAGCCAAAGGATATCATTGCCGTCACCCGCAGCCCGCTGAGTCAGCAAAGCCAGCTTCTGTTCTTTCGAGTTGCGTCTTTGTTTCTTGATATCCTGTTATTGTTTTTTGGTAGTTGACAAGGATCCAAACTCTAGAAAGATATCAGTCGGATTCAACCTCGCAATTCGTAGCAGTTTGGTGCAGCATCTGCGGACCGAGACCGAGCAAATGGGTGCGCATCCAACCGAACATACCTACCTACTCTGGACGCTGAAGCCTTTATAAAATTAAAAAGAGCGCCACTTCTCAAGAACCAGCCACCTACAACAGACGCCACAACGTCTGAGATCTTCCGTAGTATAGTGGTCAGTATGCAAGCTTGTCACGCTTGAGACCCGGGTTCAATTCCCGGCGGGAGAGATCCGCCACACCTCTGCAGAGGTGGTTCTATTTTTTTTCTTTTCTCCTTTTCACTCTTTCTCCTATTCTTCTATCTCCTGTCTTATTTCTTTTTGTTCGCGATTTCAACATTATTTCTTTATTCTACTTTCACAAAGACCAAAAGGCACATGTTAGACTCGTTCGCCTCGTTGCCGTCTACATCTCCAACATAATACAGCAGAACATAGCATTGCCAATATGAGATATAAAAAAAAACGATCCATATCCTCCATGCCAATCCAATACTCCAGACCCCTTTCTCCCGCTCCCACAAAATGCATTGTCTTTGAAGCATTCTAAGAAAATCAATAACAAACAACGGCTCTAGCCATACACTCCACCGCCGAACACTCTATGCCGTGGCGGAGTGTCAAACACTACTCTTTTACTTCTTTGGCTGTGACAGACTGAATGAGACGCTTATACTTGGCTTCGTTCTCTTCCTCAGGATCGGGAGGTCTTAGAAACTCAAGCTGTTTCGTCGAGTTGGCCGATTTGGTCCAGAGAACAGACGGTTTCACCTCCACCGTCTGTTCAGGCTCTGTCTCGACCTTGGGCGTTGATCCGTTCGTCTTGGGTTCGTCAGGCACGCCATTTGCCCTGTCGTCCTTTGACGCCCTTGGCAAATGCATTGCCAACAACACGTACTCGGCACGCGTCATGTTGTCCATAACGTCGTCCATGTACCGCCGTACCTCATCTTGGGGGGCCACTACGCGCATCAAGTTTTCCAAGATGCGTCCAGTCTGTGTAGAAATGCGTATCGTGACGGGTTGGTAGTAGTCAAGGTTGGGGTCCCCGCCGTACTCGGACGTGCTTCCTTTGCGGACAATGAGGAACGATGCAACCACTTCCTGGCCAGACGAGCTGGGCAGGTATTCCAAGATGCTGAACTTGGGAAACAAATAGCGATCGCCGGTTCCAAAATCGAACACTACGGCGGAAATGTCCGGCTTCGGCGCCGGTGGCGGCCCCTTGGACCGGAGCGCCTGAGGGTTGGCTTGCTGGGGCGTTGCATTATTCGGGGCTCGCATGTGGCCATTGGGAGCGTCGCTTGGCGGCTGCTGCTTTGCTTGTGGTGGCGGCGCAGGCGGAGCCTGAGCAGGAGGCTTTGCATCTCTGTGAAGCCGGTCGAGTATTTCCTTTAGATCTGTGGCATCCGTGAACCCGGGACGGCCCTCGGCAATGCGTCGAATCATGTCGCTGGTTTTGGCGTCTTCCAGAGCAGCCTTTACAAGCAGGACGACCAAAGGATCGCTCCTTGGCGGCGGTCTAAGTTCGTTTGACCTCTGGCGGGGGTTGGAGGCCAGAACAATGTCGAGAATGGTCCGCACTTCATCTGCGAAATATTTGACCGTCCTTCCATCTACAAGCAGCCTGTCGGCCGAAGGGCCCTGCTGTCCGCCGCTCCGCCGATATTCCGCATTCAACTGGTCAATGATCTTCTGGAAGCGGTCGAGTTCCCCTTGTTTAGCCTGACCGACGGCAACGCGCTTCATGAGATCTCGTAGCTCTGGATCCCCCGAAGCCTTCTGAGCCAGCAGGGCGATCACCGGGTCGTTGGGGACAGGCTTTGCCGGAGGACGTCCTGCAGCTGGCGCCGCTGGCTTCCCCCCAGCTGGAGACTGAGCTGGCCCAGCATTGGCCGGTCGTGTATGCGGTGCCGTAGTCGTGGACGGCGGCGGCGGTGGTGGGGGCCTCGCTAACGGCGTGCCGGTATGAGCTTGCTGCTGTCCTGGGAAGAAGTTTGTAGGCGGTCGAATGGGAGGCGGGGGAGCTGCTACTGCTGCTGCTGGGGGGAGATGGGGTGAAGGCGCAGGGGGGAGATGTTGTGGAGGCGCAGGGGGCGGATGAGCAGGCTGCGCAGGTTGCGCAGAGAGTGCCGGGCCGGGTGATGGTGATGTGGCTACGTTGATAGTTGTAAGCGGCGAAGGTGTAGGCTGAAGCCCCGAGATGCTCGGCGAGGACGTCGGCGGCCGCTGAGAAGGACTGGGCGCAGCGAGGGGCCTGGGGGTTGTGGCTGCGGCTGGAATTGGTGTCGATGCCGCCGATCCAGGCGCAGGCGGAGGGGGCATTGAGCCATTCGGAGGGCCGTATTGAAGCACCGGTCGAGCGAGTGGCCGAGGTTGTGACTGCGGTTGCGGCGGCTGCGCCTGGACTTGCGGCTGAGACACTGCCGGTGACTTTGGCACCTGCTGTGGTGTCCGGGGCGGGGGAGGACGCTGCTTGGATTCCTTGACCACGTACATGGTGGCCTCGATAATATGTGGTTCGATCGTGATGGTGACGTTACCGACTCGGGTCATGCTGTCTTTGGGCGGGTTCTTTGGGTCCTCGTTCAGCACGCCCTTGCGCTTGTGAGGCTTGGTCCAAAACTTTTCAAAGAGCCCATCGTTGATCCATCGATATCGAGACCGCGAGAGGGATTCCGCGAGAACGCCGCTGTGGAGGGAGAACTAGGTTAGCGAGCGCGGGCTTTATGACGGACCATGGTATGACATGCCTTTCTGAAATGGATTGATATTCTTTGGTAGGCAGGTCGCCGGGCTGCGGAGTCTCGATCGTGGGCAACGGCTGACCGGGCTGGAGCGAGGTTGGCAGCGGCGGCGGCGGCGTTGGCGACGGCTCCTTGACGACGGGTTCGGGCGGCGGAGGAGGTGTGACGGAGCGGTCGGCTCGCGGAGTCACATTGCGGCGTTTGTTGGCATTCTCAACGCGGGCCGACGTCCTCGCGGGGAGCTTCCGCTTCTTCTCCATCGCGTCTCGAGGCGGGTTTACACGGCTGCGGTGGGCGACGGGCGACGGTTCAGCATCATAAGAGCGCCATGCGAGGGCAGCGAGCGGCCTGGAAGCGTGAGGCCGGGCTGCTGGCAGAGCAGTGGACTGTGACGGGCGGCGATGCTGCGCAGAGGCCGGCGAAGAAGCGACAAGGAGCCAAAGCAGAGGCGTGCGAAGCAGAAGTAGGACGAAGGTGCTGAGCGGTGCAAGTCGGTTCCAGGCCTCTTTTGGCCGGTGTTGGTACAGAGTACGAGTACAAATCCTGGAAGCTGCCCGTCCCGTTAGTCATTCGCTGATTGGCTCCCGGGGCATCTGCGCTCCTGCAGTGCAGAGTGGTGCCGTCGAGCTTCTGCAGCAGGGGTCTGATTGGCCCGCTTGGGGGCCGGGCTGGCTGGCGGCGCCGCGGGATTGGCGGGCTGCTACAGCGCCATCCCACTAGACGACCCCTCTGGACGGCCAGGGCCACAGTGCTGGAGGCAACAGGTGCAGGGCATTGGAGGGCCTTGTCGAGCGCGCTAGCTGGAGCCCAGGGCCTGGTGGAACCAGACTTCAACATGGATGAATCCAATGCATCACCGAGCTGGGCTGGTTCACTCGAGTTGCTCAACAGCAACATGACCTGACATTCAAGGAAGCCTGGACGGAGCACATCCGGACTTTTGCAGTGAGAGCCCCCAGGCCCGGGAGAGGGCGGTTTACGGTGCGTGATCACCGCAAGAGGCTGACGCTGAAGGCCGTGATAGCCATGACTCGGAATGCAAGGTGAGACTTACCTGCATCACACGGCACAGTACATGTAACGTCATCACACCGAGCACCTGCACCTCCTTGAGTGTCTACTAACAGTATCAATACATGCAGCTGGCACGTCTTCTTCATGCTCACTCGGAGGACGACGGGCGGGATGTCGATCCTACCGAGCCTCAACGGTCTGCAGCCACCAGTGCCCAACGTCCGTATATGGCTGCACTATATGGACCTCGGAAGGTACTCCGAGGCTGCCTCGTAATGTCTACGACGTCTCATGTAGAGCGGCAGATGTGCGAAGTACCTGGTCGTTTACATGAGGTAGCTTGCGGCTGGAATCACAAAATTGCCTCCTTGGCGAGGTATGGGTGTGGCAGGGCAAAGTGAAGCACCATCTTGCCATCCTCGTACATCGCGGCATCAGGGCATTTACGTACTATCTCTTAAGCACGCCACACGGAAGGCATACGGGTAGATCCGGTGGCGATGGATGCTCGCCCTTTTTGTCTTTGGAGGAAAAGAATGAACGAGAGAAAGAAGGATAGATTGCATTCACACATAGGATACTCATGGATGTATATCGCACGCATGCCCAAGCACGGCATAGCGGGCGAAGAGAGGGTGTCAGGCCCGCAGACGACCAAGCTGTGGATGTGATGGCGCCAACCAATCGACTCAACAACCCAAGTCCTAAGGGCATCAGTCAAACCGGGAAAATGAGAAGATATTGTATTCAGGCACTGAAAGGACTGTCAGAATAAACGAAGAATCAAATAAAAACAAGAATCAAAGTCTATATGTAAATAATGTGGCATTTAAATGGAGCATCTTGCCCGCAGCGCCTCCATTGAACGTGCAGACGATCCGCTTACGAAAAGCTCTCTCCCCCGCCAAGGGTTGGTTGACTTCAACGTTGACTCCATCACCCGTTGACACCCTGCATTTCTGCAGCTGCAGCCCCCCGACACCGAAGAATTGATCCCAGACGCAAGGGAACAACCGTTGCGCCCTGCCCGGTGCTTGTAATATGGCGGCTCCCTTGCATCCTGCCGTTTGGGCATCCATCTGGCTGGCCGCTCTGCCATTCATCTTCTACATCGCCCTCGTCGGATTGGGCGTGATTCCCTTCTTCCAGCGGCAGTCAGTTGCATCTCATGCAGTCCCGATGCTCTAAGCATTCAATTCACTCAGACTTGGCTGACTCTGTACTACACAGCTTCCTATATGCGCACGCCATCCATTCGCTATGGTGGTCGGACATCAACTCCCCCATGGGTTGGGGCTTTGCCAGTCCGTACATGGCCCAGCTCCTCTTCTTGCACCCACCGTCAGTGATATGATATGTTACGGAGGGCTAACGGGCTTCGTGTTTCCAATAGAGAATCAGGTTACCCCCTTCAGCCTACAAACTTCAGACGGCGAGACAATTTACGCGTGGCACATTCTGCCGCTGCCTCTCTATCTGCAACATGATACCACAGTGGCAATACAGGACGTTGGATTCTGCAACGACTTTACACAGACCGAGTCGTTCCGATTGCTTGCCAGCGACCCAGAGGCCAGACTCATCATCTCATGCAAGTACATCTCGTTGCACCTAGGAGAGAAAGGCATGTACTAACTGGAGTTGCACAGTCCACGGTGTAAGCCACCTTCCAGTCGCCATGATGAATACCTCACCTGAAATCGGTACATGTAGGCTTTGAACATCAACTCACTCTTCACATATAGAACGCAGGTCACATTGCCCAAAACACTCGGCCAGACAGCTATCATGCCTTGACCGACACATCGTCGTACCACGTTATAGCCATTGACTACCGCGGCTTCGGCCATTCCACCGGCACGCCCAACGAAAGGGGCTTGATCCTAGATGCCGCCGCCGTGGTCGACTGGGCAATCAATGTGGCGGGAATCCCCTCGAATCGCATTGTGCTACTCGGCCACAGCCTTGGAACCGCCGTCGCCAGCGGCGTCGCCGAGCGCTACACCCTTCAGGGCGTCGAGTTCGCGGGCATCGTGCTCGTCGCCGCGTTCAGCGACCTGGCCACGATGCTCAGCGGCTATCGTTTCGGAGGACTCGTGCCCGCCCTTGGGCCGTTTGCGTTCTGGCCCTCCTTCGAGCGTGTCCTCGACAGAGTCCTCGTGGACAAGTGGCACTCGGCTAACAGACTCGGCAATATCGTCCGCCACTCTAGGGGCAGGCTGCGAATAAGCCTGGTACATGCGAAGAATGACAAGGACATTCCCTGGACAGAGGATAACAAGCTGTTTCGGGCGGCCGCAGGGGAAGCCATTGGTATCCTGGATGACGATGAATACAAAGCCTGGAAGGAGACGCTGACAGTCCGGACGAGTACCGACTCGTTCGTCACTACATGGAAAACGGGCGAGGACACTGTCATTCGTCAAGAGCTGTTTCCTTATGGCGGTATGTCCACGAATTCAATCATTGATTGGCCTTTGCAGCTGACCGTATACCAGGACACAATGACATCTTGGGCTTTGCGCCAGTCACATTGGCCATTATGAGGGCCTTCGAACTTGAAGGCACAACCTACGACTAGGGCGTTTACGATGGAGAGTACAGGATCCGTACACGAGCTATAGACTTATTGCAACGAAGCAAGTAGTGACTCGCACATTTAGCACCTTTCAGGCGAACAATTGCCTGTGGAAGACGTCTACGAGAGTTCATTGGCGATCACAAGCCTGCAATGGCCATCCACATACTATAGACAATCGAAGGCAGAGGTGAGACAAGGATTCGAGTGCGCCGCTCACGATCAGTTCTTTATGACTTCAATTTGGGGCATTGGATAGATCTGAACATGGCAATGCGAACAAAAGAATATGCCAGAGACAAACGCAAAAAAAGAAATGCTCGACGGAGACAGGATTCGAACCTGCGAGGCCGAAGCCATATGATTTCTAGTCATACCCATTAACCACTCTGGCACTCCGCCTATTGGGTGATTGATGCTAGTATGTGGACCGCAAGAGGCATATAGAGTCCACGAGAATTGAGAAGGAGAAAAAAATTGAAGTTGGCATGGGCCTAAGGGAAAAGCGCAAAAAAAGAAATGCTCGACGGAGACAGGATTCGAACCTGCGAGGCCGAAGCCATATGATTTCTAGTCATACCCATTAACCACTCTGGCACTCCGCCAATCAGGTGATTGATATAAGACGGTGCGCTATTTTCTACTATACTCCCTCCACAGGAATCATACCTAGCATGACCTTCTATTCAACTCTATTCAATTCAGGGTAAGCCCGTGATTTGGTATAAGAGACTCGGCTCTTCAGGTGCATGCGAGCTGTACTTTTGGTGCAAGCTGTGTTCTGGAGGATAATGTTTGTGATATACGTAGATAGCTTCTCGCTGAAGTGCTCTACCGTCCCAATGGCGGTATACGGCCATGCAGTGTCTATGAGTTCAGGCTCAATGGTGACGGTCGAGTGTCAGACCAACTTTGAATGCACCCCTTTGCAGCCCGTACCTTGATGGCTGGAATGCTTGTTGAACCAAATAGCTGCCACAACAGTGATAGGTGGATCAATTCGACACAGAGTATTCTTTTCTTCTTCTTCTTCTTTTCTTTCTTTTTCGATCGTGTCCGACAAAACAACACAACAAGCAAGAGAACCAGACAATTGACGTAAAGTGGCCTTTATCCTGCAGGCATCTTCAGCTGAAACACCTTGCTCACAACCCCACCAAGCTCGGCTCAGTGCCGCTTCACCCCACCACCTCCCGCCTCGTCTCGTGTCCTGAACCAGCGCAAAAGCCAAGCCTCGTGGCCCCCCTTCCCTTACAAGAGCTCACCACACACACGCGATACACAAACGATGCCAGTCGAGGAATCCAAGCCGGTCGACGAGACCGTCAGCGCGGTCGACGCCGAACTCAAGGCCAAGCAGGCCGCGGCCGAATCCGGGAGCGAGGAGGAGGATGACGAGCCCACGACGGGTGACGCCGCAGGAACAGCAGCGAGCGGCTCCGGCGCTGTAGCGGCGGCGGGCAAGAAGAAGAAGAAGTCGAAGCGGAAGAAGGCCAAGGAGCTGCTGACGGGCAAGTCGGGCCCGGGCTCGAGCGACCGCGACGACACCGAGGCGGACCTCAAGAGGGCCATCGGCGGGCTGACGCCGCAGCAGCTGCAGGAGCTCATGGCGCTGAATCCCGCGCTGGCGGGCGAGCTGGCGGCGGCGTCGGGCGGCGCGAACCCGTCGCCGGACAAGCTGGCCGAGATGCTCAAGAAGATGAACCTGCAGGACATCATGACGGGGCTGGCGGCGGCGGGCAAGAACGCAAAGGACATGGCGTCGTACAAGTTCTGGCAGACGCAGCCCGTGCCGCGCTTCGGCGAGGACGACAAGACGGTCGAGGAGGGCCCGCTCAAGATCCAGACGGTCGACGAGGTGCCCAAGGAGCCCGCGCCGCTCGTGGCCGGCTTCGAGTGGGTGGAGATGGACCTGACCAACGACGACGAGATCAAGGAGGTTTACGAGCTGCTCAACGGCCACTATGTCGAGGACGACGAGGCCATGTTCCGCTTCAACTACGGACCGGGCATTCTGAAATGGTGAGTTTAGCCTGCGCTCTGATCCTCCAGTAAAGTCAGTATGCTGACCCAGACGCCTTCGAAAAAAAGGGCCATGATGCCTCCTGGCTGGGCCAAGCACTACCACGTCGGCGTCCGCGCAACCCAGTCCCGCAAGCTCGTCGCCTTCATTTCCGCCATCCCCGTGCGCGTGCGCGTCCGCAACAAGGTCATCACCTGCTCCGAGGTCAACTTCCTCTGCGTCCACAAGAAACTCCGCGGCAAGCGCCTGGCGCCCGTCCTCATCAAGGAAATCACCCGCATCAGCAACCTGCACGAGATCTGGCAGGGCCTCTACACGGCCGGCATCGTCCTGCCCCGGCCCGTCAGCACGTGCCGCTACTACCACCGCTCGCTCAACTGGCAGAAGCTGTACGAGTGCAACTTTGTCCACCTGCCCAACGGCAGCAAGCCCCAGTACCAGATCCGCAAGTACGCCGTGCCGGATCGCACCTCCACCAAGGGCCTGCGCGAGATGAAGCCGGCCGACATGGAGGCCGTCGTCAAGCTGATGGACAAGTACATGAAGCGCTTCGACATCGCCCCCGAGATGACGGTGGAGGAAGCAACCCACTGGTTCTGCCCTACCGTCGAGGCGGGCCAGGACCAATACATCTGGTCTTATGTCGTCGAGGTAAGGGGCAGACATAGTTCTCCTCAAGACAGCTGTAGATATCTGTTCGACCTTACTGACCCTTCCTTCTAGGACGATGAGAAAAACATCACCGACTTCTTCTCCTTCTACTGCATCGAATCCTCCGCCATCAACAACCCCAAGCACGACGTCATCCGCGTCGCCTACCTCTTCTACTACGCCACCGACGTCGCCTTCAAGGAGCCCTTTGACAAGGCCGCCCTCAAGTCCCGCCTCAACGACCTCATCCACGACGCCCTCATCCTCGCCAAGCTCGCCCGCTTCGACGTCTTCAACGCCCTGTCCCTCATGGACAACGCGCTGTTCCTCGAGCAGCAGAAGTTTGGCGCCGGAGACGGCCAGCTGCACTATTACCTCTTCAATTACAGGGCGAACCCGATAGCCGGCGGCGTGGACAAGAAGAACCAGCTCGATGAGAAGAATCTCAGTGGCGTTGGGCTGGTGCTGCCTTAGAAGAAAACCGAACGAGAAAGAAGCTGTGTCGTCCCGATTTATGCAATTTCATGCTGGATACCATGTGTGGTACAAGAAGATACACGAAGAAGAGGTTTCAAGAAAGAAGATAGATGCATAGCAACTAGCACCTTGACGTATATAATTTCAAGAAAGCTGAGTTCAGACATCTCAACCCACGTCCGACTCGACTCGCTTGCCAGCAAGAATGCGTCTCTCCCGTCTGTAATACAACTAAACATGTCTGCCTCCCCGGAACATATGCACACACTCTACAGTTCTACAATTAATCTATCCCAATTTCGCCCACGCCATGAATCGCTCCTCCAGCACACTATTGAACCACTCCGGCCGATCCATAAGCGGCGCATGGCCCATGCCCTCCACGATCAATCCCACGCCCGGCTCGACATACTTGATCAGCTTCTCCCCGTTCGCAACCGTAATCATGTTATCCGCAGTGCCGTGCATAATCATGATACGCCCCCTTCCTACACGATCAGCCATGGAGCGCAGCTGCGCCGGCGTCTTCCAGTGTCCCGCCGCGGCAACCAGCTGACACAGGAAACCCTGCCTCGTGAACCACCCCTTCTGACGCTTCTTGTAGAGCTCCTGCGCCTGGAACCGCTGAAAGTTGGTGTCAAAGGGGAGATACTCCCCGTCGGGCGTGCCCGGCGCGGGGCCGCACCGGGGCGTCGTCTTGGGCGACGGAAGCGTCGCCGCGTCGTCGGGGGCGGCGAGCCACTCGTCGCTGAAGAGCTGGCGGCTGGTGTCCGCGATGCCCTGCTCCTCGGACTTGGGCACGACGAAGCCGACGCGCGCCCAGAGGGCGTCGCCCCACGACTTGGCCGGCCCGACCTCGTACTGCGCCGTCGTGGCCACGAGCGTCAGGGAGCGCAGGCGCTGCGGGATGGCGCAGGCGACCTCCTGGGCGATCATGCCGCCGAGCGAGATGCCCACGACGTGCACCTCGCGGTCGGCGGTCCAGCCGACGTGGTCCAGCACGTCGACGACGTCGGCGGCCATGGCGCTCGTCGTGTACCGCGCGAGGGGCTTGTCGCTGTCGCCCATGCCGCGGTTGTCGAGGATGAGGACGGAGTATTCGGAGCCGTGGTCGTGGCCAAAGTACTTTGTCTGGCGCTGCCACGAGGTTTTTACACCGGCGAGGCCCATTATGAGCTGAGAATGCCGTGCATTGTGTTGTCAGTATATGGCAAGGCGAGAAGAGGGGGTCGATGGGCTTCTGCTCCGCGGAGAGAGGATCAAAAGACTCGCGGGTAAGGAAAAAAGGACTTACCACAAGCTTAGTCGGTCCATCGCCGTGAATCTCCCAAGAGATTTTGACCGGCCCGCCTCGCCCCTTTGCAGCCTCGACGACTCCTCTTTGATGAGGTTCCAGGGCCCATATCACCGAAGGATACGCGGGATGCTTGATCGTCTCCTCCGCAGTCGGCCTTACAAACGCCCTGCAACCATCCAGCATTAGTCTCAACGAACCATGTTTCCAATGACAATGACGAAACTTGCTAGAAAAGGTAGAAGAAGTGAATTGTGTTGAGGAAGAATTTGATGTAAGCCGTGGCACAAAGCTACCAGTGAGACATGAGCAACGTGTAGCACCAACTAGACGCTCTGTTACGCTCGCCAAGCGGACAGCCAATGGGGGAGGGTCTGCGTTTCTGAAGAGACGGAGGGGACTTGCATTGTGTTTTTCTCCAAGCTGCTTCCAGATGGATTCTTGTCTCAAGGAGCGACGAAGCAATTGTCCAGGAATGGGAATCTTTCAAGATGATCTGGAGTCGCTAGTTCTGCCAAGTACGTATAGCAAACGTGGCGCTCTATATCCAGCAATATGTCATGCAAAGAGAATTGCCCAAATGCAAAGCTTCTCAAGAAGATGATACGTTCGATTCAAGAATAAGTGAGACTGGCAGTTGACGAGGAAGAGCCGGCATCTCGTGAGGTTGGAGGTCAAAGCTGCTGACATCATCACCAATACGTAACGTCATTCGCGCTGGGGCCTCGGCATGGCAAAAAATGTCCGAGAGCATCTGATCAGTCATGATGCACTTCATTCTTTTGTTGGGCAATGCCTGCTCGCTCTATGCTAAAGAACAATTTCAGTCTCACATCATCTTGACTGCCTTTCGTATCTTATCAACTTTCCCATGCCGTCAAAAGATGCAACCCGTGTGTCGCCAGATGCCAGTCAATAGCCCTTCTCAATCCGGGTCGTTTCAGCCAGGCGAGGCTGCTAGATGGCTAGTAGTCCAGTTGCTCTATAGACCGATGACAATAGCCTTCAACATTCTCAAATCCCCGTTTTTGTTGCCCCATGCTCTTCATGCTCTTCACCTCTCACCAGCCAATCGTCGGCGCTGAACCTCTCCCAAAGCCTTGGTTCCGCTCAAGAAGGCGGCCACTCCAACAGCGCCAATGGCCGGCAGAGTCTGGAACAAGTTCCACTTGGTGTAGTAGAGGAAGAAGACGCCCTCCATCGCAACGATTGATCCGAAGAAAACAACGTGCGAGATGGGAGCGCTGCCCAAAGCCTTTTGCACATGGGTAAAGTTTCCTCCAATGGCGAACCACTATGAACTCAATTAGCACAATCCGATTCTTCGTTCGCCATGCCTATTGATGATGTGAAAAACGTACGCCAATGAACAGGGCCGGAATGGTAGCTAGCACGGCAAGCGAGAAGGCAATCGAGACGATCTTGGGAGGGTTCTTGGGATCGGCCCGAAAGATGTGATGAATCTCAGCAAGCTTGCCATAGCGCAGCGGCTTCTCGTAACTCGGCGCAGCGGTGGCCGGGTCCAGCTTGACGGCAATGTCGAAAACGGGTGTAGTCAAGCCCTTGGTCGAGCCAAAGGATCCCAGGACGAGGCTGGCTTCGAGGGGCTCCTGGGATAGAAGCAATTGGACGGGAAGGTCTTTCTGGGTCTGCCCTTGGGTATTAGTTGCTCGTTTTTTCCCCAGCCAATTGTTCGTTTGTTCGTAGGGCTCAGCGTACAATTTCCACTGTTCCCTTTCCAGACTCCTTCACGGTCAGGGGGAAGGGCGCTTCTAGACCAGACGCCTCCTTCACGACCAGGAACGCTTGGTGCGGCCGCTTCGCCGTGGAGCCCTCCTTTGTGGTGAGCGTCACCTTGAGCTTGTCCTGGTGGCCCAAGGTAAGGGTGCTTTGCACTCGGTCGACATCGGAGAATCTGACATGACCAATCGTCAGCGCAACCATTCAAGTCTCAAGTGATTTTTTATGCAAAATCTAGTAATGAAAGTGTCGCAGGGTCTGGGAACGCAACCAAACCGGAAGCTCTTGTCTTGGCATCAAAGGGAAAGCTCACTTCGCTACCGCATCGTTGCCAGCTTTGGAAATCACCTGAACGGTTCCGTCTGAAAAGGTCCACGAAGACGCGGCAGAGGCGACGCTGGCAAGCGCCAAAAGGGTCGAGGCCACGGAGAATCGCATGGTTGTGGCAGGCGGGCGTTTTTGGTGCGAAGTTGAAGATGCGATTGCCAACCAAAGATGACAGACAGCTTGGAGAGCTTTCGGTGCTAAAGAGTTACGTGTTGAGTCGCAAGGTGGGGGTTGTGATTGGCCGGCTGCCAGATACGACATACTGTGCATGCGACTATAAACACTGTATTATGTGCACTGTATATCCTGCTGGGAGTGGGAGCAGACGATGCTTATGATTGTCTTGATCAAGTCTCCGTACAGTTAACAATGCCTCTTAAGAGTGTTATTCTCGACGCAATCTAGCATATGTATGTACATGGCAACGCTCGAATGCAATGCCAGCTTCGCCTAAATGACCAATTCTCCCTCAACAAGTCGTAACCTCCGGCTTTCGATCTACAAAAATCCCCGGGAGTCCGTTCCAATCATGACATTCCCCCCCAACGTAGTCATAACTCTGTCCTCTGGCTCGGCTCCAGCGTCGTCTCGCTCCTCTTGTCCTTCGCGGCCGCCTTGTGGAAACGCCCCGACAGGTCCATCCACTCTGCCGTAAAGGCCAGAACAAGCTTCGTCCAGTCCATCACAGTCGGCATGTCGAGATGCTCACCATCATCCTCCATCGTGTGCCACACATCAGGGAACGGCGTGGGGATCAGATGAAGGATGTCGACGCCTCGCCTGAGAAAGGGAATGTGGTCGTCTTCGATGCCTCCGTAGCCGAACTGGTTGGCATGCTTCTCGGCGTCCGGCAGAAACGGGCGGGTGGAGTTGGACTCGAGCAGTCCCAGGTCTCGCATGCGCTTCTCCAGTGCTGCCATGTTCCTGTACGCCCAGTGGGTGGTTAAGAAGTAGGACGGCACTCTGGGATTGGGCGATCCGAGAAGATCCAACAGGACGAAGAGGCTGATGGAGTGCAGGGGCGTCCTGTAAGTCGACATGGACGGATGGTACTCCGATTCCCACGTCTCAGCCAATGATCTAGAAAGAACGCATGTCAACGGTGCCATTCGTGAATCGCAGAGAAACAAAATGCAACGGCCTACCTTGCCCCGTACAAAGAGTCCGTCTGCGTCCAGCGCACGAAAGCCTCCTCCCCATCCAGCAGGAGAATCTGCACCCCAACGCCCGGCTCCAAATCGTCATCCAGCCCGCCGCTCGCCGCCACGTCGTCCCACTTGGCCTTGAGCGCGCCGTCGATGCTCCTCGCGACATGCATCAGCATCGCGCACGGCGCCGCGCTGTCCGTCGCCCCGATGAAGTCCTTGGGCTCGGCCTTGCTGTCGTAATGCGCCACCAGCGTCAGCCGCCCGACCTCGCCCGCGGCGTACCCCGGCGGATCGCGGCGCAGGATGAGGTTCGCAAACGGGATGTCCTTGTCGCCCGTCGCCGGCGTCTTGGAGGTTGAGTTCTGCCATAGAATCTCCCAGTCGGGCAGGTTGGCCTTGAAGAAGTCGACAAAGTGCCGCTGCGTCTTGGCCTGGCCTTCGGTCCCGGGGACGCGCGGGATGAGGATGGGAGCCAGGAGCTTGCCGGTGTGGATGTCGAAGTCCTGGCCGGGAGAGGGCAGGCTGCGCAGGTCGTCGTCGGTCAATGTCCCGATGCTGAGAACGGCGCCCACGAGACCCAAGAGAGGGGCCACGAGCGATGCCCGCAAGACGTTGAGATGCATCTTCCTTGCTTTGCTTATATGGATTGGTGGTGATAGTACGTGCTCAGAGAGGGCTCCAGCCTGCAGGGCCAATCTGCGCGCCTCCCTCAAAAAGTGAAGCAGCCAACAGCAAGTGGCAAACGAACAAAGACAAACACAGAACAAACAGAAACGGCGACGCTAGACGAAGAACAGGTGGACGTCAAGGCGAAGCTGTCATCGTCCCGGCAGCAACAACACCAGTTTCTCGCGGTTCTGGCATGTATAAGGCAAGGGAGGATGTCCCGTCCAAGTGTTATCGCCAAATATCTGAGTGGCTGTTATCTTAGCCCCCAGCCAAAGCACATGTAAGACTAACAAACGGGGTGTCGTGGCCACTGCGGGATCCCCCCCGCTAAGCCGCATTGCGGAGGCCCCTGGAAGAATCGCCCTTGTTCCTGGGCTTTTGTTGAGCCGCTATTTCGAGATGCGCATCACCACAACGTGTTTAGCCGGTATGTGGCTTGAGGGACCCTATAAAGGGGTCTTGAATCCATGATTGGTCCTGGCTTTTGAACTCTTGAAGACTTCAAGAGAAGCACTGATGACGTTGCTTCAACTCAACTGCAAACTCACTCATTGATAGCCAGAAAGCACTCTCAGTCCTTTGAAAACCCCCATGATAGGTGCATGTTCGAAAGTGATATTGGCCAAACAATAACGCCTAATCGTGCTGCTGGATCTATATGTAGCCCCCGTATTAATACGAATACCGTGTAGGAATATTACACATCGCCCATCATGGCCCCGGAACACAAAACGGCCAGAGCAATTCCAGGATACAAAAGCGTAAAGCACCATCCAAACGCCGAGTCAGCTGTGCGCGTCGTGCACTGAGCCGCCCAAATTGAAGTCGTCTTTCCTTCTCTATGTGCAAGTGTCCCCAACTCGTATCTTCTAGTTGAAATCTTGCCGTGCCACCTGGTTTCCCTTCCCTCTTTTCCGTGTCTGAAGCCTGCCTACCACCAGGGTGTTGAATTCCTCTTCCCCGCGTTAAAAGTCTCTAGCTTCGGTTCATGACGGCATTAGTTGTGTCGAGTAGCATGAACGAAAAGTATACAAATGTGAATGCGAAGTGAAAAAGAAAAGGGCCACGATTCCCTCAGACACTTCGGTATGAGCCGCGGGACGCATTTAGTGCAGCTTGGTGGCGGCTCGGGCAGCCATCTTGTTGGCCATCTGCTTCTCCTTGGGTATGGTGAGAGCGTTGATGCCCAGAAAGTTGCAGATGCTGGTGATGACCAGGTAGGCCCAGCGGAAGTAGACCACCATTGAGAAGATGAGATAGGCCCACAGGTAGAACAGCTCGAGCTCGGGGCTGATCTGGGGAAGACCAATTCGAGGAAGGTTCCCGAGAACGGCGCCACCGACCAGCGGCGTCAGCATGACAGTCCAGTAGGGGAAGGGCTGGCGGGTCAAGTGAGCCAGAATGATCTTGGTCGTCAAACGCCCAAACACAAAAGACATGGTGAAGCAGAAGAGGGTGAGGTGGTTGTCCCTCATGAGCGAGCTGTAGGGCGAGAAGACCCAGGCGCCAATACAGACGGTGTAGACGGCCATCGGGATCCATTCAAAGAAGACGGGGAGGACAGGGAGGTTCTTGGCTCGGCGCGCACGGGCAACATTCAGGACGCAGAAGGGGATGTGGCAAGTAACCAGCAGCAAGACCAACATGCCGACCCAGATATCCCGGAAAGACACGTCTCCGATGAGATGAGCGACTCCCTCCAGGTGATCGCCCCAGATGTGCGCCAGAGGCTTCGTAAAGACGTCGGGCCCGTAGATTCCAGAGACGATCATGATACCGCACGCGATGAGGAGGCCTTCGGTAGGGCCGTTGAAGAAGCCAAGGTATAGGGTGTGGGTGTGGTACGTCTCCCACGTCGAGAAGAACATAGGAAGGCACGGAACCAGCGCCGTGAAGACACCCGAAGGCGAGGGACCCAGTCCCATGGCGGCCGTCTCGAGCAGACTGGCGAGCGTGCAGTTGAGAGAATCGATGCCGTGGTCGAAGAGCTCGCCCAAACCGCTCGAGGTCCCGGTCCTCCTCGCCTGCTTCCCGTCGACATTGTCCATCGTCTGGTACATGAAGAGGCCGAACGCGAAGCTAAAGTATAGCCATGACGGTGCCTACACGGTGTTCCTCTGTCAGCATGGTGAGACGCGCGCGGCTTGCATGTCGGTGACGTACGGGTCCCACCAAGTCGGGCACATAGATGACCATCAACCCGACGTTGAAGAGGATGAAGAAGAAGCCCAAAAGGGTGACCATGTTGGGCGCGAGCCATAGTGGCAGTATCTCGACGAAGGCATTCCACTGTAGAGCAATCCCCGTTAGCTACCGTTTCGAAGCGTTCGTCTCTTGTATTGTCGTATCGTCGCGAGGAGGGGCAGAGCAGCGTCGATGGGCAACGTCATGCCAAAGCGAGGAGGGTTCCATGGGTGAGGCCATACCCAAGGACCAAGAATGTATTTCGATACTGGTGATTTATCGACGCTCGAGTACTTGTACGACTTGAGATGGATCAGGGCATCGTCTGAGATGCACTCGGCCACTGACTGCTCTAAGTCCACCAATTCCGGGTTAGCCACCGCCAGTATAAACGGAATATGGAAAGGGAAAAAAGGCGATGCCCTTCTTCTATCATTCCGATAGCGCCGCCACGCGGCCACTACCCATTGAAACGAAGCAGGACACCCCTTTCCAACCCCCTCAGCTCCAAACAAAAACTCGGCTTACTTGTGTTAGGAGCCATACTGCCACCACCTCGTGTTGAGGTAATATCGCCTTGGTGCAATGGCAGCGTGTTGCTGGACATCGTAGAGGGAGGGGGGGGGAGGCCGGGGCCCGGAGGGAGGTAGGAGCTTTCTCTTTAAAAAGAGGACACAAGGAGAAGCGGCGCCAAGGGGGGGGGAGGCCCTCTTCGGTTGCTCCAGGTTTGTCTCTGCGGGAAGAACTAGCACGAGCTGGTTACTTCCTTGCTCCCGTGCGTCCGAGACTGCGCAAACCTCAGACAAGATTTTTCTTTTTTGCTGGCTGCTGCTGGTCGCCCAAGTGACCAAGAGTCTGGTTTCGTTGGGAGGCGTGCATGAGGAGCGACGGTTTGTGGTGGCCCGGACCCCTGCTAAAGAGCTGGAGACCTCGGAAAAACTGCCCGTGGGCCTCCTGGGACCGCTAAACCCGTCGCAGTCCCCTGAGCTGGAGGCGCCACGAGGCCCGAGAAGCCCCCAAGAAGCCCCCAAAGAGCTGCTCGAGAGCTTCCACGGGTCGCCTAATGGAGGATCTTTGACGCGGGCCCCACCCCTGCCCTGCGTACGTACATCAAACGTAATCTGCCACTGGATGGTGCGTGGCCGCGAGCACGTGAAAGCCGCCAGCCAAGTGCATGTCGAACTTGGTCCAATCTCCCCGACTTCAGACGCTCGGCTTTTTGGGAGTAGTGGTACCTGCCGAGGCGCTGTGAATTGTTGGGGACTTCAAGGGCACTCTGCGTACCTGGCTTGATGCAGAAAGGGATGTCATTGAGTCATTTTGGTATCACAGGTGCTAACGGGTAGTGCGATGTATCGTGATGTTGGCCACGCCGGATCGATGGGCCGGCAGGAAGCGCTACATGTCATGGCGTTAGGTGCATGTAGTTGCTGGTGATGCAATAAGAGTCTACGGGTGATACTAGGCCGAGATTCTATGACACCACGATGGACTTACTAGCAGATAGGTACTAAGGTAGATAATAGAATGAGTTACCTTACCTCCCTACCTAGTATGCAACATGCCTAAGGTACCTAGTAGGTTATTGAAAGAGAGGAGGTTACAGAACAAGAGCAAGAGAGAGCAAAAGACGTGATGCTGCAAGACAGTCGTCACTTATGCGCATATACCAGAGGTACCAACCTAAGGTAAGAAAGCTGCTGAATTATCGAGGTGATTTCCTGCAAATCTCTCGCCTCACCTGATCCTCCATCGTTGAATCGGCAAGCTTCCGCCCTGCAGCGACATTATCCCCTCAATATGCGCGTAAACCCTGGACAGAGGCTCTTTGAGGGAGACCGTGCTTTATCGAAATTGCAGATGCATCGAGCCTCTCCCTCGCCATGATGTCAAGGACTCCTCCGAGAACGATCCCGTGATCTTGAAAGCATCATGTGCCGAAACTCAACAAAAAGTTCACATGCCCGAGATAGCCTCGCACCAATGCATTCATCCATGCAAGATCAGCCGCGTAAGGTAGCCTAAATACAAGTCAAACTGGCACCTCAAACATTTTCCGTCCCCGATTTACATGCAGTGCTGAGGTAAGATATGGCAGCGAATCATGTGCTTAAGTCAACCTCCAACCTCCCCAAGTGAAAGATAACGGAGAAGGTCAGACAGCGGACAGTTTAGCATCAAAGGGCAAGCAATTATAATCGTATCAATTGATCGCATCAAAACAGGCATGCAAAAGTATTAGTCAATCCATAGCCCAACCTCGCCCCGTGCGTATATGACAACGTCGAGGTGTTCAAATGTAAAGTGCGCGCTCCGATGAAAAAACAAACCAATCAACCATTATGAGCGATCTTCCTGAGCACCATAGATGTTTGCTCAATCGCACGACTCCTTTCCAAACAACCATCCCTCTTACAGCATGGCAAACCCAACAAACATGGTTCCGAGAAGAACAGCCAGTCCATAGGCTCGTCCGACCTCGACGGCGGGGGCTGCCATCGACTTGCCCTTGCCGCTGCTGCCGCTGCTTCCTCCTCCGGGGGTGCCAGTGAAGATAGTGTCGGGGCCTGCTGTAGTGGAGGTGCTCTCGGCCGTTGTCTGAGTGGCAGTGGCGGTCGTGTTGTACCGCTTGGGATCAGTGGCACCGCAAGGGTTGTCCTCGGCACAGTTGGAAGCGCAAGTGTTGTCTCCTCCGCAGTTGTTTCGGCACTGAACGACATATTCTTGGCAAATGAAGAATGGCAGCGTCAGGGTGTATTCGGAAATGTTGGGTTGTCTGTTGTCACCGCAGAGGCAGCCGTAGCTCAACGTTTGCTGGTAAGGGGCATCGTTAGCATGAGCACAGTCGACTCGCGATGGCAAGTCTAGTGACGTACCGGATTACACTCGTTGACCAGCGTCTTCTTGTTGGTGGTCTGCTGGCAGATGATGGGGCACGTTGACGTCTCCTGGTTGCACCAGTTCTCTGCATCCCTGTTAGCATCCGAGAACTTGATCGGCGGACGGGTTCATATCTCACGTCTTGTCGACAAGGGAACACTATCGGGATCGATGTAGTAGTCCTTAGCTATCGAGACGGCAACCATGGTGGCGGTGACCAGAAGTGACTTGAGGGACACCATCTTGACTGTTGTTTGTGGTATTATGTCGCGGGAGAAGAGGAGAAGACGCGCTTCGAGATGGTGGGTAGGCCAATGATGCTATGGGAGACTGTCGTCGAGCAGTGTTAGTGATGCAGTCTGCAACGATACACAATCCAATGCTTGTTCGCGAGATATGAAGACAGGAGAGGAAGAGAAAGAGGAGAGAAGCCGGAGGAAGCAGCTTCAGGCGAGGACTCACAAGATTATGTAAAGACAATCGGCAGGCGCAAGGGAATATGGGTTGCGGATCCAGAAGCGAGAGACTGGGGAAGGAGAAGGAGCTCGAACAAACGACTCGTTAACGACAGAGATTGGCAGCGGCGGCGAGAGAAGAAGAAGAAGCAGAAGCAGGTCGGGATCAAGGAGGAGGCACGCGGCGAGAAAAAGCACCTGGCACTTTTATGAGCTGGCCGGCGGAGGCGACGGAGCTCCGGCTCAGAATGTCTCCAGAAGAGCCAGAGTGACCAGGGCGGGTGGGAAGCGAGACCAGGAGCCTGTCCACGGGCCCCCCCAGCTTCGAAGCCGTTCCCTATCAAGCCGATGGACGCACAAACGGCCAGCTTCAGTATCAGGCTAGCTCCAGTTCGTGTTGCCCTCCACAGGCCACCGTCTGGGCACAGCAAACGGGACCCCCTTTGGGTCTCACATTGTGTGTGTATGGGGTATACTTTTCGCCTGCTTGACCGATGGATGTACTTTCGCGGTTGGGTTGGTTGTAAGGTGGAAGAGCCGAATCGATGCCGCGAGTCGTGATAGTGCCGTACTAACAAGCAGCGGTACCTCGCAAGGTTGCATCTGGAGCTCGGTCTAGTGCTGCTGCTACTGCACTCTCACACTCAATTGCTGGGAAGCTTTGCACCAAGTGGCGACAAGAAGCAACTATCTACAAAGTATCGAAACAGCGTTTGCACAGAGCAGAAACAACCTTCGACAAGGTATGTACGTTTGACGACTACCTACCATTGCGGCGGCACGAGAGGCTCGAAAAGCTACGAGTACCATCAAAATCCAAGTCATCCAATGCATCGTCAAATTGCCCGCTAGTGCGCAGCAGGTAGCGCGCCTTCGCTAGTGGAAAGATCCGAGCTTGCAGCATTAGCTTCGTCCCCCCTTTTATGAGCTTCTGGGCAGCCTGGGAAATGAACCGAGCGGCTTACTCTCGCTCGCGGGAGGAGGGGGGGGAAGAAAGGGCACGAAAAGAGGCTGGATCTGCCAATGGCGTTGAGCGCGGCAAGCCAGGCTCTCCCTCTGCAAATCTCCGTGGTACAAGCGGTTGACTTGCCTCTGGCGTTCTGCTGTCCGACGCTGGCCTTTATCTTTGATCCAACTCATCCCTCATGCGTACAACAACAACGACAACAACCTGATAACATCGTATACAACTCCTCCGGCGGGCTCTTCCATCAAGCCGTGCCGCAGGCAAAGTCGACGGGGGTCCAGCATTACGAGCCCGCTAGCCAGCGCTGAGGAGTCAGGACAGTTGAGCCTGCGCTTGAGCCTGTCACCCATCGAGCCAGGATTCTCCGCTTGCTCGTCGACGAAGGGAATCGAGAGAGAGCCACCCATCCATTCTACGCCGTATCAGTAGCCCCCCCGACCTTCGTATTCTGCTATGCATGCAGATGGAGACGGGAGCTACAGAATCGCCCTTATGCAGAAGCCTGCGGCCAGGAGGCACGTCCAGAAGGCAGGCGAAAATGCTCCGCGTTCTCCGCACACTAAGAATAACTAACGGCTTCAGAGGAGGCAGTCGTGAAGCCTGTTGATATCGTATCGTAAAAAGAACCCGCGAGGAATGCAGCCGTCTCTGCTGGCCTGAACAGTCACATTCGTGGGGTGATCCACAGACACAACCAGGCCGCGATCATCATCGTACTCCCTGTAGCATTGCAGAGAGTCCTAGCGATGGTCAAGGGGGGGAGCGCGGGAATACATACGGACGATAGACTCCCCCCCCCACCATACAAGCAGGATTTCATGCTTCACTCACACTCGACGTCTCTAGACATTGAATGAGGTTGTGAGGGTCTTCCATCTTCCCTGCCCTGTTAGGGGTCTGTGTGCGATGATAGCTACAGTTACCTATGTGTAACTATCGCTTCGGTTGAGCAGCACTCTTGCGTACCAACTCATTGTTGAGGCTCGAAAGTGCCGGAGGGCCGCCCTCGGAGTCGGCGTGCTACAAGGGCTGTACATGACCTGTCAGAGACATGCATCCCGATCCCGGCCACGACTCCATTCCTCCTCCCTGCCCAAGAAGGCAGTTGGACGCTCGGTGTCATTTCTGCGCAAATATGCTTCAGTTTCGGTCGCATGGGGGCCTGCCGAGCGTGAGCACAGACGGCCCCGTTTGACTGCTTCCATGAGCATCCACCGAGCATCCCCGACGTCGTGATGGAGGCATTGAAGGCTCGGGATACAAAAACTGACTGCATCCTGCTCGTGCCTAAATGCGCATAAAGTGCCTGTATACCTCCATATAATACGGGTACAGACGATGAATACGAGCCAGAGAGGAGGAGATGCCCACTGCTGCCGGCATCGAAAGCTTGGCTCGCCGATCTCAGAATCCGGGGCAGAGCCAATTTGGAGGGAGGATGTTGGAATCAGCACGACGATTCGCGAATGAGAGCCCCGAGGGGCTGCTTGAGCGTTATAAAGAGGGTCCCGTTTAAAACCGTTGTGTGGAGAAGCAAGATTGGACGCGGATGATTCGAAGTATCCATCACATCAGTCGACGATCATCCCCGAGCTTCCAAACATGAATAGACCGGACGCTTTGTTGATGCAGCTCACTAGATACCGACTCGGTCTTTTCTACAGAGTTCTACGCTTTTGTTGGTGCCAACATGAAGGCATGACACACTGGATATCGGAGGCATGGATACGGATTACGATGCGGATTGCCCGTCTGATGCTCTACAGGTAAGCTGGCGCATCTCTTGAACGGTCAACAGACGGTGAGGACATCCGCCTGATGGGCTCCATACACGTTGTTCACGGAACGGTGTGCTATTATTTGATATCGATCGAATGTCCCGATGTGGCCGTGTCTCAGCCTCGCAGCGACTGGTTGTCGGTCAGCGGTGGTTCTTTTTGGACTATGCAGCACAAAAACAATGAAGGATAATTGTTTCGTAAGGTATGTGTACCTAGCTATGGAGAGACACTGGCGACAGGCAGCAGCATGATCATTGAAGGTTGACTGCCCAGACCATACAAAAGACTGTCTCACGCCGAGGCGGCGGCATGCGATACTTCCTTGGATTCAAGCACTGAAAGGGCCTTCAGGTACCCGTGGACATAATCATCGCCCACATTCATCCAGCGTTACCGAAGAGCGAGCGAAGAAGGACGGCTCACTATCATCAATCACCGCCATTGCAATGGCTGATTCACTCAGAGTCTGTAGGTTACATTTTCTTCCTAAAGAGACTGATCATGTCTATTGCCTCTTCCTACACGGGCGGAGCAGAAAGAGCAAAAACGATTGGCATGGTAAAAAGCATGGCAAAATGCCAATACGAGTTCCTACAACGTCAGACTCCGTCCCATTCACCGAACAACAAATGAAGAAGAGTCCAATAGCCCATGACACGCCTTTATAGCAGATCTCCCACGATACGACAAACCATCGGCCGCTAGCAAAGGTGCATGCACGCACCTAGCCTAAGCTCTCGCCCTTTGGTGGTATCGCTCTTCAAACCCGAGACAGCCGTGATGTCCTTCCACACGCTTTTGATGGCATCATCAACATCGTCAGGCGAGCTCCCGATGCACAGAGCAGGAGTCTCCGTTTCGAACGAACGGTGGAGGATTTTAGTCTGCAGAAGCAATTTAATAACGTGTCTCTGTCAAACAGTGTCTCTTCTGTCTGAACGGAGAGCAACGCAACAACTTGACAAGATGGTGCGTGAACAGTCAGTAGCAGCGCCCCATCTCGACTAGGACTTGGAGCATAGACATGAAGCCAGGCGGCGGTGGTACGTGCAGGCGGCGAATCACGATACTACTAGGTAGAACGATGCATGCATCTGGCACATGATCTACCCAGGAAAAGGTCTCTGCGCAAAAGGCATGTCGCTCCACAGGCCCCTGAGGCTCTCGATAGCCGCGCCTCGATTGCGAAACTGCCACATGGGCTCCCACCTATGGATTCCACCAACATGGAAATCAAGACCTGTGGAGCTTCGAGCCATGTCTTGCAGTTCTATCAATGCATTTTATGTGCACAATATCTTGGTTGGTACGTTACCTTGGTTTCGATAAACACACAAAAGGTGAAGGTCTTGGCCTCGGAGCAATCTCAATGTAAGGTAGGTAGTTCGACCGATTCTCACCTACGTCACAGCCTCATGGCTCTTAATAGGTGGTGTTTTAGTCCCGACGACACGCGAACAAACATCGGATTGAACCCCACGTCGTGGCAGGTTTTAGCTGCCGTGTGGGAACATGAATTTCTAGTCGTTGCGCCACTCTGCCGGGCTGCCGGGCCATTTCCATTTGTTTGCTTGCCAGCCGGAGGCCGTGTGAGTGAGATGGCGAGCGATAGGCCACAAATTCCAGCAGACGTTCCCTTCTAGACTCTCATGGACCTCTTCCGTCTGTACAACCGCCAGCTTCCATACAGTCCATCCAGAATAGCATCGACATCACGACAGCCCGGAACTCCCGTTTTTGCCAACCCGGTTTCCTTCGCATCCAGATCCGATCCTTGACGAGTTTCTCTAGAACAACGACTGGCCTGCTGCACCTGATCTATCAAACAGAGGCGCACAATCCCAATCGAGAGCCACGCGAGCGACTTGCAATTCCCCTACACATGGCTGAATGGCGCCGGCTGTAGACGAGGACCATGCGCCCAGCGAGTTGACGACGAGCGAGACAGGGCCACGGCCGCCCGCGGGCGAGTCTGGCGGCGCGGCGGCAGCGCCGGGTCGCAACCTGAGCAGGCTGGACACGCAGCTTGCTTCCTCCACAGACGGCGGCGCCTCGCCACGAGAACAAGCCAGCCATGCCGACGGGGAGGGCGTGGGTGAGGGCGAGGGCGCGCAAGAAGCGCAGCGCAGCGCAACGACACCACCGCCGAGCTCTGTTACAGTCACCTCGCCGCCGCCATACTGGCCCCATGCCTTTGCGCTGGTGCGCACCCTCTCCCACGGGTCCGCCGAGTCCGCCCTGCCGATAACGCTGCGCGACAACGATACGAGCGATGACGATCGGAACAGCGCGTGCTGGGCCAAGAGCGTCGAGATTACAGACTATATCGTCGTCAACGGGAGCAACACCAACATTGGCGCATTCGTCGTCTGGAACGTCCGGGTCGAAACGTTGAGCGTGAGTTCTCTCTCTCTCTGCCAACTCAATTGCGTGAGAGCCTTGGCGCATCACAAGCGTTCGATATCTTGCGCTTTTAGCCGTGAGACTCTGGTCTGACATGTTCCTCTCATGACTCTGTGTGGTTTTAGGGCAGCTACATGAACATCCGAAAGCGATACTCCGAGTTCGACGACTTCCGGCAAAAGCTCACAGCCTCGTTTCCCAACTTCAAGGCCGCCGTGCCGGAGCTTCCGCCGAAGAGCGCAATCTTCAAGTTCCGCCCCAAGTTCCTGGAGAAGCGCCGCGCTGGCCTGCAATATTTCTTAAAGTATGAAATGCGTCTCTGTTCCCCAGTCTGGAAGCTGTACAGACTATGTGCGACTAGTATGTATATTGGCTGACACTACTAAACCAGCTGTATCATGTTGAACCCAGAGTTCTCCGGGTCGCCCGTCCTCAAAGACTTTCTCTTTGCGTAGATTCCGGTGCGCGTTCTGAATTGTTCGACGAAGTCTTTTATGCGTCATGTTTTTTTGCTGAACATTCATCTAATGGGGAAAAGAGAGGGAAAGGAAAACGGCGCATGGTTGCCGGAATACCAGAGGAGCACCCATGTGTAGCCAGACGACGGTGGAAGTTGATGGCTTTCCTCTTTGGGTAACATTCTTCTCATTCTATTCTGAGCGTGTCCTCTTCAACCTGTACTGTAGAGTACATGCCTGTGTTATTAGCGTTTCTTTGGGGAGGCTGACGGGTAGGTCATGGTGGTATGATAATGTGTTCTTGTAGGATAATCAGCCAGCTGTAGTAGTATAATGATAATGAGGAATCCTGAGCAAAGTTACAGACTCCCGGTCAGCAGCATATGTCTCTAATTAACTGACGGGAGTGTCCTTGCAACCCCCATGCGATGATACATGCATTCACGGACCCCTTGAGCGATACGCGCTGCACCGCCGTTGATTCCATGCCTATCACACCACGCCCTGTCCCCTTGATGAACCGCTTCCAGAACATGCTCGTACATGGAACGGCTCTGCATGCGGCTCGTCATATTCCACATCCCATCCCATCAAATCCGTTCATCACTATGGAAAAGCATCCAGAAAAGAAAAGAACCCCCCAACCTCTCGCATTTCCCATGTCATGCTCAGCAATGCTCCGCCCTCGCCTTGCACCGCCTCAAACAATGTTTCGTTCCTGCTAGGCCCAACCCTCCCAACCGCAGTCGTTCGTCTTTCTTTTTCTGTTCTGATTTTGGTTGGCCCAGACCGTGCCGTTTCCGAGACACACACACAGAGAGAGGAAGAGGCGCCATGATCGGGAATCCTACCCTAGTCCCTCCTTGGCCGGGCGCAGCGGATTTCGGGAACGACGTCCATGGAAGATCGATGGTCCCCCCAAGAGATTTTCGGAGGATTCCGCATGCAACGGGGCTGACAGCTGCGTCACTGCCCTGTGTGTGTGTGTGTGTTAATGTATTTTTCTATTACTTCCTCCTTGTACATACATGTGAAGCTACCTGCTTCATGATAGCCTTTCTATTCACTTGTTTGTCTCTCTCTTGAATGAATGAGGTAGAAACAGGAGAATAAGGACATACGTACCGTCTATTCTCCCAGAAACGGCGACGACTTCGGGATTCGTTTGCGTCGTTAATTCCACCTCTCACAGGGACCTTGGCAGCTAGGATGGATCCACGTCACGTCATCTTACTGCATCACTCATGACTCTTGGTTTGGCTCTGATCCGTAAGTCCTCTGGAAATAATACAGTACCTTGTCATACTCCCGTGCCAGATCCCCAGGGCGAGCTTCAGCTCCCTTGTTGAGCTCCCCTCCAGTGCGCATCCGGCTCTCGCAACACTTTGTACTCCCGCCCATCACGGCCCCAGATCTCAGATGGGAGGCGGAGCATCTCCGTCGCCTTGCCATGATGGTTTGATGGAGGCCCCGACGCTTCTGGGTCCTTGCGTCACCCCGTCATCAACAGACGGCGCGGAATCCGCAGTTCAGGGGCCTGTCTGATAGGTGGTCAGCGCCCGATCAAAAACATTGATACCTGGTCCATCAGACGTCTGGTACATACCGCTGGTTCGTTGGGTCCGTCGAGGCGGCCACGCTCTCTTTTTTTAGTTCTTATCAGCGTCTTAAAGGGCCGTCTTCCCGCTCCCTGTAGTGCCGTCTGTGATCCAAAGACAAGCCAGATATAAAGCCTGCCGCCGACCTTGACAGCTCTTAGATCCGAAGCTTCTGCCGGACAATCCGAAGCTCTAGGCTGAGCTATACATTTTCTTTTCAGCTTTCTTTTCAGCTTTCGTTTCAGCTCGACATACTCTCTAGCAAATGAAGGATTGACGGGATTTATCAGCGTCGGGTAGCTCTTTGCTTGATTTGTCTTCTTCGCCGGCCACACATGCAACCTCGCAGAAGTGATCGTCTCCCACGGGAGGTCCCAGGCGCTGTATGAACGTGTTGTCAGACGACCAGAAGCTATGCATTCCAGAAACCCGACAAGCTCCAGCTTCACCTCGAGCTTCTCCACCCTCACCTCCTCCTCAGCCAAATCGCAGCAGTATCTGGACTCGCTGATACCGCCGTCTCGAGAGCAGTTTGAGCGTATTGCCCATGTGCAGGAGGCAAAGGAAGAGGAAATCAGGCAAAGAGTCAAAGAGCAGAAGCGCAGGTCGCACCAGGAGAGCAGACGAAGCTTGCAGTCGGACAGAAGCGACGAAAGGATCGATGCTGCCCGCGTCATCCAGAAGACATTCCGCGGCTATCGTGCGAGGCGAGCGATGGACGGCTTCACACTGGATCCGAGCACGAGATGGATAACGGCCATTCGCGAGGCCCAGTTCCGGGAAACCACCCGACCTCGAGGCAGGTCATTCACCGGTCAAAGTCAAGATACGCTGTCGTCTGGGGATACCAACGATGTCCATGCCATCGCGCGGTCCAACTGGAAGAAGCTGGGTCTGATTGCCTTGCGAGCCGGCCATGATGACGAGGAGGAAGACTCCGATTCGGACAGCTCATGTGAATCGACTCGCCTGTCGCCTCGGGAAAAAGAAGAACTGCGGAAACTTCGAGAAGAGGCCAACGCCCAGCGGCGATCAACTGCTCTCACCCTGGGGCTGCAGTACTGGTTAGAGATCGTGGACCAGAAGCACCGATACGGCACCAATTTGCGCATGTACCACGAGGAGTGGAGGAAAGCCGACACCAACGAGAACTTCTTCTACTGGCTCGACTATGGCGAGGGCCGATACATATCGCTCGACACATGTCCGCGGGACAGACTGGAGAGGGACCAGGTCCGGTATCTGTCGCGAGAGGAACGCCAATACTACCTGGCCACAGTCGACGACCAGGGCCGGCTCTGCTGGGCGAAGAACGGCGAGCCCATTGACACGAGCGACAAGTACAGGGACAGCATATATGGCATCGTCCCTGTAGACGATCCAGCACCGCCGTGGCGGCCGGCGGTAGAACCGAATCCCTACGCCGAGTCCTCCGGCGGACTGACTTCGAGCTCATCGGCGTCATACTCAGATCCGAGCCATGAGCAGCATCGCGCAGACAAACACACCAACGCAAAGCCCGATTCGCGCGACGTCAAGAAGGTGAAGCAGTTTTCCGCCACCTCGACCCTGAACAAGCTGCTGCGGAAGACGGTCAAGGACGGCACGTGGATTTTTGTCGCGGACACGTCCTTCAGGCTCTACATCGGCATCAAGCAGGCTGGCGCATTCCAGCACTCGTCGTTTCTTCAGGGCGCCCGCATCTCTGCCGGAGGACTCATCGGCATCAAGGAGGGCAAGCTCACCTTTCTATCGCCCCTGAGCGGCCACTACCGGCCCCCGACGTCCAACTTCCGCGCCTTTGTGCGCAGTCTCAAGGCGGAGGGCGTCGACGTGGGACACGTGCCGATATCAAAGGCATACGCTGTCCTCCTGGGCCTTGAGACTTATACCAAGACGCGGCGAGCGGGCAAAGACCTTGTGCACAAGGCGATTCACCGGAAGAACAAGACGATCCATCCCAAGGAGATGAAGAAGAAAGAGGAGGAGGAAAAGGATAAGAGCAAAAGCGCGCAGAAGGAGCGGCAGGTGGTGGAAATGCAGAAGCGGCAGACCGAAATGGAGAAGCAGGCGCACGTGGAAGAGACTGCCATCAAGGCGCTGAAGAAGCTTCATCTCGTGCCCACAGCTGGCCAGGCGTCTGAGAAGAAGAGCGTGACATCTCGTTAGGGGGGAAACAGCCGTTGCTTTATTCTGGCTCAGGGCATTCTGGCGGGATCGGATTGTTACGGTACATGATAGATACCCCTTGGTTTTGTTTAGATCAACTCATTTCTACTATATGATGCATAGACAAGCGAACTGAATATGATATCCTTTCACCGAGACCGTGCCCTTTTTCACACCAAGAACCTACCGGGTAGTTTCCATCAGCCTACGGCATGTTGAAGGCAACCACCAAGCAATAAGTGGTGAGCCTAGCAGTATCGGAAATGCGAAAGCTCACTGTGATTTTTTTTTTTTTTCCTTCTTCAATGTAGAGTTTCCTATTCCAATCCAGGACTGATTCATCCTGATTAACTTGGTGTTGCCTCAATGCTTCTAATACTGTGCTACCTGATAGAGCTCGAAGCACGGAAGCGCCAGAGCTCCGAGTGCCCTCCAGCTGTAAGGTGACCTGGAGCTCCAGCTCAAAAGGGGCGGGGGCTGAGCGCCGCGAATTAGTGAGCAGGTCCGCTGTAACGACGCCACCTCCCAGGCGGTTCGGGGGGCAAGAGCCACTGGAGCCACTCGCTAGAACCGCCAAACTCCATGACGCGCAGGCGCTAGAGCCCCCTTCCGGCGCAACCAAGGCAGGGAGGAGGACCAAGGAAAAAAAGCGACAGAGCTGGAAGTCCGTCCATGGGGCGAGAATCGCACCGTTGAGAACCAAAACGTCACGTCGCACGAAAATTACAAAGCGGCATCCGGTGCCATCGAGCAAGAGACGTCGAGGCAACGCGTGTCCCGCCAGCGACAGCGCCCTCTGCCAGCAGCCCTGAAGAAACATGACAGGCGTGCTCCGGCTTGCCAATGGCCTCCATCACCCGCTCCAACCGGCGAGCTGAGGGCCTTCACCTCTATGACCGTAACGTGAACGCCAGCCCCCTCACGCGCCCGGCGCCTGGGCCAAACTCCTTCCACCACGGCGCGGCGGCAGCGGCGGCGGGCGGTCGCACAAAGCGAGCCCTCGACGTGGCCGAGCGCGACCTGGACGCCCTCCGGCACAAGAAGACGAGGATCGCAGTCGAGATACTCGCAAAGCCCCAGCTGCCTCGCGAGCCCGTGAATGTACAGCCGCCCATACCGCGACGAGCCGCTGTGGCGAGCAGCGCACCTAGGCCGCCCGTTGCCCCTGTGCCGCCCACCAGGCCAGCAGCGTCCACGGCCACCACGTCCACGCCCGCGCCCATCTCCGCAGCCGCACCAGACCCGGAGCCGCCCAACGCCAGCCTGACGAAGCACCAGGCCAAGGTCATCAATGGCATACGGCACGAGCTCGATCGCCTGCAGCCGCGCCCTGACGACACCAAGGACACCAAGGAGCAGGGCCGCAAGCTGCGGTCGCAGGAGGCCACCAGGTTCAAGAGCGAGCTGTCTGCCTATTTCCCAGACTACGACGAGGTGATAGGCAACGACCCCAAGGAACAACGTGAGCAGCCCTTTTGTTCTTCCTTCTTCATCCTCTCGAGATTGCTTTTCGCGCAACCCTCTCGGCAACGTCCTTTTTCTATGCTGCAGTGCTTGTTTCACTCGGCCGTCTGACCAGCTGTACTGCAGATTTGCTCAACCCCGACACCCCGATTATTATTATCGATACCAGCTTGTCGCGCGCGATCCCCGACGCTCAACGCACTGGGCCTCGACCCCACCACCAACAAGCCCTCAGTGGCGCCGACTTTCCCATCAGAGGATACGGCGATGCGCTGTTCACTGACGTGTTCGACGCGCAGCGGATCGATTTCGGCTTCCTAGATGCTCAACACAAGAACAAGAACATCGAAGACCCCTTGCCCGATAGCTTGTTCGAGCCGATTCATAAAAAGGCAGAGAGGGTCGAACGGTCTATTCGCAATACTGAAAAGGGCCGTGCGCAACATGAAAAGGACCAGATCATCCGGCTTCTGGAGGGCCTCCAGGGCCATGACTGGCTGAGAGTTATGGGGGTCAGCGGCGTCACGGAGTCGAAGAAAAAGAAGTTTGAGCCGGCCAGGATGCACTTCATCAAGGGTTGCCAGGCCATATTGGCCAAGTTCCGCAACTGGAACCTTGAGGAGAAGCGGCGGAAGCTGGAGAAGGAGAAGGCTCTCGCAGAAAAGGCAGAGCAAGAAGATGGAAGCGACAACAGTGACGCAGAATCCCAGGAAAGGGAGGACAGCCGGTCCAGAGAGAGCGACGAGAGTGAGGACGAAGAGGGCGAGGGCGAGGACGAGCTCGAAGAGGATGAACCATCGCAAGACGATGCCAGCGAGACGTCCTCTCCAGCCAAGCAGCTGCGACGAGAAGCGAGGGCGAGATCGAAACTAGCGGCAGCAAACTCGAAGCGGTCACGGCCTGCACACAAACCTGCGCCACCGACGAAGCCTCCAGAACCCCCGAGAGAGTTCAAATCTTTCTTCACCAAGAGGTATGAGCGCGAGAGCGCTCTCAACAGGCAGAGACGAGCCGGCAGGAAAATCCTTGCCTGGGGCCATCCCATCCCCGACATAGCCGAAGCCGACTTCATCCTGCCGGAAGAGTATCGGGACGAGGAAACGCTCAAGGCGCGCGAGAGGAAGAAGCGCAGGGACAGGCGAGAGCTGCGGACCTTGAAGTAGGTTACCACTGAATCATTGCGAGGGGCGTCACGCGGGGGAGGTTGGGAGGGCAAAATACAGATTGGCGTCTTGGGGGTCTGCTTTACAGGGCGTTTGGCGGTTCAGGTGATATCATAGTCGTTCTCAGTTCATACTCGTGGGACGATGGCTCAGCAGCATGAAAGTGTTCGCGGTAGCAAGCATGTATGTAAGATACCTACGGCAGTAGCAGCACATTTCTACTGTAATATAGCGAATAGGGTCGTCGTACCAAGGGGATGCGCATTCTATATGGAAGAATACTCAAGGATTGCAAAGTCCAACATTGACTCAACGCACGATTATTTGAAGATGAGCGTGACCTTGAAATCAAAAAAACATGTGATATTGAGAACAATCTGAGAACAAACTGAGAATTGCAAGCAAAAGGGCGTCACGAATGCGTCGATGCGTGAGGCCTGCCGGCCAATGGCGGGACAAGCTGCTCTGCTGGGGTACAGCAAGGTTGGGCCAGTCGGAAGCCACAATGGGCTGCAAGCTGGTCCGTGCTCCTTTTCGAGCTTCTCTCGAGAGACGCGCGCCCGCCTCTGGCAACTTGGATTTGTTAAGCAGACCTTTTGCTCCAACTTGCACTTGTCGCCTTCGCCAGCGCCCTCGCAGTCTTTCTATTCCTCTCGGGGAGGCATTCAGCTGGTGCTAGATCGCGCTTCTTCTTCTGCGGCGCCTTTCTCAGCCGCCACAGCCGTCGTGCGACTTTGCCCCCGGCCTCGGGCTCCGAGCAGCGACTGACAGACTCGACCTCCAGATGCGATGCAGCTGACGCTGATCTGATAGCCCTCACCTTCGTCTCAGATGCGCTCGCGACGATTTCACCGACCTCGATGCAGTGACTGTGCCATATAAAGCTCGCCGGAGCCCCGCCTCTCTTCCGTTCTCTTCCCACCTCGCTCTTCCCACCACCGCGACCGCCACCATGGCTGCAACGCTTCCCAACGGCACCAGCGGCACCAACTCGACGCCCGACATGGAGGAAGCGCTGTCGCCTCATCCCCTGCTGGACGGAGAAGACGGCCTCCCGCCCATCGAGGACCGGACCGTGCTCGGATACTTCGTCTTCAAGCAGGAAGTAAACCTCGAGGTCAACTTTCGAGAGCGACGCATCGACGGCACGACGAATATTTTCATAGTCACCTTTGCCGACAAGGCGGTCGACGAGGTCCTTCTGGACGCTGCCCAGTGCGAGATCGACACAGCCAACATCACGGTCACGGAGATGCGAGAGGTCGACGGCGAGGCCGTGGAAGGTCAGCGGCGTAAGGTGACTGCTGAATACCACGATCCCTACGAGAAGCTCGCGCAGCCCAAGGGCTGGAACCTGAGGGCCGACCACCACGACATTCGCCGGATCCGCGCCCGCTCCATTTTCCACAGCCGCAAGACCGACGTGCCCGCCGAAAATAGAGGCTTCGAGGGCTTTACGCCGGCCTACGGCTCGCTCAAGGTGAACTTTCGAGGCAAGGGGGAACAGGAACGACCGAGATTGATCATTAGGAAGTCAATGTCGAGTATGGACGCCTTGGAAAAGACTCACAAGCAATTCAAGATCACCATTCCCTTTGTGACCAAGAACCCCCGGGACGGCCTGCACTTTGTTGGCGTTGATCCGCTCGACAACCGATTCACGCACATGTACACTCGCCATTCGATCCAGCCGGGCACTGCGTGCTGCATCTTCCCGTGCGTCGACGATCACGGCGCTCGGTGCGATTGGAGGATATCCATCAAGTATCCGCGGACCCTCGGTGACGCCCTCCAACAAGCGCTTGCGACGAAGAAGGACGGTCCATCTCACAATGGCGCGGACAAGTCGCAGGCCGATGGCCATGACCTTAACTTCAAGCTCGCCGAGGAGGACAAATTGCGAGAAATGTCTGTCGTCTGTTCTGGCTTCCTTATGGAGGAGACGGTTGATCCCGAGGATGACCACAAGAAAATCATGATATTCGAGCCGGAGAAGGTGGTTTCCGTGCAGAAGCTGGGCTTTGCCATTGGCCCCTTCGAGCACATCAATCTCTCGTCAGAGTCCCGAACCGAAGAGGACGAGGTGAAGCTTGGGATGAGCGCGCTGAAGATCCACGCCTATTGTTTGCCTGGACGAGCCGACTGGGTTCGCAACACTGCTGCGGCCTTGACCATGGCCGCCGACTTCTTCACCTATACTTTCGCCAAGTATCCCTTTGGCAACTTCAAGCTCTGCTTCCTGGATGACATGGTGGAGGACACGGTGGTTCTGCACTCCCTGGCCTTTGTCAGCAATCGGCTTTTGTATCCCGAGGATATCATCGACCCGGAGATTGAGACGACACGGAAAGTCGTCCACACTCTCACATCTCAGTGGATCGGCATCAACATGATCCCCAACACGCGTAGAGACATGTGGCTTGTTGTTGGCATGGCGCACTTCATGACGGATCTCTTCATGAAAAAGCTCTGTGGGAACAACGATTACCGTTTTCGAATGAAGATGCTGTCGGACAAGCTTGTCGAGACGGATGTCGACCGGCCCTCACTGTCAGACCTCGGACAGAACCTCCACTTGGGCGACTTCGAAATGGAGTTCATGGCACTCAAGGCACCTGTCGTGTTTTTTATCCTGGATAAACGGCTCAGCAAAGCATCTGGCGGCCACGGATTGACTCGCATTCTGCAGAAGCAGTTGACCAGGGCCCAGATTGAGGGCAGCGACAAGTTCCTCATCCTCGACACTGAAAAGTTTCGAGCTACGTGCGAAAAGGCTGCCAAGTATCGCCTCGAGAGTTTCTGGAACCAATGGGTGTACGGCTCCGGCTGTCCGCGGTTCGACGTCAAGGCCAAGTTCAACAAGAAGCGGCTCTGTGTCGAACTCATGTTGATACAAGTGCAGCATCAGACTATCAAGAAGATCGAGCTCAGCAAGGACCAGTTCCTGCGGGCGGTCAGAGAACGGAGGGCACACCTCAAGACGGGCGAGATCCAACCGCTGTTTACTGGACCAATGACCGTCCGGATACACGAGGCAGACGGAACGCCGTACGAGCACATATTAGAAATTCGCGAAGATGCTACACGGTCCACCAAGTTTGAGATCCCTTACAACACCAAGTACAAACGCCTTAAGAGAACGCGCCGCATGAAGGAGAAGCACAACGCAGGTGCTAGCATGGAGATACCCGAAAACACTGACGACGCCCTGCTCTACTGCCTCGGCGATGTCCTCCAAAGCCCAGAGGACCAACGTGAGTGGGAATTGATTGAATGGGACCCAGAAACCGAGCGAAAGATGGACCAGGAGTCCTACGAATGGATCCGAGTCGATGCCGATTTCGAGTGGGCATGCAGCATGAACAGGACCCTGGAGCCGTACATGTACGTGTCCCAGCTGCAGCAAGACCGAGACGTTGTCGCCCAGCAGGATGCGATGCTCTACCTGTCCACTGGCCCGCTTCACCCGATCGCCTCTGGATTCCTCGTGAGGACGCTTGTTGATCGCCGCTACTTCCACGGTATTCGGACCATGGCGGCGCAAGCCCTCACTAGACAGGCCAACATCAAAGACATCCCGATGCTGGGTCTGCGCCAACTGATGCGCGCTTATCGCGAGATGTTTTGTTACGACCAGACAAACCAGCCCCAGCCAAACGACTTCTCCGATAAGAGACAGTACAACGTCCGATGTTCGATCATCAGGGCCATCGCTGAGGTCAGAGATGGCGCGGGCTACTGTCCGGTCGAGGCCCGACAGTTCATCTTAGACCAATTACTCTTCAACAACAACGAAAACAATCCGTTTTCCGATCATCATTACATTGCCGTGCTGGTCGAAGCACTGGCCACGTCTCTCATCCCGACGCAGGCAGACGAGTGGTTCAGGCGCCAAGTTAAGGTCCCCTCCGATGAGGAACGACACTTCCTCGACCAGGCGCTGGAGCAGATAGAACGAGTCCTTAGACGTGACGAGTGGACGAGCTCCTACCAGAACATCTGGACCATCGCAGGCCTGGATGCGAAGCAGCGCCTCATGAAGGCAGAGGTGATTCCAATGGACTACGCCGATTTTGGACAATACTTGCTGGACGGAACCCAGGACCTCATCCGGATCAAGTGCTTCGAGGCTCTCATCGACCTCGGAGCTCTAATGGATCCGACCTTCTTCACCTTCCTATTCTACTCGCTCATGACGGATCGATCGCCCTTTGTCCGCGATAAACTCATCCAAGCGGTCGCTCGAGGGCTTGCTGCCATTGCATTCGGGGAACACTCAAAGGCCGTTAAGAACGAGCCCTCCTCGGATGAAGCAGATGCTCTGTTGCTCATCCAGGACAGCGCTGACGAAGTGGCTGCCAGGAGGGAGAAGTTCGCTCGGAAGGAGAACCTGGACGCGGCACTGAAAGCTCTGAGGAAGGAAATGGACGAGACGTATGCCGCCGACGAGAGGCACTACAGCACTGCCATGCGTAAAGCGCTGGACCATCCCGCCCTCGGACGAGCCGAAGTCGAATCGCTTCTTGACTTGGCCGCCATGATGTTTGAAGAAGCAAGAAGCTGGGTGCTCACCCTGAACTTGCCCAAGGGCTGGACGGTGGAGCGGCCTGCGCAGCAGCTCTCGGATCGGGTAAGTTGACAAACTTCTCTCTCCTCTTGCTTCATAATGGATTGCTAACCGCGTGTAGTTGATCGTCAAGTTCAAGTCGTACTATAAGACGAAGCCCAAGAGTGCGGCGCCTCCACCACGGCCGCCCGTGCCTGAGGCTAGGGTGCCTCTCCCAGCACCAAAGCCGTCATCGATCAAGATCAGCACCAAGGCTGGACAGCAGCTTTCACCGTCTCGGCCTGCCCCTGTACCGACTCCGATGTCTTCTAGTGACACGATAGTTGCCGCGGGTCGTCCAACAAACGGCACCGGTCTTCCCCCCAAACCAACAGTCAAGCCGGAGTCCCAATCTGGTGTGCTGGCTAAGCGGCCTCGACCAGAAAAGGATAATATCCCGTCATCGAAGCGGCCCAAGGTGGAACCAGAGCCATTGATAAACCTCGACAAGATACCTACGGCTTCCCCGAGAAAGCGGCGCATGGTCACTCTCAAGACCTCCAACCCGAAACGGCTGGCTGTTATCCTGGGCCAAACACCGACGCCGACGTCAAAGAGTGCTTCAGCTACTCCTACCTCGTCTGGCATTTTGGGCAGGACCGCGTTGCCTTCGGCGGCTCCCAAGGAGCAGAATTCTTCGGGACCGGTCAAAGACGCGAATGGTCCGAAGCCCCCGCGCAAGCCACTCCCCTCTGGGGAGGTGAGAAGGCCCCTGCCATCGGGCGGCTCGTCGTCTGGCTTTCCGCTTCAGTCGACTAGTAAGATATTCGCAAAGCATCGCCCCCCGATGCCTGGCCCAAAACCGTCCACTATGTCGCCGCTTAGGTCGCCTATCAAATCACCTCTCAAGTCGCCCATCAAGTCTCCTGTCAAATCAACTGCTTCTCTACCGGAGCCGAGTCAAGCGGCAGCACCGGCATCTGCACCTGCACCTGCTCCTGCTCCTGCTCTGCCACCCGCTTCGGCGTCTGCTGCAGCACCGGCTCCGAGTGCACGCCCCAAGATCAAAATCGTTCGAAAGCCCCAGCCGACACAGCTTCCTCCTCCCTCTTGAAGCGTTGCTGATGCGCGAGCGAGGCGCTATGGAAGCGCTGGTTTGGATAGACTGTTGTTTCTCTGACTTTGCTGGTCTCGGCAACTGAAATTCACGAGTACGACGAATGCAATGAGGTCGATTCCCCATCATCGGTGACGAAACAAACTCACGAAGGACATAAAGAAAAGTAAAAGAAAAAACGTGGAAGAAAGGGAGGGAATTGTCCTGACTTGCCACTTGGAGGGCGGTGGAGTCAACTACGCATGATACCTTTGTTCTTCCTTTCAAAAGCACCCTCTAGATCCAATCCTATTTCGACTGTTGACTTTTTTTCTGGTATCATTTTGGCGTTAGGGGGAAGGAAGAAAGGGAAGGAGGTCTGACAACGGCAACGCTTTTTTTGTTGCCTTGGAGTTGGGTCGGTCAAACGAAGACGAAGGTTCCTCTACAATGCAATGCATGGATAGGGGGGGAGGAGGGGTGGTAATATGTCTATGTTATAGAACACAGAGTTGACAGCCCTCATGATATGACTTGAATTCCTGTGTTTAACTTTGATGGATGTTTGGGTATACCCCTTGACTTGCATGGTTTGTTTTTTTCTCGACTTTGGTGATGCCATTACGTTGAGATGGCTTCTTATCGCGTACTCATGCTATGGCCGGTACTTGACCATCTGGTCAATTGGTGTCAAGAGATTCAGTTGCGAGGACTGCTCAAATGGTTGCAGTTCGCCTCGGCCCATATCTTCTGTCTATCTTTATAAGGGTATATATCATGAATACGCAGGTATGCGGTTGGTAGTTGAAACAACACGAAGCCTCGGACCATTCTTGCCAACAAGCCACATCCGATACCGTCCAAACATGATCAAAGAACGCAACAAAAATTGGAGAGAAGCATAATAGTTCCCTGCCGGCCTCCAAGTTCACCTACCTTATGCTTTGGTGGCGTCTTCTTCTCTGCCCCATCGCGCAGTCTCGTCGCCGTCCTTCCATTCCTGCTCGACGTAGCCGAGCTGCTGCTTGACCTTTTCGACAGTCTCCTTGTCGCCGGTGTTCTTGCCGATATTGTCACTGTCGTGTCGAGTTGGTCAGCGAGGAATCGCATTTATTGCGCATGGCTCTTGTAAATGGTACTCACCTAATCTTGACAGCCGGCCGACCAGCAGCCGAGCTGAGCTTGATGACAATATTGAGCGGCACGGACTTGGTGCCCGTCTTGAGGTGCGTAAAGTCGTTTGTCAAAAAGGTACCGACACCAAAGGTAGGCTGGAAGCCGTACTTTTGCGAAATCTCCAGATACTCCAGGCAGCGATCAATGTTGAGCGAGTCGGAGAACACAATGACCTTCTTGTCCTTGATGCCTTGCTCGTCGTAATAGTCGCGCAGCAGCTTGACGTACTCGGCAGGGTCGCCAGAGTCCTGGCGCACGCCCGCGAACATCTCGGCGTACGTCTTCATGCTGCCGTCGGGCTTCCGGAAGGCTTCGGGGCCGAACCTGCCGCCCTCGACGGGGCGAATCGGCAGGCTAAAGGCCCTGAGGAACTCCCTTGTGCCAAACGTGTCCGTCAGGGCAATGGACAGGTCTGTGCCGAAGACGCTGACCCAGTGGCGCAGGGCTTCTTCGGTGGCCTTGGCGTAATCGTTTGTGATGGCGGCTATGCCCATGAACCACTCGTGCGCGACGGTGCCGACGGGCGGGATGCCGAAGCGCATGGCCAGGTGCACGTTGCTCGTGCCCGTCAGCTTGCCGGGGAAGCCCTTTGCGGCCGCTTCCTTGGATGCCTTGACCAGCCCGCGGAAGACCAGGGCCTGCGTGTGATAGTCGCGGCGCCTGCGGGTTCCGAACTCGGACGTGGTGCATCCGGCTTCCAACAGGCGCAGGCCCTTCTCAAAGGCCTTTTCCTCCTGCCCCTCGTAGTTCCAGTCCGTGTCCATGAAGCGGAAGTAGGCCTCGGAGGTCAGCGCCAGGATGGGAATCTCGTAGAGGATCGTTTCGGACCAGGTGCCCTTGATCTCCATGTGGACGTCGCCAATATCGGCGTCGGAGCCGGTGTCCTCTCCAACGGGCGTGAATGTCGTCAACACCTGTTCTCGGGGTCGCAGGCGGAACTCCTTGAGGAACTCCAGGTAGTCTGCGGACAGATACTTGCAGTGCTCCTGCAGGAACCGGTACTCTTCGTCAGAGAGGGAGATGTTGCCGAGCTCTGTCATGAGGTTGCGTCAGCTCAAGCTAGACGTGCAATGGGTAGCTGTGGACAGGAAGAGAAAAGAGCATACTTCGAATCTGTTCCTCTAGCCACTGGAACGCAGCTCTGGACAGCTTCTTGTCGGGGGTTCTGTTGGTGAAGGCATAGGTGACGGGCACGTCCTTGAAGAACTTGAAGACGGCGCATTGCATCGTAAGCTTATACAGGTCCGTGTCCAGGAAGGAGATGACGCCCTCCGGAAAGGGCGACGAGCTGTTGAAGTCCATGGCTGGAACTGTTAATGGTGAGGTTGAGGATGGATGATTCTTGGTTGTTATGGCAGAAGAGGAGCAATTGTAAAGACGAGGCGGGTTGGCTATTTAGGTAGGTATGCGCAAGTCGTCGAAAAGGTTGTTTTGGGTTAAGTTTGGTCCAAGTTTAGGAAGAGTCATGGCGGGGGCTCAAGTGTCGAGAGTTTGTCGCTGATAAATTGCCGGGCCGAGTCAGTTGACAAACAACGGCGAAGAATTAAACCAAGAATGAGGAGTATTTGCTAATGATACGACGCATAGAATTGATTATTTGCATGGTATAGAGGGTTGCCAAGTCGTTTCATGGGTTACGAGAGCAGAGTCTTGCTAGGTATGTATGTATCTTTGTGATATACGCGCACTACATCGTTCGTGATCTCATTCCGTGTCATGTTTGATAGGACGAAAGAATCACAAAGGGCGTCACATGGAGGCAGCGTGTATACATATCTCAAGTATGGCAGCCCGACTGAGAGTGCATTTCTAAGAAGAGAGCAGACATCAGGGTGTCATATTCCCTCTCTGACAAGGACCCTGCGTGACGCTACAGCAAGAGCTGCATTACTACGACTACGTACCTGGGCAGAGCAACGAACAGCTACTGTAAAACACGCTTTAGCAATCAGCTTACCTCAACCTACATTTGCGAGCTATGGTGAGAAACAATAAAGTACAATAATGTATATATTCGACTAGGTATTGTGTCCTGGCTGCATGCAATATCGACCTCTGTTCGGCTCGACTAGGTTCAATTTGTCCCAATTTCTGCTACAGCAATTCTGGTGGGCTGCATGATATCATGACGCGCCGCCGTCGCCGAATTCCGCTGTGCCGGCATCAGATAAGGGGACAAACATTGATCCGGCGCCCTCCAGCATCCGTGCCGCGAGATCGAATTCCGCCCCAAAGCGCTTATCAGCACGTGACGCAGAATCCTCCGCGGCAAGCCCAGGCGATGGCCGTCAGATCTCGTCACCCTCTCGGTTCGGAGCTCTCCAGGTTTGCAGAGCGTCCAAAGTTGTGTGCCCAGCAGGCTGTTGCGAGACCCATCAGCAGCATCTGCCGCGCCTCTGATCCCCTTGGCCGCAGCCTTGTTTTGGGACGCGGATTCCATGTAGGAGCACACCGGCTCAGCTGTGCCCACAAGCTGTAAGTCGATTTTCCCTGCTTGCTTCGGCGCGACACAGACACCCGTCCGGTCCAATCTCCTGAGCCGGCTGCGAGCGTCCACGAGCAGGCTCCGGCAACGAAGCTGTCGTCGTCGGCAAAATTGTGAGGATTTCGCAAGAGTTGCTTGGAAAGGAAGAAAGGAATTTGAAACAAAAAAAATGTCGCCAGTGGTTTTTGGAACTCTGCTAATCATAAACCGGCCCTCGACAGATCAGCATGAACAGTCAAAATCTCCACGGCCACGGTGGCGGCGCGCCCTACGATCGAGAGCGCGAAATGGACGAACGGCATCGCGCCATACAGCAGCATGAGGAGATGGCTCGCCGCGACCAAGAACGGGAGAGAGAGCGCGAACGAGAACGAGACAGCGACCGATACCCTCCCGCACCACACCAGAGCAGCGCGGGCTCAATCCCAATCCACCAGCCGGTGGCCTCGCGCATCTCGGGCGCCATCCACAGCCCCGGAGGCCTGCTCGCGAACCATAATGGCAACGCGCCTCCCATTTCCCTCGGCGCCCCTCCGGGCCCCTTGGGTTCCTTTGGCGGACCTCTGCAGAGCGAGCACGCGCGACCGATCCAGCACGGCGGCCCCGGCGGTGCGAACGGCCAACACCAGATGTTTGCCTCCATCTCTCATACACAACCTCCTCCAAATGGTTCGCAAGCTGCGCCCGGCGGAGGAATCTTTGGAGGACCTCTACAGCCTCAGCACCCGCAGGAAGGCGGTCGCGGAGGCCAACAAAATGCCACGATGGTTGGCGTAGCCCCTGGCGGGCACCAGATGCCAGGCGGCATCACACAGGGCCAGCAGCCGATTCTGAATGTGAGTTTCGGAGACTTTTCTTTCTGGTTAGCGCGTGTTTCTGCCTTCTTCTCGAGGTGATTCGAAAGTGAGTTTGAGAGGCCGAGATCGTTCGGGCACCTGGCAGCCAGCCGCCAGTCCTTTGGCGACACAGCCGGTTGTGATTCACCTAAGCCTCAAACTTTACGCCTATTACTCTCCTCCTCACTTTTCCCTTCTCTTCTTCCTCTTCATCTTCTTTCGCATCAGTACAGTATTCACTTTCCCGTTTTCACTTCGAGTTATACCCCATTCATCAACTCTCTTGCAAATCTATTCCCACAACGCTTTAACTTCCCTGTTCAAATTCTTCCATTATACCATCAATTCACAAAATCATCGTTCTGCAAGCATGGGCGCGAACGCAGATCCCGCTGTGGAGATGGATGGTGTGCAGCAGTGCTCTGCGGTGGCCATCACCCTGCCCTCTGGTCGCCCTTTGGCAAGTGTCATTAGCCCTGTCGCGCTCCGAACTCGAGCCTACCTGGATTTTCCAACTGGGGTGCGAGACGTAGTCACGGCGTTCGTCGGTGGTGGGGAACGATTGATTCTGGCCTGCCGCGATGACACCAGACTCTGGGGTTTCTACCACTACTTTCATGTGCCGTCAAATCCTACTCAATTTTTGTCACATCTGCTGGCTGTTGGCTAACGAGCTTGACCTCCTAGGATGCCTTGACCTACCTTGACCAAGTCAAGGTGCAATTTCACGACCAGCCTGATGTCTATAACCGCTTCTTGGACATTATGAAAGACTTCAAAAGCCAGGCGTACGTACAGTATGAGCTCTTCTCACGCTACAGACGCTGATGTGCATCCAGTATCGACACGCCGGGAGTTATCAACCGCGTCTCTGAACTGTTCGCAGGGCACCCGAACCTGATCCAAGGGTTCAACACCTTCCTACCCCCTGGATATCGGATAGAGTGCGGCGCCGGCAACGATCCGAATACCATCAGAGTCACCACCCCCATGGGAACCACGGTTCAGTCCATCGCTGGGCGAGGGCCTCAGCCTGATGGCCATGGACTTGCCGTAGGTGGCCAGCCTCTTTTCCCCGAGCGAGGAGGCCAGTGGCAACAGAGGCCTCAGCACAGCATCGAGAGCCCGGAGGCTGCCTTCAGCACTCCCGTTCAGAATGGTGCAAACCTGTTTGTGCAAGCCGCGACCCAAGGCGGCGCGTTTGACGGCCCAGGCGGTCATCAGCAGCGCAACCCCCCTCAAATACCAGGAAGCGGTGGCCCTCCTGGCGGACCGAACTCACGGAGTGCTCATACTCCCATGCCCGCCTCTGGCCCGGGTGCAGTCAATGGCAGTGCTGCGAATCCCGCCAACATGGAACGCCGTGGCCCAGTCGAATTCAACCACGCTATCAGCTATGTGAACAAGATCAAAGTAAGTCTTGGTAGATCGTCGGCCTATTTTGGCGCACTTGGCTAACAAGAAACTCCTGCAGAACCGCTTCCAAGATAAGCCAGAGATTTACAAACAGTTCCTCGAGATTCTCCAGACGTATCAGAGAGAGCAGAAGCCGATCCAAGATGTGTACGCTCAAGTGACTACTCTCTTCAACTCGGCACCTGATCTCCTGGAAGATTTCAAACAGTTCTTGCCGGAGTCCGCCGGCCAGGCCAGGGCGCCTCCTGGTCGTCAGGACGACGGTGCCGCCGCTGGCTCAAGCCACACTCCTCAGCCCGGGATGAGGGACGGGCAGAAGATGCCCCCCTTGGGAAGCTTCCCACCACCAGTCAGTGCGGCAAAGGACAACAAGAAGCGGCCACGCACCGATAAGCAAACTCCTACTCCTGGTGCCCTCCTTGCTGAACCCCCGACCTCGGCACGTCTCCCTCCACAAAACATCAATGGTAGCAAGCGGCCAAAGCTCAGCCATGTAAGAGGTAGCGGAGATGGCGCCTCCATTGAGCCCACCCTGACGCCGGTCATGCCTGAACCTTACCCTCCTCGCTCTCCCGCAACGTCGAACCAGGAAGAGATTGCCTTCTTTGAGCGGGTCAAGAAGTACCTCAGCAATCGGTCTTCGATGAACGAGTTCCTCAAGCTTTGCAATCTGTTCAGCCAGAACATCATTGACAAGAACACTCTTTACCACAAAGGTGCCCTCTTCATCGGCGCCAGCCCAGATTTGATGAGCTTTTGGAAAGCCTTTGTTGGTGTCGACTCTCAAGACGTGGTCATCGATAACAGGCCTGCACCGCCGGTTGAGAAGGTCTCCTTGAGCAATTGCCGCGGATATGGCCCAAGCTATCGCCTCCTGCCAAAGAGGGTAAGCAACAACACTACTCCAAGCACGACTATTACTTTCAGAATTGCAGTCAGCTGACAAAACATGTTATTCTAGGAGCGGCTCAAGCCTTGCAGCGGCCGCGACGAGCTCTGCAATTCGGTCTTGAACGACGACTGGGCTTCGCACCCTACTTGGGCCAGTGAGGACTCTGGCTTTGTTGCTCATCGAAAGAATCAGTTCGAAGAAGGCCTCCACCGTATCGAGGAGGAGCGCCACGACTATGACTTCAACATCGAAGCCAACCTCAAGTGCATCCAGCTTCTTGAGCCCATTGCTCAGCAGATGCTTGCAATGTCCCCAGCTGAAAGGGAGGCGTTCCATATGCCTTCGGCTCTTGCCGGCCAGAGCACATCCATCTTCAAGCGCATCTGCAAGAAGATCTATGGAGAGCGTGGTATTGATGTCGTCAACGACATGTACACTCATCCTTTCGATGTCGTCCCCGTGCTTCTGGCTCGGATGAAGCAAAAAGATGAGGAATGGCGTTTCTCGCAGCGAGAGTGGGAGAAGGTGTGGCATGCACAGACACACAACATGCACCTCAAGAGCCTGGACCACATGGGCATCCTGGTCAAGTCAACCGATAAGCGGAACCTGACGGCAAAGCATCTGATCGACGTCATCAAGACAAAGCATGAGGAGCAGCGTCGCGAGCGCATTCTCAAGGGAAAAGCGCCTCGTCACCAGTTCGTCTGGGACTTCAAGGACAAGGAAGTTGTGCTCGACCTTTTGCGCCTGATGATGCTCTACAGCATGCACAACGGGCAGCACAGCGGCCAGGAGAAGGAACGTATCTTGGATTTCTTTGAGACGTTTGTCCCTACCTTTTTCGACCTGCCCGAGGATGTGGTTCAGGAGAGGATTCCAAAGATGCAGCCTGACTCGGGCGAAGAGGAGATTGAGGACCAGACGCCAGCTGAGCTGACCAACGGCCGTAGTCGCCGCAATGGAAAGAAGGGCGATCTCCTTAGAGGGGTCCTCGACCCTGGCCGAAACGGCAGCAAACCACGGACTCAAAAGGAGGACAGCGCTGCTTCTGGAAGCAAGGAGACAACCCCAGAGGTCGGGTCGGCCAATGAAGAGGAGATGGCTGATGCCAACGATGACACTGCCGTCCCCGAAGTGTCCAACGAGCGATGGATGCCCACCATTCCCAAGCCAGTCGTCGTCGGAGACAGCGATAATGCCCTCTTGGACGCCGATGGCGAGCTCAAGGCAGACGGCTTCTTCACTCGCCCATGGTACAACTTCTTCTGCAATCAGACCATCTTTGTCTTCTTCAGCATCTTCCAGACGCTATACTCGCGACTCCTGGACATCAAAGACAGCAAGGAGGCCGTTGCGGCCGAGATTGAGCGTCTCAACAAGCCCAAGCCTGCCAGAGACCTCGGTTTCACAGAGAACCACATGACCTTCTTCGATGCCAACGAGGAGCCTGCCAAGTTCTGGCCTAAGACTCTCGAGCTCATTGAGGATTACATTACCGGCGACGTTGACGAGAACCGTTACCAGGATGTCATGCGCCACTACTATCTGAAGAACGGCTGGAAGCTGTATACGATTCAAGATTTGCTCAAGACTCTTTGCCGCCTGGCGCTGACGTGCAAAAGCCTCGACGCGAAGGAGAAGACGCCGGATCTCATCCAGCAGTACCTCATCAACCGGGAGAGGGAAGAGACGAGCTACCAGACAGAAATCAGTGCCCGGAAATTCGCCGAGAAGTGTGTCAAGGATGGCGACCTGTTTGTTATCTGCTGGGTAAGTTTGAAACACACCAGCTGTACTACGCTGCTCCTGTGCTCGTTGGCTGACACTTGATAATCAGTTCCCCCAGAAATCGGAAGCCACAGTACGATGGCTCCAGCGGGACGAGACAACTTTCTACATGGATGAAATGCAAACGCGTGACAAATGGCAGTATTACATTTCTTCTTACGTGCGAGTGGAACCTACGGAAGGGGTTCCTCGAGCCAAGCTGCAGAAAGTCGTCCTCACGCGCAACTTGCCGTCCGGAGACTCCGAGTCGGACGAGGACGCCATCCCCAAGCCTGTGTCGTACAAGGAGGACCTCACGGTCAGCATCTGTCTCAAGAGTTCCAAGATGATCTGGGCCCCAGGGACTTCCGAGTACTTCATCTACGACCAGGCTCCAAAGACCAAGGAACAGCGCGAGCACCGCGAAAAGTTCATCAAGGCACTGAGCAACTACCGGGAGCTCAAATTCTCTGAGAAGATGATCCACAACCCAGTCTGGGCCAAGGATATGAGTCCCGAAGAGGTTCAGGAACAGAACAAGAATTTCCGCAAGTGGATGGACGAAGGCATTCCTCCACCGGCTTCGAATGAGGATGTGGATATGGACTAGGGATCAGAGGAGTCGGTCCTCACTCTGGCTTTGTTTGAATGACGACAATCTTATTTCCTTACCCGCCCTTTTGTTTTTTCCCTCTCCTCTTCCTCTTTTGGAAAAAAAGAGAGATTGTGCAGGCATGCTGCGAGCGGAATTTGGTTGCGCCTTTTTGCTTTTTTTCATGCTTCGAACTTTTATTCACCGAAAAGTACAGCAGGCGGCAAGCTGTGATGGCAAAGGCACACGACATACGAGCACGATGGGGTGGTTTCCTCGAGAGCCTGTTGGAAGTGGATGTCTGATGAGGACTTGGGCTCTCTGCTGGGTAATTTCATTTTGCAGCGGACTTTTTTCTATCTTGTTCCGTATTTTCCTATCTCTCCATTCATGTTGTTACGTATCATCCTTTTTAAGGTACAGGTAGCCTCCTTCACAAGCCCAGTACTGAGGTAGTAGGTAGTGCAGGTTCAATTGATTCAAAAAGATTGTTTTCAAGATGGTCATTCTACTTTACAAGTTCAAGTGCCCGAGAAGCCACGTAAGGGTAGATTTGGATGTTTTGTATTCATTTATTCTTTTTGCATTATTCCCTATGTATATTCCAACTCCAGCTCAGCCAAGCCTTCACATAGTGGTTGGTGGTATATATCGTGGGAGGTCTAGATCTCTTCGCTCAATCAAGGCTCTTTCTTTTTGTTTTCCCCCTACCTCGCATTCAGATTCCAAGGTACTCATGTATTCGTAAAAGATTATAATTTGGACGCCTCCAGTCCGGAGGCTGGCTCAGATGCAGCCAGTCACTGCAGGTTCTCGATGACCAGGGCAGAGGCACCACCGCCACCGTTGCAGATGCCGGCAACACCAATCTTGCCCTTCTTCTCCGCCAGGACGGAGGTCAGGGTAGACAGGATACGGGCACCGGAAGCACCCAGGGGGTGGCCAATGGCAACGGAGCCGCCAAAGACGTTGACCTTCTCGGGGCTGAGGTTGAGGAGCTGCAGGTTGGCGAGGGCGACGACGGAGAAGGCCTCGTTGATCTCGTAGTAGTCGACGTCCTCGGGGGTGAGGCCGGCGTGCTTGATGGCCTTGGGGATGGCCAGGGCGGGGGCAATGGTGAAGCGCTCGGGCTCGCGCTCGGCGTCGCCCCAGCCGAGGATCTTGGCAATGGGCTTGAGGCCGAGCTCCTTGAGCTTGGCCTCGGAGACGAGGACGACGGCGGCGGCACCGTCGTTGAGGGGCGCGGCATTGGGGGCGGTGACGGAGCCGTCGGGCTTGAAGGCCGGGCGCATGGCCTTGAGCTTGGCCTCGTTGAGGTTCTTGACCTCATCGTCGCGGTCAACGACGACGGGGGGCTTGCCGCGGGGGCCGGGCACCTCGACGGGCACAATCTCCTTGAAGAGGCCGGCCTCGGTGGCGGCCTGGGCCCTCTTGTAGGTGTTGATGGCGTACTCGTCCTGGGCCTCGCGGCTGATGCTGTGCTCGTCGGCGCAGAGCTCGGCCTGGAGGCCCATGTGCTCCTTCTTGAAGGTGTCGGTCAGGCCGTCCTTGAGGACGCCGTCGACGAGAGTCTGGTCGCCGTACTTGGCGCCGTTGCGGAGGTTGGGCAGGTAGTGGGGGGTGTTGGACATGGATTCGGCTCCGGCGGCGACGACGATGTCGTTGACGCCCAGCATGATGTTTTGGGCACCGAGGATGACGGCCTTCAGGGACGAGGCGCAGACCTTGTTGACGGTGGTGGTGATGACGTTCTTGGGGAGACCGGCGGCGAGGGCGGCCTGGCGGGCGGGAGCCTGGCCCAAGCTATAGAGATGGGAGTATAAGTATTTGTCTGGCTGATCGATCGCTGGGGTTCAGGGTTCGCGTGTTTCTTACTTGGCGGAGAGGACATTGCCAAAGAAGACCTCCTCGACGTCTTCGGGCTTGACGCCAGAGCGCTCAACAGCTCCTAAACTTGCTGTTAGGACAATCGAGACTTAAGGACACTGGTGGTGGTAGGAAGCAAGCGAACCTTTGATAGCGGCGGCACCCAGCTGCGTGGCACTCAGGCTGGAAAGGGAGCTGAATTCTAACAGTTAGCAATCAGGCTGTAACGTGTTAACAAGAAGGAGGACAATTGCAATTCTTACCCCAAGAATGAACCCACGGGGGTTCTGGCAGCGGAGACGATGTAGACGGGAGGAAGACCAGACATCTTGGCGGAGTGAAGGGATAGAATGAGGTTGGTGTTGGTGTGAATAGGGGGGAGGAGAGATGGGTTGGGTATGGAGAGATCAAGGAGAGCAAAAAAGATGGAGAGCGCCACCAACGGGGTTTATATACTACTAGTGCAGCCCAACAAGATAGAGCCGCGATTTGAGTGATGACAGCCTTGGAGGGGGGCGCGTACTCGGACAAGCAAGTTTGGGATACTAATGATGGATCACAGAGTGCAAGGCTGGGTAGATGATCGAGAAGGCCAATTGCAGGGATTAGGTAGTATCTAGTGTTCAGGTACCGAGACAATTGCTCAATGGGCGCAACGCTGGCATCGTCTTGCCCAGATTGATAACACTGATGGTCCCTGATCTGTGAAGCCGAGAGGCGGCGTAGAGGGGCAATTCCTGTCCTTAGTGGCCGTGCTTCGGCCTGGTGGGGGACCCCTCGATGGAGCTTTGGCGGTGCCTTGTACACGGTACCTGAAGCTTCGGATATCCGTGTCCGGCAATAGGTGCCCTGCCTGCCTATGTCTGGTACAAGTCGAACCAGCCGTAGTTCATCTTACAGGTGACACCTGGCAATTATCTTGAGCATCCTTGGAATTTCTCATAATGTGATGAACCGCATTGGTTTCCAGGCTGTCAAACAACCAAGCGGTACGGATACGAGCGTACTGAGATCCGTTGTGAAATCGAGATGCCATTCATTGACCTGAAGTCGCACGCGATTGCGCTAGATGTGAGCCGGGGGTGCGTTTCCCGTATCCGTATCCGTAATCAAGACAGTGGGCAGATTCTCAACCAACGTGCAGGCGATAATTCCATCCTTCTCATCGTTTTTCGCGTTGAATCGCCGAAATGCTAATCAGTCAATACTACCAGATGGCATTGAAGTTGGTTCAGCTTGGCTGAAAGCGAAACAAGATGTTCGAAACGAAAGGAATGCGTGCAGATGCCGTTGCTGAGTCTCCAAGTCTCCGTTCTCATTTCTTGCCCAACTTCACTCGCAGAAAGTCAACGACACCCCACCCTCCACTGCTGACAGGTCCCAACGCCAGAAAGTATCCGCTACCTTTGTGCCTGACGGCGCGAGTTGATGATTAGATAAGCGAAGATAAGCTTCAGCCTTGCATATCGCCACGTGATGTCTCCGTCCAAGCTGGCAAATGCCTGCAGAGAAAAAAAGTTGGCAGGGGCCCGGTTTTAGCACGAGGCGGTTGGTTTAGCCAGAGCTGGTAGTACTTCGTACTTACGCGACTTGCGACGATACCCGTGTCTTGAGCCTCGAGCATCTTGGACCTCGTCGCCCGCCATTGACCTTGGCTTTTGGACCAGACCGACGGCAAAATGGATGACCTCTACGACGAGTAAGCTTTAGTGTCCCTGACGAAGTGTGATGAAGCTGCTGACAAGCTTGCCTTAGGTTCGGAAACTTCATTGGGGAGGAGGTTGAGTCTGAGGCAGCATCCGAGGCTGGAGATCAGGCGGGCGACTATGCGTACGATGACGAGCAGGAGGAGGCGCCCAGTGTTGCGGGACAAGAGCTCATGGAGCTCGATGGTAAGCATATCACAGCCTGGCAAGGACACTGCGGCACATGTGGCTGATTGCGCCCACTCTCTCTGAACAGATGGACCTTCGAACGCCGTCATTCTCCACGAAGACAAGCAGTACTATCCCACCGCCGAGCAGGTGTACGGCGCCGACGTCGAGACGCGAGTAGAGGAGGAAGATGCGCAGCCTTTGACAGAACCCATCATTGCGCCGGTCGAGCAGAAGAAGTTCAACGTCGAAGAGGCCGACCTGCCCCCCGTCTTCTTCGATCGCGAGTTCATGGCCGACCTGATGAACTTCCCCGACCAGACAAGGAACGTTGCGCTGGCAGGCCACCTGCACCACGGAAAGACGGCGTTCATGGACATGCTCGTGCTGGAGACCCACGACATCGCCGACAGGCTGGACCGGAGAGTCGGCAAGAAGCGCGACGAGGCCCTGCGATACACCGACGTGCACACGCTGGAGCGGGAGCGAGGGGTTTCCATCAAGGCTGCGCCAATGAGCCTTGTCCTGCAGAGCACAAAGGGGAAGTCGCACCTCCTCCACATCATCGATACCCCGGGCCACGTCAACTTCGTGGATGAGGTGGCAGCGGCTTTCCGGCTGGTGGACGGCGTGTGTCTGGTCGTGGATGTTGTGGAGGGCGTTCAGGTCAACACCGAGCAGATCATCAAGCACGCCGTCTTGGAGGACATTCCCCTGACGCTCATCATCAACAAAATGGATCGTCTGATACTGGAGCTGAAGCTGCCCCCCAAGGACGCCTACTTCAAGCTCAAGCACGTTGTGGAAGAGGTCAACACCGTCATCGCCAACACTGTGCCCACCAAGGCGGCTTCAAAGCGGCTCAGTCCCGAGAAGGGCAACGTTCTCTTCGCCTGCACGGACATGGGATGGTGCTTCACGCTGCCCTCCTTTGCCAAGATGTACACAGACACCTATGGCGACATCAACGCAGACGACTTTGCCAGGCGGCTGTGGGGAGACGTCTACTATAACCCCAAGAAGCGGAATTTCACCCGCAAACCGGCGGAGGAGAGATCCGCGAGGTCCTTTGTCCATTTCGTCCTAGAACCCATCTACAAAATCTTCACACACTCCATCAGCGACAGTCCGGAACAGCTGAAGCTCGTCCTAGCCTCGCTCGGCATCGAGCTGAAGCCATCGCAATACAAGGCCGACGCGAACGTCATCCTCAAGCTGGTATGCGAACAGTTCTTCGGTCCTTCAACGGGCTTCGTCGACATGGTTGTTAAGCACATTCCCTCGCCATCAGAAGGCGCACAGCGGTTGCTGGAGCGATACTACACCGGCCCATTGGATACAAAGGTTGCAGAGTCAATGAGGACATGCAATCAGGACGGTCCTCTGGTGGTTCACGTCACAAAGCTCTTCAACACCTCGGATGCGAAGAGCTTCTACTCCTTTGGTCGTGTTCTGAGCGGCACTGCCCGACCTGGTGCTGCCGTGAGAGTTCTCGGCGAGGGCTACTCCCTGGACGACGAAGAGGATATGACCATGGCTTCCATTGGGGAGGTATTCATTGCAGAATCCCGGTACAACGTTCCGACAGACGGCGTTCCCGCAGGTAACATGGTACTCCTGGGAGGCATAGACAACTCCATTGTCAAGTCTGCGACAATCGTACCTCCCAAGCTGGAGGACGACGAAGATGCCTTCATCTTCAAACCCGTGACGCACTTTACCGAGTCTGTCCTCAAAGTGGCCGTCGAGCCCATCAATCCTTCTGAGCTGCCCAAGATGCTTGACGGACTCCGCAAAGTCCAGAAATCATATCCCCTGATTAGCACGAAAGTGGAAGAATCTGGTGAGCACATCATCTTGGGAACCGGAGAGCTCTACATGGACTGCGTCTTGCATGACCTGCGGCGCCTCTATGCCGACATGGACATCAAGGTCTCGGATCCGGTCACGAGATTCTGCGAGACGGTGGTGGAGACGTCGGCGACAAAGTGCTACGCCATCACGCCGAACAAGAAGAATAAAATCACAATGGTAGCAGAGCAGCTGGAGAAGGGCATTTCCAAAGATATCGAGACGGGCGCTGTCAGGATACGTGATCCCGTGCGGAAAACGGCCAAGTTCTTTGAGGAGAAGCACGGCTGGGATAAGCTGGCGGCCAGAAGCATCTGGGCTTTTGGTCCTGACGAGATGGGACCGAACATTCTTCAGGACGACACCCTGCCTACAGAGGTAAGCCGACTTTGTCGAATGCAAGGGTCAAGTTTTGAACAATCAGCTAACGGCGTTCTCTTCTCGCATTAGGTCGACAAGAAACTGCTGAGTACAGTCAAGGAATCCATCAGACAGGGCTTCAGTTGGGCTACCCGTGAAGGTCCCCTCTGCGAAGAGCGTACGTCATGACAACCCGCTTGTCTCTTCCATCGTGGCACTTTTGCTAACAGCTTGTGACAGCAATCCGCAATACCAAGTTCAAGGTCACGGATGTGGTGCTGGCCAACGAGGCCATCTTCCGCGGCGGCGGACAAATCATTCCCACATCCCGAAGAGCGTGTTACTCATCCTTCCTCATGGCCTCTCCACGCCTCATGGAGCCCGTCTACGCCGTGTCAGTCACGGGCCCCGAAGACTCTTACATGGAAGTCTACAACGTGCTCGCCCGACGCCGAGGCCACGTCCTCTCCGACGGCCCCGTCGCCGGCACGCCCCTATATCGCGTCAACGGCCTGATCCCCGTCATCGACAGCTTCGGCTTCGAGACGGACCTGCGCATCAAGACCCAGGGCGGCTCCATGGTCAGCCTGGTGTTCGACAGCTGGAACATTGTGCCCGGCGACCCGCTCGACCGGGACCAGGTCACGAGGCCGCTGCAGCCCGCCTCGGCGCAGGCCACGGCCAGGGACTTTGTGCTCAAGACGAGGCGGCGCAAGGGCCTCAGCGAGGACGTCAGCGTCAAGACGTTCCTGGAGCCCGAGTTTTACCAGAGCCTGATGGAGAGCGGCATGCTCGGTGATGTGTAAGTCTGGGCGGCATTACCAGATGCCGGATGTGGGGTTGATACAACAAGTACATTTTGGGGAGAGCTGTTTGATGTATGCTATCATGTCATTGAAGCATAATCTGATGAAGGAAGAATTGCTGCAACAGAGGTCCGTTGGAACGGCTGAAGGGAGAATGGTCAAGTACCCATGTGTATGTATATATGAAGGCTCAGCGCAAACGTGGAGACTCAACTTTAGATAAAAACACCAGGAAGGGAACTAGGTATCAAGTCACCCCCAAAAACCTCGCGTACCATATTAAGCACACCTTACATCGCCAGCGAGTCAATTCATTATGATTGGTGGAAGATAGACCTCGTTGAAGGGGTTCGCTCTGCAAAGAGAACTTATGCCCTCTCCCTTTTGACTTCCATACTTCTTCTGACGATCGTCCTTGGCGCAGAGGGAGCAGGGGTTGGGGTGGAGGGAGTTCTGGGGTATTGTATAGAGAGCTTGGTCGAACGGCTACCTTGCTTTGTTTCTTCCTGGTGCGGCATCACGGGTGCATCTGGAGGGCATTAGTGGCGGTGATCATGGAGAGCGTCCGTGGAATGTGTCATATGTTGTGATCTTGCTGCTAATAGCACAGGTGGTATGTATGTATGCAAATATGTGTGAGATATGATAACGATTCTCCAACTGGTAGGATGCCAAGTCTCTTTTCGCAAAGACTGATAGAGGGACAAGGCATCCGTGCAGTCAAATGTGTGCAGCCACGGGCATTCTCAGGCAACGTAAAACAACCGGCAGCTTCTGCAACTGGTTCAATAGCACTCCCCTTACAAGCAGAATCTTATCCATTGCCATGGCTCGTGTTCACAGCTCTCATTGCTGGTCACTTCGATTTCTTCTCCAATCGTCCCTGCCTTCTATTACTTGACAGTATGTTCTTGTTCACAAAGCACGTAGCATCTCGTAATATCAAAATGGACTTCCCGCGTAATAAGGTCGTATGACTTGACAGTGTTGGTCTGCCGCGAGTTGGGCGTCATGATTCAAAAACTTGACAGGTCAGGTCAGGCAGGCCAAGTCCTCCGACAGGGGCTCACCGCCTGGAAAAGTCCACCATGCCTGTTTCTGCCGCCATGGCTTGCGTCCTTGCTGGATCGAGTCGACATCGTGGTGTCTGCCATTACCTTATGTACGATGTACCTTGTGCGGAATAGTAGCTTCATGACCCCGGCAATGGTTCGTTCGGGTGCTGACGTGTGTATGCCGCGGGGGCATGTCATCGTACCCATATCCTTGTTCAACACCAGAGCTTCGTCTTGCGAAGAACCATGCATGCATGATCCCCAAGGTAGTAATCGGTTGCTTTTATTCGTAATTTTGCCCAATTGGCTTTCACGGCCACGGCGGGATTGCACATCTAAATTGACGGAGAAAAATCCTCGAGATTTCGGGATCGATGCTCTGTACATTCCCAGGCCTTGACCAAAGCTTGAGTTCCCCAACACACGGCTAACATATCCGTCAGGCTTCGAACCGACTGAAGGGGCACGGACGAGCCGAACGGCAAGGTGTGACTCTGGTCGATTCTGTAGAGCGATACCCGAGCAGCTCATCATGATTCCTACTCTCACACCAGCCGACAGAAATCACAGACCAAACACATATAAACCGTTGTGAACATGTATCCAAGGTATTGTCGTGAGATTCAACTAGCTTTTCCGTTATATCATAATATTCGCTTCCAATTGCCCTTCGTGGGGGTTCATGTGAGGTCGGCGGATATGGCAATGCTACCAACATAAGACGTAATGGAGCGAGCGAAGTCGGGGTGTCGGTAGGTAGCACTCCTTCCTGCGATTCTTCTTGGTAGTCCTGATGGCAATACCTTCGTCGCCTCCAACCGAGGCCGGAGCTTTCTTCATCGAACATCTTGGACACTGGCCATGTACCTCGATGAGAACATGGGCATAGATGGCCTGACAACATGTGCTGGACAACATGTGCTGAAAAAGCCAGAGACGCACTTGCCCGCCTGCAATTAAGGTAGCATCACAGAATTCTGGACTTGCTCGTTGGATGCCGAGGGGCAGGGCTGTCGTGACAGGTTTAATACCAGCAGACAGGCCTTTAGCCCTGCGTAGCACACAGCTGTTTCGACTGGTGAGGTTTCTTTCTTCTTCATTCGAAGTTCGGCAGGATTAGTTCTCGATGCAAGACTCCAGCATCTTGTCCAGAACACTCCGCAGCGAGTCATTTTCCAGAGCGGCTGCGACGCGCTCCTTGTCGCTGAGCTGTTTGTTCACTTGGTCATCCTGACTATGGCTGTTCTCCTTGCAGATGACTTCCACGCGGTAGTTCGGAGGCAGCACCTGCTCCAGCCGGACCCTCACGCCAAGGCCGAGCACGGTAGCGAGAGAGCAGTGTGTGACGGTAGGGGTAAGCTCGACGGTGACGTGGACGATGGTGTTTGGACTTGGCACTCCAAGGGCCGGGGAGGGAGTGATGTGGATATCGGGGAGGTTGACGACGGACAGTTGACCCAAGGAGACGGGATGCTCCGGATCAGTTATGTTGGAGATGAGATCTGAGTATCAAAGGGTTAGCGATACCACCCTCTGCCAGTAATCGTGTGTGGTGCCGAGGGGAGAGTGAACTGAAACGTGCAGTCGAGGAACCATTGAGCGGCTCAAGACGAGATTGCTTGAGGGTGAACTGCATGGCAATTGCGCTTTGATCAATTTGGGCACGTCTTATGCCTGTTACTGGTTGGCTGCCGAAGCCAGCAAAGGAGGCAGACAGAGCTTGCAGCTTCCCAGTACAATGACGGTTGTCATGATATTTGACGAACCCGGGATGAGCATGTCAGGGAGGTGCTGCATCGATCCTCACTTTGAACTGCCAACCCAAGTTGGGTTGCTGGGGTGTAGATGATGCAGAGGTACGCACGGATCAAGAGGGATGCCAAATCGGCAGAATAGGATTCAAGGATTGGATGGGTAGGCCGGGCAGGTAGAGGGTTGGGGGTCTCAATCATACCGTAGATCTCTTGCTCGTCGATGGGCTCAGCCGAGAGACGGTCCTCGTCGGCAGCACCTGAGCCGGCACCAAGGCGGGACCAGGGCACTGCCGCCGCTGTGTCATCCTGATACCGGATGTCATCGTCTTGCAAGAAGGGCCGAGACAGGTAGGAGGGCTTGGCGAAGATCAGGTCCGAGTATCTACAGTCAGGCCCATTGCGCGGGGCGGACCGCTTCTGCCGGGTTGGGAGCTGCGAGGCGCTCAGAATGGTTGGGTTGGCATTGTCCAGGGCGGCGGCAGCCATTGCGTCTGTGGGCGGGGAGAAGATGTCTTGATGAGGAGGGTTTGATGATGGTGGCGGTTGTATGAAATCAGACGGCACGGAGGGGTTCGAAGCCCAAGCACAGCGATGTTGCGCGGTCGCTGAGGAACCAGTGAGGAAATATCTCGGCGTCTGGACGCTGGGGGCGATCGACGGGGTCAGGGAGACGATGCAGGCTATTCCAGGTATTTGCACGAGGCGAGGGGTGCGGTTCGTGGGGATGGACGAGGACTTGGTCTGTGATGGAGACGGACGGTCGAGAGTCGTCCAAGCTCTTGTTCTCAGGGCTTGCGTATTAGTAATGGCCGGGCCATTTTGGGTACATACTGACACGGAGGCGAACTGTGCTGCACTGTGTGATGCTCGATTCCTTGCGGCTGACAACCCCTAACAAGGCAGCGGCAGCGGATCAAGAGATCCGTATAGCACTGTCGAATATGATATGAGATGATACGATATGATATGATATCAGACGTTTCGACCGCAAGACCAGAAGCAGCCGTCGTTTACAACTCGCTTCATCGCGTTGTTTCTTCTGTAGCGAGACAGTGACTGCCTTACAGGGGTTCGCAGTGCTGAGTAATTGTGGGCTAACAGCGAAGGCATCGAATGCAAGGGCTGCAGCAGGCCCCTGCAAACAGCAAGATACAGTGGAGTGGACAGTGTTTTGCCGTGGGTATCGCTGGAGATGGATGACTTCACCTACCAAGAACCGAATAGACGGCCACCATTGATGGTAGTAGGTCACAACAGCACATGTCTCATGCAGGCCAAGGTGGTCTTCTGTACCTCTGAACTTCCGAATGGTCTGTGGATGGAAAGTCATTCAAGTACGGAGTAGACGTACATAGTCAAGCTGCGCTCCTCGCTCGCACTCGGGGTTAGCAATGTGCAAAACCCGAGCTGTTGCCCGTACCTAGGTAGGTAGCTTCAGAAGTGTGTCTGTGGCTTTCTCCTGTCATGTTGCATCTTCTTGCAGCACACGCACGCTGGCTGCTGGCCAGTCTCCTCGCTTCTCCTCCGTCGCTTCCAGGTCGTAAATCCATTCGTGCGCGCAAGTTGCCCTGCTGAAGTGAAGCCAGGCTAAACGTCCTCCCTGCAGAAGCGCGCTTGACGCTGATCTACTGCAGGGGATCTTTGTCGTGGGTGCTGCTGCGTACATGTATGGAGTAATGCTATCTGAATCCATTACCACGAGTCTTGGTCTAGACCCAGCTGGGCCAAATACAAGCGTGGATGTACACGTACATGCTGCTGGTCACTGCATGTCATGGAAGCTCTGGGGAAAATTGTGTCGTATACTCGTGAGGTATCGTAACATGAAGCCATATGTATGCGAGCAGCACCAACAGCCTACTCCCTTCTCGCTCTCTTCCCCAGGCAGCTCGGGTCATCCTACAGCGACAACTGATACCTGGGCAGCTGTTGATGACTTCGAGACAAGACCACTGGCCGTTGCATCCTGGGTTGCGTCGCGCAATCATGGGTCAACGGCCAAAGTTTGAAGGGGAATATGAGATCAGCTAACTACGTGTATGCGTCACTCCGGCTGGCGCCATGCTTCGTCCCTCGACAATCCAATCTAGTCCTTAATTACCACGACAAGAACAAAGATCCAATCCAGTCACCTAGCCTCGTTTTGCCATCTTCGCCTTGTTTAACCCCAGTCCCGCTCCTCTCCCCCCTCCCCCAGCTTGCGTGCCCTTTTGCTACTTATACGCCCCTCCTGATCCTGTCGAGTCCTATAACCCCCACCCCCTTTCCCCCCATTCTTGCAATGCCGCCTCTGTCCGCGATGCCAAAGTCAAAGTCAAGGCTGGAACAACTTACAAGTTTACCAGTAACGACAGTATATCAAATTTAAAGAAGCCACTGGAGGAACTGAAGGAGCCGCTCGCCGACGCAGACTGAGGCGAGTCAAAAGAGGAGGCCGAGGTATGGAAACGCCTGAACTGTAACGACGCGACAATTACACAGAACTCATGGCATTCTGCTTCCTGCGAGAGCAGCTCGAGTCAAACGCGTTGCCACATCCGTTCCATGCCTCGGCACGCAGTGGAGTGTGTGTTGGTTGCTAAGTTTGCTAGATCAAGCCGCCTGTTAGACTTTGGTGTTTCTAGAAGCCCTGCTCAACGCTAGAAGGGATGCTCAACTCGACTTTCCGTCCAACGGCGGTCTCGTACGAGTAATACCCCAGTCTAGACAATAACTTGCAGCTTTCCAATTGACGGCTAAATCAATCAATCATACCATTCGTAATTCATAGCGGCATCATGCTGTGGTCCATCGGGTTGGCTGAAAGAACGGTTGTGGCACTGGCAATATGAAGTCTCCAGCACGAGACCAGTACATGTATAAAACGCGGAATGCTATGACCAAGTTGCATTGCAGTTCCTCACGGATGGAGCAGCCCCAATCCCATGCAGCAACAGAGCCTTGCTCAAGGCATCCCACAGGTGCCGAGCCGTCGCAATGTCCAGGCCCAGCGACGGCGCTCTCCGGACCTGATCGGCGTACGCAATCGGGGTGCGACTTAGCATCCAAGGTAAAACCCGATTCTTCTCCTCACCCAACACAGTATGACATGTTTGGCGGCACGCAACACGCCAGAGTATACGACCCCCAAAGGGCCGAATACTGTCGTGCGCACGCAGGCATCACTTCAGCACGGTACCCATATTATTAATGATGATGGATGAGATTGACGGGTCTGAGATACCTGGTAAATACTCGTACATAGCACAAAGGAGCAGGCTAGACTTGTATGTGATTGGGCAGAACCTCCAGAGGGATTGGCAGATAATCGAGGCTTGAGCGTCGTCATTGGCGGTTGTGCCCACAGAGGAAAGTTTTCGGGTTGCCTATGAAGATCAGGTGGGATGTTTTACCAGGCACGCCGCTGAGCTGCGTGTCGCTTTTACAGTGCGGTATGTCACTTGCAGGTGTCCACGATGAGGGCATTTCTGTATGGGCAAGTAGTTACAGTATCTAGATAGGATCCTTGAATGTCGACCATTGGAGGTCTCTACACGGATACCCATGCTTTGTATGCGCAATGCGCGATATCACTCCTTCAAGGAACAAAACCTCCAACCATCCTTGCACTCGACTGGTCTGTAGTAGCATTGCGATGTATCCGACGCGCGGCGATGGTCACTCCCTCTGCAGCTTTTCCCCGCCGACGCATTCGCAAGAGCTCAAGCTCCATATGACCTCCATCCGTAGTGCAACGCTGTATCGGCGCTTCGACGATGAGCCCTGGGAGATCAGTTTCGTTTAGGTACTGGCATAAACATTTGGCTATAGGGCAGATAAGACTTGGAGCAAGGAGTTGCCTCCTGCCTAAGCGAGCTGAACAAAAGATGAAGCCGAAGAGGAAACAGGAGCTCTTTTGTCAGTGGGGTGCTTCAGCCCCAAGGATGGAGGGCTGTTGCAACTCGCGTGTCACGCAGCCGCGGGCTCTTTTTTTTTTAAACCAGGTGGCTGCCGGAACTTCCCGTCGCTCGAGCTTGGCAGAGTCATCCATCAGCCTGTCGGACCCTGCCGAAGGACGAGAGATCACGAGATACTTCCTACGTAGGATCGCAAATTCTTTCACTTCATCCTTAAGAATTTATTTTGAGACTTTGATCGGTGTTTAGATTCATATTGTAGCAGATTTCAGTATTACTACTAACTTCTGTGACCGACTTCATCTTTGCTGGTAGCTCATCCAAGCAGTACATAAATTGCCCGTCTGGATATAAATATCATCTCAAAGCGTGCGGGCATCGCTGGCTGAACAAGTAGGTTCATCTACTGGCTACATGTAGAGTTTGGACACTGCCAGAACCCACGATGCCGGTGCGCGCCGCTGCGGCCGTATGGTCGACGCAGCCTTCAGATCACCCACCTTTCCATAGATGGCTACCTATTCCCTGTAACAGTCGCAAGCCATCGGCAGATGCAACAGGCAAAGAGCACGTATGTACGGAGTATCGTACTCAATAATAGGTCAGGGTGCTATTACTCTGCAATCTGCATGCCGCTCAAAAAAGGAGGGCACACGAAAGGAACCGAACCAACATTCCGACAGGGGAACCGGGGGGAGCTATTCTGCAGATCCAAGCGCGGCGGGGAATCAGACGGTTGCCCGGACCTGGCTAAAGAGACGTGTAGCGATCATGGATGTCAGCCAGGAAACGCTTATTGGTGATATATGAGGCCTTGTCTGCGTCCAAAAGTATTCGCACGTCAGGAGGGGGCCATGCGAGCAGGACCGCAGAGGAGGGTCCGTGCCTCGTCGAATCGCAGAGCTCCAGAAGAGCTGCACAGGCAGGACAACCTTGACCACCTCCCTGTCAGAGTCGACAGCCGGCCTATCACGCAGCCTTGTCTTGCTGCAGACAGGCGCCTCATGCATAAACCTGATAGAGAATGAGAAGAGCTTGGAAAGGTAAGCTACCTAGTGCGACCAAAAAAGAGCCGGTGCTACCAATGAATTTGCATGCTCCTGCAAGGGTCGAGGGAATCTTTCCTGGGATATGGACTGGCTAGCCTACGTAATCCAATGTATCGTAGGCCCTCGCACGCCCTCAACCCTTGTTTGAAAGCGCTTTGATACTACCTAGTAAAAGTATCTGCAGCAAACGTGAAAGCCTGCCACAAGTATCATATCTAATGGGTTGGGCAAGATCCTCACCTGTATCACAAGCACGTGTACATATAGCATACCTCATGTACAGAGCCTACTCCTGACCAGCCCTACCATCTTCAAAGGATTAGCATCCTTACTGCATACTTGATATCACACATGCCTGAAGAATACGACTGCTTCTGTAATACTCCGTACGCCTTGTAACATTCCGAGATAAAAAAGAGGCTGATTTGATTGGGCTACTGTCTGTATTATCCGGTCATCATCTGGGCTGCAACATGCATACGGGGAACACTCTTCCTGTGGTTCGTTTTGATCCATAGAATACATGTATGTTGCTCTCACCCTCTTCCTGCCTGTATCTGCCTCGTGAGATGTGATCAAAATCCGGAGAATAACTAAGGTAGGTATGTGATCTGTTTAGAGGTGCGCAGGTAGTGCCTGTACCTACCTTAGTTTACCGGCACAATTACTTTGACTTCAAGGCTGGAGCAAGCAAGGTGAGATGTGGGCTAGGTCTGCCTGCGCTTAGACCCTCCAGATGCTCACCCATGCTGGCTTCCGCTGCGGAATGTCTCTGATATTCCTAGCAGTGTCAAATAGTCCGAGTCTCAGTACGTTCACATCCGACTTCGTCTCTAAAGAATAGAAGCAAGAGGCTGCTTACTACCAAAGAGTAAGACCGAGCATGATGCCATCGAGTAGCAAATGGAGAGCCGTGATATGGTCACAAAGGATTAAAGTCAAGATGGGGTTGAATTCCACGTGTCTGAGCACCTTGGGCCCTGGAAGGCAGCAACGCCGCGCGCTACTGACTAACCTCGATCTTCGTCCCATTTGGTGAGACGAATCAGCCTCAAAGCCATCTTTCGGGTGCTGCAGTCGAACGAGATATAGTTACAATGAGCGTGCTGCCAGCCATGAACTGAAGTTTCGTGATTCAGGCATGGAGACGTACGTACGATTTCCTGACATGTGGTCAGCAGCCTCACGCAGACTGTGGGGCAGAGAACCAGAGAACCACCGCGACCAGACCCTGACGACGGTTTCCCCGTTTGCGCCACAAGCATGATCTTGTCCGGAGCATGCGGAAGACGAGACAGGCCAAACCTTCTCTCGACTCCATCTGAGGGGACACAAAGCTCACCTCGACTGTCACCACTCCACCCTAATCTGAGTGATCGCCCTTGGCGTACAGCATGCTTCGTACCATCCGCGAATCGCAGCGCACCGTGTCTCCATTTGGCATCGCGAAATACGAGAATGGGGTGCGTCTCTGTATCAGGGGAGTGCTTGCCGCAAACTCCGTTCTTTTGCGTGTCTGAGCGGTTGCATACAATATCTGGGATACGCATATGTGCAATATAGGCATCTCTCTATGAAGACCGATATGTGTGTAGGACAAATCTCTGTCAAGCCCTTCGCCCGCCTATCTACCTAGATATCTTGAAAGCTTTGCCATGGCCTTTGTTGACAGAAACAGTGTTGTTTACAGTCATGATACCTTTCTTGCCTGCGTCTTCCAGCGATGAGTTCAGCTCGAATTCGTTCTCGTACAGCACGGGAACGTCTTCTCGGGCACTTTGGCGGCACAATTGACAGGTCCACACGCCGCCTGGTGTGACATGATTAATGCGGCTTTCTGAATTATCACGTTTCGGCGAATGCTTATTGGGTGCCGAACAAGGCGGTCATTGCAATTGACCTCCAATGGGCCGACGATGTCTCGAAACAAGCAGCGCCAAGATCCATACAATTCGCCGTCGTCGTGACCTCAGCCCGTCCACTGGTCTCGCCTTCGTCGTGCTGCTCAATGGTGAGCCAGTCAATTGGCGTGGCTGGTGTTTGGCCTCCAGGCTGAGCGACGCAGCATCCTGGAAGCATCAATATACGCTGCCAGCTACTGGTCGACGCATTGTCGCCCCTCCTCGCCCCTGGCTCGACTGCCGGCTGTGGCTGCCGGCATGGAGGGAACAAGCGAACAACGAAGCAGAAAAGAACAAATCGAAAGGTTGCCTCCATCGAGAGCGTCACCGTCAACAGTGCGTACCGATGACTTCTGCAGACGGCTGATAGACAGGGCAATCACCCGCTTGTCGGCGTCATTCATTATTGTCTCATCGATGTTAAGCATCACTGCGCCAGCTGAATTCCGGCTCTCCCTTATAGCATTTATATCCCTGGATAATAGTTGTCGTCCATGGACTTTGATCGGCAGAGACGACCGCTGCCTTCAGGTCAAAAGCCTTGCGGTCTTCCAGGCGTCGGGACCGCAAGGCCTGTCGATATGAGTGAGTCCTGACAAGCTCATCGCAGGGACCGCTGGATGGCACCGAGATGGCAGCGACGGCAGCTGGTGAAGGAATACCTGGCAGATACCGCTGGGCCGGCACAGCTGCACTGTACTGCCGCTGCGCGGGCACTAAGCAGCTGCGCCTAGGCCCAAAGCCGCCCAGTGCAGCCCACCCGGTCAGCGCCAGCCCCCTAGTACCTCCAAAGTACAGCTTAGTAATTGCTTGTCGACATGCAAAAAGCCTGGACCACAAGCCACAAGCTGCCCCAGGCAAGCCTCGAGAGGAATCAGTGGAGGCCGCAACCCATCCATGGCATTTGATGTCCCCCTGCCCAGTCCGCTTCTGCTCCCTAGGTCGACTTGTCCCCAGTTGTTGGCTTGTCGTCTGTCAAGCCTTCCTCAGTTCATGTTCCTGGACACACGCCCCCCGTCTGCGCTGAAACCCCTCCTGTCCTGTTCAGGTAGACCAAGTACTCGCTACACTGTACTTATAGCAGGTGCTACCCACGCCTCTGGCCCCCTGTCCTGCGCAACTGCCCGCCTGCAACTGACTTGACTTGACTGGACTGGGTTCGAGCCAACTGGAAGGCGACCCCCAAAGTCCGCTCCTGCTGGAACTTTGCGCAACGCCGCCATGCCCCTCTGCTACCCTCTATTGCCTCGACCGCCCTCCACTGCGAAACTCTGCTATACCTGCAGCACTTCTGCTACTGCCCGACGCCATCGCACACAGAGTTCCAACTCTGCGAATACACGCAAGCCGACATCGTGCCTCTAGACCGACACTGCGAGCGAGTTTCGAGCCTGCAGGCTTTACGGGCGACCCCAGCTGGAATTTACTGCATATACACGTCGAAATTCTTTGCCTTCCGAGTACCACGAATCATCTGCCGAACCCGTCCGAATCCGCGCTCCCCGCGAAAACACCACAACACCATACCGAGGCGCCGGGCCGCCGCTTTTGGTGGTTTTAATGTACACGATCTCCGAGCCGCGACAAGTCCGACGCTGAACCTCCAATAATACTGCCTACCAATCTCACGGGACCTCGACTTACACGGAGCGAATGCTCGACAGCCCATCCATAAAAGCGCACAAACTTCATATTTCACCATGTCGTCGAATGATCCTTCCGTCCGTCGCATTCTGCCTCAGGACGCACAGAACGCCCAGAATGCGGGATCGAACAGTTACACCTTCGCGCCTCAGCAATATCCCCAGAGGGAGACTCAGAAGAGTAAGGGACAACCAGCTTCACGATGGCATCGGCTTTGGAATAGCTATACCTCGGCCAAGATCGCAAAAATGCATTAGCTAACATGTTACTGTTTCGAATAGACTATGTGTTCGTTGACGAGCACAATCGCCACAAGAGGCTTAAAGGTACTATCCGAATCCTACCATATGAGTAGCTGCATCATCAACAACAAGACTACTAACGGTATCCCGCAGTAATGCGAGCCTGCGAAGGCTGTCGCAGACGGAAGATCAAATGCGATGCAGCTACCACGAACACTTGGCCTTGCTCTGCTTGCATCCGCCTCAAGCTGCACTGCGTCCGGCCGAACGGATACGACGGCGCAACAGATTCGACAACATATGAGACTTTTGTCCCGCCGACGAATCAGTTCCAGCAGATGGCAATGCCATCCCATCAGCCGGGCCAAACTTCCCTCAAATCAGAAACCGATATCTATGCGCCGCAGGGCGGCTATTCAGACGGAACTTCAGCTTCTTTTCAAAACATATACGATGCCTCACAGCCTCAGCATAACCTCAATTACACTACGGTTCCCCTGCAAATGTCCCTGGTCGATCAACAGGTAGCCCCCCAGGATGCATTTCCAACACCGCCCATGCAACACTCGTCGCAGCAGGGCTCCTCACCAGGTGCCTATTCAGCCGACTCTTATCAGCAACAGGATCTGGCCGACCTCCTGGGTGGCCTCAAGATGAATGAGATTGGAACAGGTAAGAAAACAATTCCGTCATGAATTGAGTTCCACCTTATTAATTCCATGTCTCAGCGCCGTATCTGAGGAACAAGGCATCTTTCAGACGCGAAGAGCCCGCCTTGGAAGACGAAGACGAAGAATTCAATCTGCCTCCCATCTCGATTGGCGCAGGACATAGAATTCGCATCCCCCCTGAATTGATGCCAGACGAAGGGACCGCGATCCATTACTTCGATCTTTACTTTACCCATGTCCATCCATATGTCCCTGTGCTCGACCGCTCAATGTTCTACCGCCAATGGTCGACCGCAAGAGAATCCATTTCCCCGTTGATTCTGGAAGCCCTATTTGCCATTGGAGGCCGCCTCGCCGATGAGCCGGCACAGGGTCAGCAATGGCTGGCGCTGGCTTCAAGTGCGTCCCCCCTTGCTTCACCCCTTCTCGGTCTATAACGAGCTTCTGTACACTAACCCGAGCCTAGGACATGCTGATGCATTCATGGATGTTCCTCGACTGAGCACCCTCCAGGCGCTGTTGATGATTCTGAAGGCTCGGGAAGCCGCACCGAAACGAGGCTACTACTACCGCTCTTGGATGACCGTTGTTCAATGCGTTCAGATGGCCAAGGACCTCTCGCTAGAAGAGCACTACGAGGAGCACCAGGCCGGCCGACATTGTGGATTCAGCCCTGCGGAATGTCAGCTGCGCACACGGATCTGGCAGACAGTCTTTGTTTGCGAAGTCATGGTGGGCACGCCGCAAGGTACGAGATGCTTCACTGATGATGCTTTCATCATCCTCCCCAGTTGCCTAGAAACCAAGTCGCTAATACGCAAATACGTGTATAGGTCGCTACAACTTGGCTGTCGACCTCGACTCTGTCGATTTCAACGTGCCGAAACCCATTCCCGGCGGAGACGATGCCGAATATCACGTCTCTCGGAATTTCACATATTTTGCTCGCAACGTCCGAAACATCGCCAGGATAACCAATATCTACGTTCGCCTGAAGAAGAAGAAGGATTGGGGACTCGATCCGGAGTTTCAGCAGATGGACCACGCCTTCAACTCGTTCCTCGCGGAGCTTCCAACTGACCTGAGTGTCACATTTCCACCCGATGGTTCGGCGCCGTGGCTGCCTTCGCCGTTCCTCGGCAACCTTCACTCATACTACTACCTGACGTTGATTTTGTTCCACCGGCCCCAGTTGTCGTTCTTCGATCCGACAACGCAGGAGGCTCAGTGGAAGCATCATATGATGATTTGCTACAATGCCGCGCGTGCCCTCTGCCGACTGCAAGAAGCTGTCCTCAATTCCTTTGGAACCATGGGGCTACAGTGCATGCAGCGCGGCTTCAGTTTCACTGTCTACGCCGGGCTCTCGTGCATTGTGCTTCATCTAGTAAGCTGCGCTCAGTTCCTTTGCCCCCCCTCTTTACTCTGCTCCGCGCAAGGACGTGACAAAGAAATACAAGAAGTTGTTTCGCGTTGTATCCGTTCAGGTCTAACTCTCGGACTCAGGTAGCAATTGTCTCTCCAGATCCCGATCTCCATACCGATGCGCGGCAGTTCTTCACTCGCCACATGAGGATTATGGAAAAGGTGATGGAAGCATGGCCGATGCCAGAATTACAGAGACAGATCGACGCCGTCAGGGAGGCTTTCTCAGCTGACGTTAGGAAGCCCTTTGCTCTGAAGCCGTCTTTCCCGTACGGAAGCCCTCATCCATCGCATAGTGCCAGCCCTCCTGGATACCGCGCTGCTCAGCGCGCTGGTTCCATGGAGCAGGCATTGGAATCGAGCGGCGGTCAAACAGTCAGTTACCTAAGCCATCCCATATCACCTCCAATCTCCAATGGCCCTCTGGACAGCAAGAGTGACTCCCCATCTGCACAGTCGCTCGTCATGATGCCACAGGCTGTCGGGCCCGGCATCTCACCGAACATGGCTCTACCGGAGCAGCCAGCCTGGAACCCAGCAAAGATATTTGAGTAGGTCTCTACCAGCGAAGTCGATGCTTCTCCTGTTTCTCTTTCTCTTTTGTTCCATCTTCCCCGGCATGCCCCCAATCACACATTTCCTCATCCGCTCCTCGCATGTACTCGCCGTTGCAATGTATATCAGCGATTTCATATACTAACATGATGACTAGACAATGGAACACCACATTTGGTACGCCCGCCCAATCCGATCCCAACCCTGTTTCCCCGGCCAGTTCGCTCAACATGTCCTCGTCCTCAGGTGCACCCGAGGTCCCCACCATTGATGACGTCCATGCCGTAAACTCCTCATTGTCGGCCGGCTCACAGCACAGCATTCCGCCACATCAATATGCGGCTGCGCCTGTGCCGACTTTTATCACGCCCGCGATGTGGCAGCAGTCTGTGGCCAGTGTGTACGAAGGTGGCCTCAAGCGCTCATGGGATTACGACGGAACCACATCGGCAATGAAACGCCGCTAGCGGGTTTTCGCACCAGGAGAACGAACAAGAGAACGCCTCACGGCTTGTGTTTCCTCACATTTCTCGATTATATTTCGGTCTGGCCGCGTTCTATTTCCGAGGGATGAAGAGCGACGTCTCACGATTGGATGACCTAAATGGCTCATGCACGGTCGTGATGCCAGCCGCAGCACTTCATTATACGTTGCATATGATACCTCTCCTCCTTCTCAATGGTTGTTTAAGCTTCCGCGCATTCTTTGTTTCGATCTGGGCCATATTTTTCCTCCCATGCATGTTCTGGACGAAGACGATATATTTGTCTGATTTCTGTATGGGGTCATTATATACTACCATCTCGTCAAGTGTGGTTGTCGTGCTCTGTGGATGCGATTTTCTTCTACGATCAGGGAAGGTTTCGGCAACGAGGCCTGGACGTGAAAATAAAGGAAAGAGAGTGTCGGAGTATTTCTAGAGAGGCGGCGCCCTGGCACAGAAGCGATGCCAATCAGCATTTGATGCCCTAGGGGCTAAACTGGCGAAATGACGTTAATGAATATACGATGGACGGAATTGGTGGCGTTGAGGCTCATTCGCATCTTGTCTCAGATGTTGGTGCATTGCTTGTTCCTATTCCAGTCGGGCTACCTGGCTGGTGGGAAAATGAGGGGCTGGGCTGTGTGATTGGCATGTTCGTATGGTGTTTACGGTGACGAAGGATAATGAGACCTTCTCTGCTCAAGGAAACAAAAATATATTGGGTACTCTTTGCTACGGCATCATGTACAATCAACACCGGGTCATCTCAACATTCTGTTCGTCGGTGGATAAGGTAGTATAGGACTGGGCTTTTGGGCAATACCCAAGTCGAGTCTCGGAGGTTCGAAATGCATGGCATTGCTCAAGCTGTCGCCCGCGCGTGTATAGCCCTGTCTACCGTGGAGTTGGTTTACCCCCAGGAGCAGATTTCGGCGCGTGGCAATTCACGGACTCGGAGTTACTGCTTCATGGTACGACATACTAACATCTACTTTAGATACCAGTGTCGAGAACTTGGCATCTCTGTCTCTGTGGGGTGCAGTGCCCTGGGCTGAATGTGGGAATTGCGACGAAATAGAGCCGAACCCAGCCTGGGGGCTTTGCGGACGAGCGGATGTGGTGATTGATTTGTCTCCTTTGCGAGAAGACGATGAGTACTAAAGGGACTAAAGACAAGAGACCGGTGGTGTTTGACAGGAAGGATGACGTGAGACGGTTTGGGATAGAAAGAGTCAAGATTTGGAGGGTAGAGCTGAAACATGTTACAGGAGGTGTTACTGAAGTATGGGGGGGCGGTAGTACGGGGTCGAGAGAGGGCGGGACGGTTGGTGATATCCGGGGCGGCGTGTTTCCGTGTTTCGGGAGGGATAGTGTTCGGAACCGACGGGTTTTGGGGAGCCGATGTTTGATGCCGGTGAAGACTCCATGTGTGTTGTTCCTTGGGTCTGTGAGGTGTTCTGTACATGTATGGGGTGAGGAATATGATAGTGTTGTTTGCGTGGCTGTCTTAATAAAGAACAAGACAAGAGTCAGTGGATACGGAGACTGGGATAGTCGCGGCCTTAACATCCAGGTCCCGCAACAAAGAACGGATACGCGTGAGGTTATCCATATGTCGGCATATTCTATTAGGGAACGTCTATGATAGTTCTGTGTAGATAATACATGAGGTACGATATGTGGCTCATAGAGCTTTTACAAGGTAGTCTTTAATGTCACGCGAGTTGTTTGCTACGTGGAGAAAATGTTCCGGTATTGCAGCTTGTATTGTCGTGGACAAACGACCCCAGGCTCATGTATCGTAGGAGACAACCGCTCCAATGACATGCCAAATATCAAGTTAACACCTAACAGGAACTGAACTGACGAATCGTAATTGATGAAGTCGTACGGGTGTAAATACATTGATTGTCCCAGGCCCCAATATCCCGGGCCCAGATCCCGGGCTCCGTCGCATCTGAAAAACGAGTATACATAAACACTGTATGCATCACCGCAACGCTGCAGCAGTCCAATGCGTACCGGACGGCTACAGGACGAGAGAGCTTGTGGAGTTTTGTAGCGGCGAAAAGTTGCCCATGTTACCAGTTCGAGCTGGGTTAATTAGGCTATTTTGTCTAAGCGTGCCGTTGGAATTGCCTTTCCGTGCTTTCTTTTCTCGGCTTCCGTAGGCCTTGCTGCAAGGTTCGATGCTACATTGGGCTTTTCTTGAAAGGGGTGGGAGAAGGGCGTGTGGACTAGATGGAGGGGGGAGTGATGGGGAGGTCATTGGTTCTTTGACCATGTGGGATGGAGCGTATTTGGTTGTATGGAGCGTGTTGGCTGTAGGTACTCGTAAGGCAGAGAGGGAAGTGTGTTGCGAATCATGATAGGTACGATGAAAGGTGCCTGGACAAATGCACATGAGATGTGGTGAGGAGAGTCTGTGGACAGCATTCTGAGCTTGCGATGTTCTGGTTCTACAGTGCTCTCTGATTATTCTTCTGGTACCTATCTGCTTTGCCCCTTATTCCATCGATTAACCATGTTCAATGTCACTTACAAGCAAGATACCTAGCATCTTGCAATATATGTACTGTATATAGGTGGTAGTAGCGCTAAGTCTATGTATGTACGGCATATGCATGCATATGCGTGATAATAGCGGCAAGCAGAGAAGGGGTGGAAGTCCAGTTGCTCTAGGATTGGATGGGGTCGAATGCATTGTTGGCCTAGGTAGGCAAGGTCAGGAGAGCAGGGGGGGGGGAGGGAAGGAATCAAAATGCCGAGGCTTGGGTGTTGGTTCTTGGGATCGGATCTATCAGAAAGTTGGTCGGAGGAAAAGAAAAAAGCATGTGAGAGGGACTGGGGGTGGGTGGCAGGGTGGTGTGTGTGAGAGTGTGTGTTTGTGTGTGTGGGTGGTGTGGTTTCGACAAGGCTCATTTTGTCTTGCCTGTCTCGTCTCTTTGCTCTTTTGGGAGGGGTTGAGGTGAGGGTTCGGTGAGGAAGAGGAAGGTGTTTAGGTGAAGCTAGGTGAAGATGCCTTGGCTTTGGCGGGGGATCGAGGAGACGATTATATCGAGAAGCTCTTGGGAGTCTTGATCCAAGTATGGAGGATGGCGACTATATATATTTCGCTTACAACACCCGAACACATGTGTCGCGAATATTGACGGGCTTCATAGTTGTCGATCGAGCCACCAAATGCAAGCCACGACTTCCACCCCGCTGCGCATCGCAAAGCCGATCTGACAACCTCCGGAAGGCTTGTGGGACGATTCCAACCCGAACCCACGGAAAGCCATTCATTATTCGTGCTTAGACGGACGCTATATCTAGCCACGAGATGACCCGCTCGCCATGCATGTCTCCGAGAAAACAAGCACGCGGCTCAGGTCACATCCCGTCGACGGGGGAACGGGCATGTTGCTTGTTTTGTTTCTAGCGTTGGTTTGACCTGTGGAGATCCGTTTGGCGATGGAAACTGTGCTCCTGCGTGTGAATAGTAAGTAGAACGACCATATAGATGGATGATAGTTGCTCTGCGTTAAATTCTGTTTGAGTCTTGCATGACGAATAGGTTAATACGGGTGATTGAGACACAGTAACAGCATGGATCGATCCAGTATGTAGAAGATCGTTATCATAGGCTCCTGACCGATATTCGCAATCTAAGACGACGTAGCCGCCGCCGCCCTCTTCTCAATCTTGTCCTTGACAGCATCCCAGATCCACCCCTCGGTCAAGTCCCTGATCTTGGTCCCCTTGGCCTTCTTCTTCTTCAGGTCCGTCCTGACCTCCTGCACGCCAAACTTGGTCAACGCCCGAAGGTTGTACCATTTCCGCGTCTCGTTCTCCGCAATGGCGCCCTCTGCATCTCGCACGTAGTTGACGATTCCGAACCGTCGCTTTGCGGGACGCAGGTGGCCCAGCTGCATGGTGCTGTAGCGAGGCTTCGCAATGGCGCTCATGGTCGTGAGGGTGAGCTCCGTGGAAGGGGGGAGAGCGCCGTGGATGAAGCGCTCGAGGGCTGGCCGGCTGGTGCGAGCGGCTGGGGGAAGGTGGATGTAGATTTGGGTGGTGAAGGGTGATGTTGTGTATGCCACGAAGAAGAGAGGGATGAGTCCGCAGAGGGCGACTGGACGAGTCAGCTATTGTTGTCTAGGTATACGGGGGGAAGCAGTGGGAAGATGAAGAGGAGAGCGAAATGGGTGGTAAACAAATAAGTTGTGAATGAGTGATCACTCAGCTGGCTGGTGGTAGGCGAAGTCGCGGAGACGATAAGCCATGGTTATGGTATCGACGACATGCCCTCATCTCTCTTCTTCATGAGGAAGTCGAGAGCTTGGACTGAATTCCGCCTTTCACTATATGCCCCCCACAGCCGGCCAACGGAATCGTTTGAAGATACCTAGGTATAAAGTAGGATTTGGGAAATAGAAGTAAATGGACAAACTCACCTCCCAGAATTTCCCACTCTGACTTCTCAGCCTTGACATAGCCGGGGACAACAATAAACGTAAAGAAAGCCCCCAGGAACAGCGTCGTCACCTTGACCATGGCCAAGAACGTGATCCGCCCCGTGCCAGCATGGTAGATGAGTAACCTCTCAGCGATCTCTATATCCGTCTTCATTATTAGCAATGTGTCCCGGGCCGTATAATGTATTCCGCTTCTGGGGTTCCTCACCATAGCGTTTCGACCCAACATTGTCAGCGGCGGCTTTGGCCTGCTGCTTTGCTTGCTCGGCTGCCGAGGGATTCGGTCTGGGGATGGGCTTCTTGGATGCTTGGGCGTAGCATCGCTGGAGGCATCTGCTCTCGATGTGTCTTGGGTGGCGGATTCGTGTGAGATGCTGCAGATTGATGAGGCGTGGAGGTGATGAGGGGTTGATGAATGTGCTAAGCGGCCTTTGGCTACATAATCTTAGAGACAACATGACTGATTGTGGCGGACTAACTGCTGAGATTAGAGCCAAATGGAGATTATATTTGGAGAATGAGATGAGTTGAGTGCTGCTTGAAGTTGGCCTTGAATGAAATTGTGAGCCAAAAGGCCGATTTGGGTTGGTCCACACCCGCGATAACGATAGTAGCTGCTACTAGACTGAACTAACAGCCATACATACACACTGCAGTAGTTCTCCCACTTACACCATGCGAGTAACAACTTGAGATGGAAACAATCGGTAAATTGCTAGAAATAAGAGCTCAATCTTGTTCGTCCATCGGTTCCGTCCTCACGCAATGTTCTTGGCGAAAAACTCCTTCCACTGGTCAACAGTCCAACCCGAGCTCGTGTCCTGAACAACGCCGTCGAAGACAACCGTGGGAGTGACGTGGACGCCCACCAGGCGGTTCATCTTCGTGATAACCTTGAGGTCGTTGGTGACGGCATTTCCAACGTTCAAAGATCCATCGCTGCCGGCCTTGTCCGGAATCTCAAGCAGCTTGTAGACCTCCTCCTCGTTGACGCCCACCTTTGCAGCCACCTTTGCCAGGCGGCGGTACGTCTGGTTGCGAGTCTCGTTGACGACGCTGACGTCGAAGAAGTCCTTCTGCGCCGCGAACAGCTCGCCGCTAAAGGCCCAGAACTTGTCGGGGGCCAGGCGCAGCACGGCGAGGCCCGCCTCGTGCAACAGCGTCGACGACGGGTGCCACGGCTGCACCTGCTGGCGGAAGACGACGGTGAGGTTGTCGGCCCAGACGGGCTTCTCGCGGATGGCCGGGAAGACCTCGTTGGTGAGCGTGTTGAAGATGCGCGCGGAAAAGGGGCAGCAGTAGTCGACGAAGAGCTCAAAGGTGTGAGTTGCGCCGGGCACCGACGAAGCCGACAGTGAGGGCCGGGCCGAGGAGAAGACGAGCTTGTGGCCGGCGAACTTGGGAGGGACAGCCATTGTTCCGTGTTATTGTTGTTGAGGAGGACTCGAAAATTGTAAGAGGTTATTCAGCGATGAGGGAAGAAGGGGGAAGATGGCAGGATATTGTAGAGCCTTGAGGGGACTAAGTAAGTAAGGTATGGTAGGTAGCAAGTCGAGGTTATCGAGGTGCAGTATGATGCGATTCCATTGCCGTAAGCAAGAGCTACCCCTCAACCCCTCCATCTCACCTGCCGGTTCCCATATGTTTCACCCGATTTGCCTTTCTTTGTCAACAAGGAAGCTTCGACTCACTGTGGCGGGGCAACAAACAACAAAAAGAAGCTCCAATGACGTGATACTGTGATTGCATCATCTGTCCAGCCAACGCAATGGGAAGCCACGACGCTCACACACCACCGGCACGTTCTTCTCCTGAGCCTCTACGGAGTATCGCGAACTAAGTCACACAACTTCAAGACATCATTCAACGAAAGCCAATCACGGTGGAGTGCAGAAAAGCAGAGGAGAAAGGCTACAAAAGGCAGCTCCGTCAATTTCAGAGTGAATTCAGATATAAACATCTTCTATCCAACGGTATCGTACAGTGTCCACCACCCCGCGAGGGCTCCAGGCTCTCTCGCAATCGTGATCGTAACAAGTTCATCCAAGCCAGAGCCTCCAAAAATCTATGTGAGCCAAACAAGACAGGTCTAGAAGAACGAGATGGAGAAAAACAGAGAAGACAAAACAAAAATAAAGCAGCCACCCGAACATGATACATGATGACTCGTCGTTCTCGTTGACACAGCCTCTCTCGCAGCACCTCCCCAGCGCTTCTCTATACCCTCCTGAGCCTCACTGTTATCTCGTTGGCGCATCGCTCAAAGCCAATGCCGAATCCGTCTTCAGTTCTCGGCTCTGGGTACGCCTCTCCTTCTCGAGGATTCTCAATGTCAAAGTCGCGAAGCATATTGGCCACGACGAACAGAATCGTCTCGAAGCCCAGCTTCCTTCCAGGGCACAAGTTTCCGGCCACACCGAAGACTCGTAGCTTTCGAACCATGGAGGCGGAGAGGCTTCCAGAGTTGGTCAGGAATTTGTTGGGGGAGAAAACGTTGGCGTCGGAGCCCCATGTTGCTGTGTCTCTGTTGAAAGAAGACATAGCAAGGTAGATGAGATCTCCCGACTTGAGATGAATTGGCTGTGAGTTTGGCACTGCAAGGTCAAACTCTGTCTTTGCTAGGCGTGGAATCGCCGTCATGTGCAATCTCAACGTTTCATACACACAGGCTGCCAAGAAGGGGAACGACTCTCGGATGCGGGCAACATCGATGTTGCCTTCTGCGTCAAGTACGCCAGGATCACGCGCTTCTTTGACAACTCTGTCAAACAAATCCGGACGCATCAGAAGATGGCGGATCATCCAGACGGCCATGCTGCTTGGGGTCACCAGAAGTCCGAGCGAGGTTAGAAGCTCGACATTGAAGTAGTCTTTGTTGGATTCCCAATCAGGGTCGGACATGACGACGGCGTTGATTCGGTGGGCGATTTGGCGGAGCCTGGAGTCTCTGTTCTTGAAGTGGAAGGACCTCAGCCTATCAATGATCAGAGCTCTGGCCTTGTGGGCTGCTTGGGCAGTGTATTTCGAAAACGGCCTCAGGAGGGTCATTTGCGAACCGCTGATTTCCCTATTGCGCTCATTAGCATGAAGTTAACTTGGACAGGCAGATAAGGAAACTCGACTTACATGAACTGGGTTTGAAACTCTTCGTCAACAACCCACGGGCTCTCCGGGCCCCAGAGGGCACTCGCGACCGACGAGCTGGTCAGCTTGAACAGCCAAGGTCCAAGCTCAGTTTCTTGGACATCAGGCTGGCCCCGCAGCTTCTGGCTCGCAGTGGCAGACACTTGCGCAAGGAGAGCCCTGACGTTGCTTGCAGAGGAGAATTCGCCGACATGGACAGGGCGAGGATCATATGAGCCAATTGCGTTGATAGTTCCATCACTCAAGCCAAACACACGGCGGCCAATGAGGAACATGACGTTGGCAAGACTCGTTTCCGAGGTATGCCTGGAGAGGGTGCTTTCCATGGAAGGGTCTGTGACGAGAACCTTCCTTGGAAAAATGTTGATGGAAAGTGTCGGCCTGGCACAGTTGAGGATGGCATTGTAGATGAGTGAGTAGGCTCTGTGTCTCAACTGAGACAGGACCTTGAGGAGACGGACAGATAGAGGTGGCCTCGCCAGCCTTTTGTGGCCGCGGTATGTATGGACGAGGGGAGCTATGAGCAGCAAGAGCAGAAAGATGTGATAAGGGAACTGGAAAGAAACGCCGTCCCCGGTCAAGGCGGGCTCACCCACGGCGGGGTGAGACGAGGAAGAAGGGATGACGCCCACTTGATGCATCTTGCAAGCGGAAAGATCAATATTCAACGTCTTGTGTGTGAGTCCGTGTAAGTCTCCTGAGGTTGGTATCCGATAGTGTCCGATGAGGAGAACGATCATGAGCAGCGCACGATCGGAGTGGCAAGACAGCTACATATTTATCTACACGACGAAGATAGACAACAGCTCGCATAGGCAGATCCATCCACGACCAAACTAGCATCAAGGCCACCGCCCTGACGGCAAGTAGCCCAGCCAGTGAGGCTATGGAGACCCAGGAGGCAGCGGGAAGCAGCCCATGAGGCCACCGTCAGACTTGTCTGGGTCGAATCCTGCCATTGCCCGAAGCTGAGTTTGCTTGCGCCTCTCCACAATTCCGACGGTTCCCCCCTCAGGCCGAGTCCCCCCTCCGGCCATCACTTCTCGCGGAAGACAAGATGCCTAACTCGATGTCCTCTTTCTTCCTCTTTTTGAGGCGTCATGGCAGATGCGGACCAGGGGGGGCAGAGGGAGGAGGGGGGGCCGTTGCCAAGGCCAGGTGTGAGAGAACCTCTGGCGAGACCGAGATCAGGGCTATGTAAGTGCTTCTTTGCATGTAATACTCGGCAGCTGAACAAAGAATGAGTGAGTGACTGCCCTACCCACCCTCCCGATATAGCCGTCTTGGTGACAATCCGATGGACAGGGGAAACGAAGACGAAAGAGGACCATGTGGCTGGCCTGCGAGAGGGCACATACATGCAGCGTCTTGGGGGGGAGGGGGCGTGTGTGATGCTAGTACAGCCATTCTCCCCTGTCCTTCACCTGAGTTTCTTTGCGCAGAAAGAGTCCTGTGGGATTGCTCATTGGTAAGATATCTGGTGAGGATCAGACAGGGCTGACGGGGAGGAGGGGGGTGGTATGGGCGTAATGCTGCATGGAAGAGGGATCCGATGATCTGGATGACTCGATTGGCAGCCTTGCGTTGATTGGCTTTTTTTTTCTCTTCCTCTTCCTTTTGTCCTATACTTTCTTTCTTGTACTTGTGAGGCTTACACTTTCTCTCGTTAAGCCTTTCTCTTTTTTAGTTCGTCCCGGTCATGGGAGAATTTGGTAGTGATGACGAGTGATGCCTGCTGGGAGGGCTATTACCAGAAGAGGCAATGCGCCGCGCCCAACTTCACCCAGGGAGGTCTGATTTGGGGTCTATTTTTTGGTTCCCTCTTATGTTCGTTGGTATACTTTTTGTAGTCGTAATTCTGTTTTTTATCTTGAATATATTGCAGCACATGCATATTGAATTCAGAATGCGGTAACGATATGCAAGGTGCACGGCTGGGGGTCTATTTTGGGGGCACAATCCAAGGGCAACTGCACCTCCACCGTCGCTAGACCGTTAGTTAGGACCGTTTATCACGCAAGCCACCTTGAACTCAACGACGAGTAGACACGGGTTGCGGCTCGTACGGCTCTTTTTTCGTCATACTGTCGACTGACCGCCTGGGGAAGAAGAGTCATCGCAAATAGGGCATCATCATTGTCCCTTGTTACACGCTCGGGAAGTTCTAGAATGTCTCGCCTTGTTGCCATAAAAAGAAAGCTCTCGGGGCCGAGAGCCGTGCTTGTCCTCCCGCCGTTTTCGACTTATTTTGGGTGCGAATGTCTCAGTTGATCTTATGCTTTGTCTTGGCCCAAGCCCAGCTCTTCTGCTGTGCTAAGGTGGACAAAGATGACGCTGTGAGCGATACTTTGTCACAAGATGACGGTGCTAGAATCCCAAAGTCTCCCGGTATGAGTCCACGGTAACTTTTAGCAGGCATAAGAGGTGACTGATGAGTGAGTGGTGTGGTTCGTATAGCAGGCATTGGCCACTGAGTTCCCCTCCGGGTGGTGTAACGAGCCGTCGCAATTGAACGTGCACGCTCCTCTCTTGAGCCTGACACAGTCCCTCCGCGAGAACAATGCGCCAACATGTAGAAGTCCGCCATAGCTCGGTTGCCGGCTCGCCGCGTAAAGACCAGAGAGGAAACGGGTACATGATGGAGTTAGAGTGGTATCGTGGTAACCAACGGAATCGGCCATCCGCACACCACGTCGATTTGACCTGGTACAACTTAGACGACAAGGACCAAAACTGAAGCCGTGTGTCACTCACTCCCCCACCATGTAGCGTCATCACCATCAGCCGCTCTGAATGTTTCCCACCCAGCCTCAGCCCCAATCGCGGGCAGGGGTCTGCTCGCTGCTGCTAGTGGTGCTTGTGTGCTTGCGTAGGTCTCCTGAACCGCCCTTGTATCGTAGTGCCCCTCTGCGGGGGAGGACGTAGGAAGCATATGCCTCTTCTCAGCTTCAGTACATATCTTCTTGTTCTTGTTCATTGGCCTCTTATCTTATCATTCCAGGTTGGCATGGATGTATCAGGGATATTCATCACACCGAACGAGGACCCCTCTCGAGCGTGAGAAGTGCAATCGGCTGCGCAAAGCTAAAGCAAGAAGCTGCTGACAATGCTGCAGCGGACGGGTTGGCGGCCGCATGCATGTGATGCATCTGTTCCCTTTGTCTGCTGTGCTCTGCTTCCCGTTCGTTCATCTGCCGCTGGCTTCGCCTCTGATTTGCGGCTATACGCAACGCTAGCAGCAATATATCGAAATCGACAGCAGGGATTCTGTTTCGCTGGTTGGCTCACTGATTGCTGCCGGGCTGGGCCTAGCTCGCGGGAGGCAGAAGGGTAGGGCTGGCCCATCGTCCAGTGGCCAGGCCGTGTAATCACCCAATCTGGATGTGGCTTGTGGCACTTGCTGCAGGTCGTGGTAAGTTCGTCGCCTCTTTTTGGGGGCCTGGTCCTTCAGCTGTTGGCCGTCAGCCCGGAGGTTTTGTGCTGTTGGTCCTGATCTTCACCGTTGTGGTACCTGACGAGAGATGCAGGATGGGAAGAAGCAGAAACAAAGAGGTTACATGCAAGGTACCTCCATGACTAAACTGCCAGTAGCGAGAAGGAAGGAACAACTGTGAGAATGACGTTGGCTTTGCTCAAAGGGATACGGCAGGAGCAATCCAATTCTCGAAGGCGCGCGGTCTTGGGCACCTGCCTGCACAACGCCAAGTGACGAAAGACTGTCGCGTCCATTGCCTTCGAGATACTTTTTCCTTTCTTCTCCCTCATCCTACCTTACTCGTCCTTCGTCTTCTATCTCTTGTGACGTCTTCATCATCGTCATCTGAGCAGTCATCAAACGGTAGCGTGAGCGTATTTCCTCTTTCTCCATCGCTCAATGGCTGAGAAACGAGCAATGACATGCCATCTACCGGGTACGAAGCATACCAAAAGCACAGACTAAACCCCAAACGCAGGTCTCTCCAGGCAGACAAGCACTCGAGCCTTTCTGACGAGATTCCACCCTCCGGTCGGCGGCTATTCTTTCCCGTTGGTCGGATCACCCTCGCGCCGCCATTCGCCCATCTGGGTTTCCGCGCGGCTGGGATTGCCCTTCGAAGGCCCTGAGCGCGGTGCTTCCAGCGCAGCTGGACCCCCGTGTCTGCCCGGCCCTGACCGAGCGGATGGCGAGCTGCCTCACCCTTGCGCCAATGCCACCGCCAGCTGAACTGTCCAATGCCACCAGCCGTGGTATCCGTGCGGCTCGCGCCCCGCTCGTTCCCGTTACCCTCTGGCGAACAGTGGAGTAGTCCCCATGGCAGGGTTGCGATTCTGTGCATCTTTCCCGCATCATGGCTGCTCAGGTGAGGTTGAAGGGAGAATAGGGCGGCCCAGCAATGGCTAGCCCACCTCCAATCTAGCCCGCCCGGCAATTCCCAACTATTGGATTTCAACTGAGGCATGACGTCTCTTGCCTGGTCGACACCGGCGCCTGGGGGCCAAACGAGGCTGGCTGCTCGCCCTCGCCTTTTACCTGATCCAGATAGGCATCCACGTTGAGAAATGACATGTTATGGAGCAAGCTGCAACTGAGACGGGCACGGGTCACCAACATGATACAAGGAGTCTGACTTTGTGTCTCCCCACCACGTGGATGGCCTTAGTCTCCGGCAGTGCCACGAGCAGGGTTCCCTCCCCCCCGCCAAACACAGACGAAGAGGGGAAAAGAGTTGCAGTTGGATTGCAGCTGCGGCTGTCCATCGCAACGGAAATCTTGCTTGCAGCAGTCATACTTGCAGGAACACGATGCTGAGCCTGCAAGGGGCCCCTGCGTTATGTGCGACACTGACTGACTGCAGCCGGTGAAGCAGCCACGGGTTGGCCGATATTAACTCTCATGGAGATTTTGATCCTGCTTTTAGTACCTGGGACATTCTCAATATTGCAGCTTTGACTTCACTGAGACGGATGCAGCAGCAGCGCAGCAGCAAGCCGAGCCTGGGCAACAATGACGACCTAGTCGAATTGCGGGTGGCTGCGTGTGGTATCTGTCATTAACAGGACAATATGTGACAAGAGGGTCCTTCAGCCAAGGCAGCGTCCCCGTCACGGTCACATCGTATTCAGCTCTGTTCTTTACAACTTTCTGAAGCCACAATGCAAGAAGCAGCCTAGCCTAAGACACGGTGTTCTTGGTCACGACCCCTCTAGCAAACTCGCCAAAGGTCAAGTGCTGCTCGATATCAACCTCCTCGTCCAAGTTGGGCTGCGTGAAGACAGCCAGCGTGTTCCTCGCTATCCTTCCATCGCTCACGCTGGCCCTGACCCCCCTCACAAAGTGCGGCACCGCCTTGAATTTTCCTGCGGTGATGCGCTCCAGGGCCTCACCCGTCTGGAAGGCGATGCAGTCACGAGGGATCTTGACCTGCACCGTCTCGCCCGTTCGAGACTTGATGTAGAGGCCAGCGGCGGGGTCGGGCGATGCAGGCAGCTCCTCCAGAGGAGGCAGAGAGGCGCCATTGAGGCTGGTCAAATCTGCCGTAGGCACCGTGGGGTCGGCCCTCTGTTCGTCGATGAACATGGCGGATGTGAGTCCGGTCAGGCAGCCATGGTCAAGGTGGGTGCCGCACCAGTCGTCTTCGTCGCCCTCTGCCGCGGTGGATGCCGCCTCGGACGCCCCCTGAGGGAAATAGTGCAGCAGCCTCGCCTTGGTGGTGTTGGAGGTGCTGACGACGTGCTCCAGGTAGCCCTTGGGATACCCCTGAATCTCCTTCTCGGCAAAGCGGTCACAAGCACGCGCCACCAAGACGGCAACGTCAATAATGAGGCGACAGAGGCTGGTCACTGCCGGCTTCATGCCGGGGAGCACATTCTCCGCGGGCCAGATGTTGGGCGACAGGTACTCTGGGAAGGTCTCTGGTGAGAACTCAGCCGTGGGCTCGGCGCATTCCAGGCTAGGGTTCACGTAAAAGGCGCAGTTGGCGTAGAAGGATCCCTTGAAAGTGTCTGCCTGTCCATTTTTGAGCGTCTCCTTTCCCAGAGACCAGCCGGTAAGGTACTTGGCTTTGGCATTTTCCAGCTTGTCTGCGAAGCGATGGTCAGCGTCCGCTGCTTTTTGTCATAGGATGATGAACACGAGGAGGATACTAGCTGCCTGGCTCCCCCTTTCCTCTCCCTCCATTCCCGGTGGCTGAAGAGAAAACCGGACAGACACTTACCAAGTTCCTCTTTGGGCAGATTTCCCAAGTAGGATCCATATGACAGGGCGAGATGGCGCAGCTGGGCAAACTCTTGTGGAACGTCTTTGACGACTAGAATGCCCAAGGAATCAGGGCCAAAGGCCTGCTGCAGAGTCTCAAAGGAGACGTTTCCTGGAGGATTGAGCGCTGTGTAAGCCAGGGTTACATCGACACGTGTGAAGGCTCGGCGATGGGTGTGACTGAGAGTGCGGGTTTGTGGGTTTGTGCTTCTGCTTGTGCTTGTGAGAGAGTGAGAGTGGGAATGGGAGTGGGAGTGAGAGTTGAGAGTCAGGCTGAGTGTGAGAGCAGAAGGCCAGTTTGTGTGTGTGATTGAGACTTTGAGTGGATGACAGTATTTCCATCCATCAAGCTATCCATCCACTCATTCCTTGCCACGGGCACAGTGTCTCTTCATACCATTTTGCAAGTCCTTGAGAGATACCGTCACGGCCTGAGCCAAGGGAGCCATGCTGAGACGAGATGAGACTGGACGTTGTAGACGTCAGCTGCTGACCGGAGGATTGAGTTGGCGAGTGATGAACGAAACAAGGGGGCAAGAGGCAGAGATCACGGAGTGGAGAGATGGCGGAAGAAAAGGATCGATCGCTGTTCCTTCGGGCGGTTCGCGGGGCCGTGGCAGAGAAAAAGGAAAAGTGAAGCCAGGCGCTGGCTTGCATCCTCGCCCCCAACCCAGGGCGGAACCGAGGCCCGTCACCAGCGCGGACGGCACCAGCTCCGCTCCTCCAGGCTTCCAAGGCAGAAAGAACAAGGGCGTCTCTATCAGGGGCTGTTCCGTACCTTTAGCTATGACTGTCGCACTATGCTCAGATTGATCTTCTCTTTGATGGTATTTGACTACGATTTTCGTGGACTTTGTGTACTCTCTTGGTGGGGGAGGGGCAAGCAGCTCAGTTTCTCGAGGCAAAGCAGAGGCTATGAAGACGCACTGGTTACCAAGATGGGAGCAAAAGCAACGGCTAAGAACGGAGCTTTGCATGGGCTTACGTAATTTCCCCGGCCGGGCAAAGATGGAGCTCGCCGTTCGCCGCTCTTTCTTTGAGCTCCGGCGATCCGTACCTAACTCTTGACACTAAACAGCTTCGGAACGTCTCCATGAGCACACAAGCGAAGCCCGCGTAAGGCTACCGGGCACAGGCGATACGCAGCGATTCCGGCTTTAGACTTGACGCGTGATATCTTGCACTTCAAAGCTTCCGACGCGAGCTGAGGCTTTCAATTGGCTGCGGCCCGTTCCGACATTCAAGAGGGCTCCTCGCCATCAAGCATCATGGTCAAGCCGCTGACCTTCAAGGGCGACAAGAAGTCCAAAAAGCGGAAGCGCGCCGCTGCGGATCGCGCCGACGACGACGAGGCGGGCGAATCCAGCAGGCAGCAGAAGAAGCTGGTGCGCAGCGACGGCGGCGGCGGCGGCGGCAACGACGACGAGGACCAGGCCAACGACGACAGCTGGGTGTCTGCGGACACGGTCGCGGACGTGGTCGGGCCGGTCATGATCGTGCTGCCCACGGACAAGCCTTCTGCGCTGGCGTGCGACGCGGGCGGCAAGGTGTTTGCGCTGCCGATTGAGAACATTGTGGACGGCAATCCGGCGAGCGCGGAGCCGCACGATGTGAGGCAGGTTTGGGTTGCGAACCGGGTTGCCGGGACGGAGCACTTTCGCTTCAAGGGGCATCACGGGAGGTACGTTTGCAGTGTACCTTGAGAGACCTGATAGTACTGTCTGAATGAATGTGCGCTGACTGAGACAATGTGATGATGCAGATATCTTGCCTGCGACAAGATTGGCCAACTCTCGGCAACCTCCGAAGCCGTGTCCCCTCTGGAGTCGTTCAACGTCATCGCCACCGCCGACACGCCGGGCACGTTCCAGATCCAGACGCTGCGCGACACCTTCCTGAGCATCAAGCCGTCGACGTCGTCGAAGCCCAACGCGCCGCCGGCCGAGGTCCGGGGCGATGCCGACGCCATCACGTTCAACACGACGCTGCGCATCCGCATGCAGGCCCGGTTCAAGCCGCGCATCAGGACGTCCAAGGAGGAGCGCGAAAAGTCCAAGATTAGCCGGCGCGAGCTGGACGAGGCGGCGGGGCGGAGGCTGGACGAGGACGAGGTGCGGATGCTCAAGAGGGCTCGGAGGGAGGGCGATTTCCACGAGCGGCTGTTGGAGATTAAAGTCAAGAGCAAGCACGACAAATTTGGTTGATGAATTGCGGATTCAAGAGATTTGGAGATGAGAGGGAGACGATTTTCGCGATGGGGGTTGTGCATGAATATTGGTCGACATCCGCGATACACCCCAGAGTCAACCCAGAGGGGCGGTTCTATCTCATGGTCTTACGACCCTCCGCATTCCATTTTCAGACGATATCGATCTTCCGGCCCTATGTATCACATGGGCCATGTTACTCCCCTCGATGAGTGTTCGGGCTTCACAACTACGGCGGCTCTGGACACGGTTATCCTCTCTGCTCCACAAGGCAATTTTCTCACACGCGGAATGAAGCAGTCGGATGCGAGGGGCTTGAGGGAGCTTCCTTGGCACCTGGTCAGTTTACACAACAGCAATTAGGTGTAGTGTCTCATGACTTCCACCGGCACCCAACAGGCTATGACCAGCCAATTGAGGCCCTATAAACCGGTATAGTTCAGAATATATTTTCTCGGTACCAGCAAAAGCAGAGGAAGATATTTTCGACTGCTTCGCCATTCCAGGTGCAAGCTGGTGCGCAGGCACCCCCGATATAGGCAGAAGAATAATGATTCATTTAGTATACAATATTAACAAATACACACCTTCACTCAACGCCAAAGGGGAAGAAGTACTGTTTTGGTATCTCTTTTTACTATTCAGCCAACCATCTAGTAAAGTTCAGCTCGCTCTCCACGCCTTGACGTTTCCATCCTCTCCCGTCGTAAACACCACCTGCTCGTCGTCAAAGAAGCAGAAGGAACGCACAATCTCGCTGCCGTGAGACCCCGGCAGGACGACCCTGTTGTCGAGATCGAGGGCCCATTCGTTGTTTGCCGCCTTGGACAGGAAGGTGAGCTCAAAGGTTTGTTTGCTGCGTTGTTTTGTTCGTAAGCGATGTGATCAAATGGTTCTTCCATATCAAACATACAATCTTCAAAAGGGGAGAAGAACACTTCGTAAAAGCAGAAAGGAAGGCAAAAAACATACTCTTGCGCACCAGCCCCCAGAATCGCACCGCTCCCATCCAGTTTGGTCACGACATTCGCCACATACTGACACTCCAGCACCCCCCTCAAATCCCCAAAGTCCTTGACGGCGTCCCCGCCGACCCTCTCCTCGGCGACATCCCACACGGCGAAGCACTCGTCGTGGGAGAGGGCAAAGACCTCGGTGTCGTTGAGGAAGGCGGCGTCGTGGATGGAGGCGTTGTGGTTGAGCGTCTGGACGGTGAGCTCGTCCTCGTCGAGGACGGACGTGTCGTGGACGCTGGCGAGGCCGTCGGTCGAGCCCGAGATGAGGATCTGGGGGCGCGTCGGGTGGAAGGACAGGGAGGTGATGTCGTCGCTGTGGACCTCGGAGTAGGTTGCTTTTGGGGAGGGGGTTGAGCGGACGTCCCTGGGGAGAAAAAGGTTATGTTTAGATGGGTGCTTTGTTTCGATAGATGGAGAAGATGTGTGATGAGATTGGGGGGAAACTTCTTACCACAGGTGTATTGAGGCGGCGTGGTTCTCGAGCTCGGTGCCCACGGCAATGGTCTGCGTGCTGGGACTGCATGCCATGGACAAGATTGATGCTTGTCCCGCTGTTCGTCATCAAAACATCATGGTCAGCGCAAAGCCTGACTCACAATCCCTCCTCTCTCTTCATCCTCCATCCTCCATCCTCACTCCTCATATTCCTTTCATCCAGCCCCAAATGCCTCGATGAGAAGAGAAAAGACAAAAACTCACCCTGAAACCGGGCAACCCTCGCACCGGTCCTCAAATCCCACACCCCAACCGATCCATCCTCGCCCGCCGTGCAGACCACGCCCGTCGCGGCATCAAACGCCCTCAGCGTCGTGACGTTGCCATGGTCCGTCCGCAGGCTCGCCAGCGGCCCGCGCCCGATGCGGGACGGGTCGAAGAGCGAGAGGGCCTGGTCGGAGGAGACGGTGGCGAGGCCGGAGGCTGTGCGGTGGGCTTCGAGGACGTATGTCTCCGAGTCGGCGGCGCTGGGGAAGTGGTATTGGTCGATGTTGGTGAGGGTGTACATTTCTCTTCTTTCTGGTGAAGTTGTGGTTTGGTGTGTTGATGTATAAGATGAGTGAGAGCGGTTGGAGTTGGCCTTTTGATGGTGCTTTTGTATGCAGCTCCAAGACTCTCGGCGTTGATCTAGGATCTGATAATTGAGAGTTACGAGGACAGTCCTGCCAAGGCTGGTTGTATATGCCGCTTTCTGAGTATGAGTTCCGTGTAAGTCGTTCTCACTCAAAGAGATGTCTCACAAGGTTCAACTTTTTTTCTCAACAGCGCTGCTACTGCTCGCAAGGTACCTCGGCCTATGTACCTACCTTGATGGATGCGCTAAAAGCTTGCGCCCTCCTTAAGTGCATATTCTTCACACAACAATATCAGCTTGAGCTTGCAACAGGCCGTAGAGACGTGAATTGTGTTCATCAACATCATAGTCAAACATTCTTCCGCCAACCGCTATCGTACACACCACCGTTTTGAGTCTACACCAATCTAAATCCTCGCCTGACAAAGAATAGGAGTGTCGCCAATCCAAGCTGCAATGCGAAAAGTAAAGGCCACAAGGCTGCGCCGCCTCAGCAGTCCCGATCTGCTGTATCCAACGCCGTAAAAAGCAAACAGAAACGCCATGTCCTGCATCTTCAAACAAGATCACAGAGTAGACAACTATTACACTTCTCCTCTCAATGCCCTCCCTCTTCAGTTCTTCCTAGCAAAGCTCTCTTCTCTGGCTCGCTCATTGATGCCTCGAAACGCTCGCTTGCCAACTTCGTAGCTGCTGATCATGATGGCGCACGCCGGCGCCACCTTGAGGGTCCGCGGGATCCAGCCTCGCCACAGACCAGGGAAGCCCTCCGTCTTGAAGATGTGCCACAGCAACCGTATCATGTTCTGTTCCTCGGGAGCCGGCGCAGCTCCAGCAACGCGGTGGGGAGAGTTGTGATAGATTTGTGTGCGCGTCTTGCCAACGTCAAACGGCATGGTCAGGATCGACGCAAGGGCGCCAGAGATGGCACCGGCAGTGAAGCTGTCCAGAAACGTCTCCGTGTGCTTCTCCCGACTCTGCGAGCGACGCCGCGCCTTTGTGCGCTCAAGACCGTCGAGGCTGCCGCGGGTCAACGGCCTGCCCTGGCGTTCTTCGCGGATATCAGTTAATCTGGACCGAATCGACTCGTAACCCCACCAGTAGAGACCGGAAAATGGCACATCTCGCCACAGCGTAAGCGTCAATCCCCGCCAAAGTGAAGTGTAGCCATGGGAAGCAACCATGGACCGGATTCCGTTGAAGGTCTCAACCAGGTGGTTGGTCGTCGATCCGCCATGGGCAGCCTGCATACGGGTGCGGATGAGCTCAATGGGGCTGACGGCTGTTGCCGCAACAAGTCGAGCAGCAGATCCAGCAAGGAGGGGTGCATAATCGTCCGAGAAACCGGAAAACGGGCTCACGGGGTTGAACCGCAACCAGTCGTATCCTGTGAAGTAAATGATGTTGGCGGGGATGGTCATGACGAGGGTGGGTGAGAGACCCCGCCACAGCGTTGTGAATCCTTCGTTGCGAGCAATCTTGCGCAGGCCATCGATAGTCGAGTTATATGTCTTCCTCTGGACCTCCTCAACCGCGCAATCAGCCGCGGCCGCGCTGCTTCCGCTCGCTGCCGAAATGCCTTCCATCTTGGGAACGGCGAGACAGTAATCAATCGAGCCTCCTGCAAAGAAGACCTCGCGGCAGCACGCGGTGACGCCTAGTTCAGTGCTTTGTACAGGCGTGAGGCTGGTGGTTGTTCGCATCAGCCTCGAGAAGTCGACAGTTCTGACGGTAGTCGTGGCGGCCTTGGTTGATGATTGCGACTGCAGCCGCACTCGAACGACGTCCAACGGGGTCACTGCAAAGGAAAGGTGAGGTTAGCACATGTATATGATTCACCTCCAATCGGTGACATCACGGGAATTGCTCACCAAGCAGCGACGTCAACAAGCTTCCCGACATGGCCGATACCATCTTCTGGCCAGCCGTGATATCTGGAATGGCATTGCCTCCGTCACCGTCCTGCGCGCCCATGCCAGCCATGGCGAAGGTATCTCCGTCTATCCTGTCGTGGTTTTGGCTGTCGGAGCTGTGGACAACAGAGGCAGAAAAGGATCCCATGCCGAGAGCCCGTTAGACTTCAGTGGCGGGGGCGCAACGACTGAGCGAGCAGCCGAGTGCTCGGCCCGTGAAGAATTGTGCGAAGTGGCAGCTTTCTCTCTCTCTCGGAGATGCTCGGACCAGCTGGGATCGTGTCAAGCGGGTGTTGGTTCGTGTGCGGAAGCGGCGGCAGATGCTTAGGAGTCGATGCGCGCGACGTGGTGACAAGATGAGATATCGATGATGAAGAATGAGGACGAATCGAAGCGATGAACGAGGGGAAAACGTAGAGCAGAGTGTTGGCTTGTCAAGAATCTTGGAATCAAGCAGTCATAGCTGCTGGGCTAAACATAACGGAAATACTAACTAAAAAGGCTGAGGCAGTCACTAGAGGTATAACTGAGGCTAACGAGAGAAGCTAGTTCGAGTGTAGTGCATCGAGTTGCCCCAAAGGAGATTTTTCTCTCGCCTTCTCTTCTATCGCCTCTTCCTTACCCTCTTTTTACTTCTCTAATTTTTCTCTTATTTTTTTTCGCCCGTCTCTGCGCCGCTGCCGGAGATGAATCTGGACCCGCGGGTAGCCGATGATGTCACGCAGCGCTGTGATTGGCCAGACGGGTGGCGATTGATAATTCAAGATAAGATAACGGGGTTCCTTGCAGAGCTGCAGTCGTTCTTGCCTGGAGAAGCAGCAGACTTCCAGCTCGGTGGAAGCTGACTGTGCAGACGGAAGGCTTATACCTCTGTACATATTCTTAGTAAGCTGCTCCAGTTCTGTCCCTGGCCGGTTGAGTCAAGCTGTCAACCTCCAGGGGTGCGCATTGCCTTGACCGAGTGATTGCATTCCTCACTACCTTCTCCATCCCATCTCGCACCTATCATCTCACATCGCGACGACCTCAAAAAATTGCAGAAGGAATACGTATAAATCAACTCGTTAGCCCTCATCCTGTATCGATTTTTCCTATAATTAGTCATCAACTCATTTGTTCGTGATTCTCGCCACATCTTTGCATGCACTCGAATGAACCCCAACCGTTGCTTGAAGACCTCAGCTATACGCAGCAGTTAGCAATCAACTCCATCCAGTCCATCAGAATCCCCGCGCTCGGCCTTATCGGACATCGCTCCTCATCCAAGGGCAACAGTCGCATCCGCCATGGCCTCACAGGGCCGTGAACAAATGTCCAATTCCGACCTGGAATCGTTCCGTCAGCAATGGATTTCCGATCTGCGGTCGCGGAAAGAGAGCGTAGGCTCAGCATCCCATGAGGGCGGGCGCTCATCTTCATCCTCTGCCGCCAACCCGCCTGTCGCTTCACGGCCTAGAAAGCACACGGGGCCTTCAAGCCCGGCAGCCGCTACGAACATCCTGCCAGCCATTGAAGACGACGAATACTATCTCCACGGCCAGACATTCGATACCCTCCCTCCACCATCATCAGGTGGGCATCTGCTCTCAGATGCCCCCGGCAAGCATGATGAGAAGCCGCTGGTCTCGGCCTTGGATCATTATGAAAAGGCCATGGAAAAGGAGGCGCAGGGTAACATGGGAGAGAGTCTGCGGCTTTATAGACAAGCCTATCGAGTAAGTTTTGACGAATAATGAGGATGCTCTTCCGGTGACATGACTTGCTGACTTTGTCTCTCTAGCTAGACCATCGAGTGGACAAGTCTTACCGCGAGAAGCACTTTCCAGGGGGTTTCTCATCCACCAAGGGCACAGGCACAGGCGCAGGCGCCGGAGCATCAAAGCCATCATCAGAAGCAGCCAAAACAGCAACTTCCAAGCCCCCCGAAGGAGAAGGGGAATCTCAACCACTGACCTGGGATGAGCTCATCGAGAGCTTCCAAGGCTTAAAGATCGAAGCCGCGCCCCCCATCATTGAGAACACGCCGCCACCTCCGTGCCACATCGCCAGGCTGCCGGATGAACTGCTCGTGCACATCCTCACCGACGTCGCGGTGGCCGACGTCGGCGACTTTGCCCGCCTGAGCCTCGTCTGCAAGCACTTCGCCTACCTCGTCGCGACCGAGCAGCGCATCTGGAAGCGCGTCTGCCTCGGCACCGAGTTCGGCTTCACCGCGATGCCGCGCCACTGGCAAAAGACGGTCGAATGGGGAGACCTCGAGGCCCAGGAGGAGGCGGACGAGGACGGCCTGCTGGTGAGCATGCGGGAGCTCGAGGAGCGGCGCCGCGCCGACGCCCTCGCCCTCACGGCGTCGCTGCTCGACTCCGGCGTGTACGCCTCGTGGAAGCACATGTTCCGCACGCGCCCGCGCATCCGCTTCAACGGCTGCTACATCAGCACCGTCAACTACATCCGCACCGGCCAGGCCACCAACCAGGCCGTCTGGGGCGGCAACCCCGTCCTCATCGTCACCTACTACCGCTACCTGCGCTTCTTCCGCGACGGCACCGCCATCAGCCTCCTCACCACCACGTCCCCCGCCGAGGTCGTCCACCACCTCACCCCCGAGCTCCTCCGGCTGCACCGCGAGGCCCCCAACGCGCACCTGCCCTCCGCCATGATGCACCAGGCCCTCAAGGGCCGCTGGCGCCAGTCCTCCGCGCTCGACCACCCGGACACGGCCGACCCCCGGGAGCAGGAATCCGACCTGTACGTCGAGACGGAGGGCGTCGGCCCAAAGTACATGTACCGCATGGATCTGTCGCTGCGCAGCGCGGGCAAGGGCACCAGGAACAACAAGATTGTCTGGAGGAGCTTCTGCAGCCACAACAAGCTGACGGGCGACTGGGCCGAGTTCCAGCTCAAAAACGATAAGCCTTTTTTCTTTAGCCGGGTCAAGAGTTACGGCGTGGGGGAGTCGTAGATGTATCCATTTCTTCTCACCATCACAAGAATGATTTGACGAGACACCCCTTCGTTCTCTTTCTTCTTTCTTGGCATACCACCTTGGAATGTAGTTTCCACAGCCATGTTGGATATTTTGCGTATACATCGTTTGGGCACACGGGAGCACATAGACATTATACCGAGGTCTGTCACACGAGAACATTATTTTCAGCCTTCACATCTTGGTTCTTCATCTCTCTTGAAATATCAATGGAGCCCTCGATATTCTCATCAGACTCCCCATTAGATGCGTAATTATTTTCTCTTTCCACATACAGGCTGTAAGAGTTATGCCGCCTCGAATTCCACGCCTTGGAGCTCAATTCTCCAATAGAAACAATCAATGCCTGCCATATGTGCCGCGCTAGAGTTGGTATACAAAGAGAAGCAATGAGTGAAAAGAAAAGGGGAAACAAGGCGTTTTGGTAGCTGAAAGGTCCGTCGCCATGATTTATTGCCCTAGATATGATACTCAACGCCCAAAATGACCGCACCAAGAAAATAGAGAAGAGACGAGACATGTACAAAAAGCATGCAAAACAGATGTGTTAGGAAATCGCTTGTCGCTGGTACGTAAATGGTATCACATTGCCAAAAGGAAATGGATATGCGTCAGTAAGATGAAATGAGAAAGCACATGCTTGATAAACTGGTGTAAAGTCGTGTATAAGGGGTAGTGGGTTCCGTCCTGGGACAGTTCAAGGTACCCGATGGACCTTGAGTAACAATGTTCAAATGGTTGAATTGCAGCATGAAGAAAGGCTGGTTCGTTTTGCTCCGTGGGTTCAGGTGGTGGAAGGGGTGGTATGTGTGACCGCTCTCCCGGGTCGTCGGCTCTTCGTTTTCTTCGTTTCCTCTTTCAGACGGATCAACCGTGTAGAGACGTCGCCTAGACAAGAGGCTGCATATTCTACCGCAGCCTCTTGCCGTCCAGAAACTTTGGTGGATCGACATTGTAATAGCTCTGCTGGTACTGCATGGCCTTGCGTGCCTCGTAGGCTGCCCGCTCTTCTTCGTCCATGCTGAATGCCTTCTTGAGCCATCCAAAAGCGCTCTTCTTCTTCTTGAGCTGCCTGTCCGCCGTCTTGGTTGTCCGCATGCTCTGTGCCCTCCCGTCATCGTAGTTCACCGACTCGACATTGCTCAGTGTACTCAGTCCGGCGTTGGAGCCCTTGCTGCGAAGATGCTGCGGCGGCACCAGATTCGGCCCGCCATGGAATGCAGACTGGCCATGCCCGACGGCAGTGTGTGGCCTCTGTTGCAGTGGTGAGTGCGGCGAGGCTTGAACGGGGTGATATCGTTGTCGTTCCGAACGCGGCGAGGGTATCACATTGAGCTGCGGAGGGGACATCTCCGTGTTGCTAGAGCCGCCTGATGCATGGCGACCATGGCGTTCTGCATCGGACTCATACGCCGAGTCGAATTGGTGTGACCGCATCGTCTTCGGTGTGGCCGTGCCGGGCGAGTGAGCATACATTTCCATGCCCTTTATGGACCTCGGGGGAATTTGAATGTCCCCAGGCATCATCATCTTCTGGGAGACACGATCCCGGAGGGATGTCCTCCTTTGCACGATATCGCTGTCTCGCCATGTCATCGGCTGTGTGTCTGCGGGGGTGAACGGGGCCGACTGGAGTGACTGGAGTGTCGATTGCGAGTCCGAACGAGCGCTATGGCTGGGCGCATCTTTAATCAGTGGTGATGGCAGCGGCGCGGGGGGCTGCGGTGTATAGGTGCGCGGCTGGAGAAGGAAAACCGGCTCGCTCCCGCGTTCGTTACGAGGCGTTTCCGCTTCTAGGTCGCTCAGTTCGCTGCCCGTCACCGAATCTTGCCGCGGATGCGTGCCCGTTTGCCGGGATATCGGACTGCCGAACCCAAAAGTATGGGCCGTAGTCGGAAGTGTATACTGAGAGCTGCCCGGGCTAGGGCCGGCCGAGTGCTGGGCGGACTGGGGGCTGTGGGAGGCGTAGGCATTCGAGGTGTGGCGGTTGGAGCGGAACGGTGGGAGCAACGGTAGGCCTCCTGGCAAGGGAAAGTCTATGGTACTGGTATCATCTCCGTCAATCATTGAATTGATGGTCATTTGGTCTGAAGAGTCGCTCAGAATAGTACTAGGGGTAGGGAGATCATGTCCCTGCACGGTCTTGTACTCGATATTCGGAGACGGAACATCGTAAGAACTGGGCATAGGGGGCGCAGTGAATGGCGTAATGTTCGCCTACAATTGAAGATTTAGCTACTACATCAAGACCATCAACGCCATCAGGAAAAGGGGGGCAGCTTACCCATGTCCTCCGGCTGGCTTCACCAGCTTTCTTTTCCATCTCGGATATGATGTTCATCAGGCGGATGATGAGGCTGTTGATCTCATCAGTGCTGTCACTGATCTTCTCAAAGGCAATGAGCCATCCCTCCGCATTGCCGCTCATGGCGTCGAAAATGTCAGAAACGTCTGGCTGATTTTCTCGCCAGGGGCCTTCGGCCTGGTCGTTCAACCAGTTGATGAAAAGGTTGCTGGTCTGCAGACCGGCCTCGATATCGTCGCCCCACTGCTTCATGGCCACATTGGTCCTCGCCAGGATGTGCTCGATCTTCTCATTGCCCTGAAGTATCTCGTTGCGGAACTTGCGGTCCTCGAGCAACTGCTCAAAGACTGTGACATTGGACATGGGAAGCATCAAGTGTTCGATGCGCTTTTTGAGATCCATCTCCACCTGCTCGAGGTCCTCAATGGTGACCTCGAGGAATTCGTCGACTTCGTCAATGTGGCCCTGCAGGATGCTGACGACTTGGGTGTTGTTGTTGGCCATGCCGTTGAGCATTAGGTAGACACCGAACGAGATCTGAGCAATGAGCTTGGCCAATTCGTGCTGAGACTGCCCAGGCCGGAGCCTCCATTGGGCATCAAAGGCGGGCTCGTCCACTCCTTGCGAAAGCACAGCCTCTCTACGGCCCTGGGCATCCAGAGCCCTTAACTTGGGCTTGTCAACCGCAACACCGCTCATCACTTCGTGTAGCGACTCGGCGAAGGCATCCTGAAGGGCGGGAATGGGGTGGACCGGGATTGCTGGCGGTGGAGGCGTCGAATCGGAATCGGGATCGGCCTCGTCCTCATTCTCTTGGCCGTCATCGTCGGATTCGGAGTCTTGCGCGTCTCGGTCGTGCTCCCCGTACCGCGCAGAGCTCAGAGTCGTGTTTGATGGGGGCGCTTTGCCCTCCGGAGACAGCGGAGATGACAAGCTCTCAGCCTCGGGCAGCAGGACGATGCGTAATCCCCCATTGTCGAAGTCGAGAGGCGGTAATGTCGAGGTCATGACGGTGCAGATACTGGTTCTTACGGAGAGGTGGAAAAGGCGAAGTCTGAGCTACCTATGCCAAGACTGTAAGACGCTATGACAACGAGGAGGGCTTGCCAAGTGGCGCAGTTACGAGAAGTCGAGGTAGGCTGGCGACTTGGAGGCGGCAAGCAACAGCGACGATGACAACGATGGGGTGCTCGAGAGGAATAAGTGGCGCTGTCTATGCCGTCGAGAGCTTCGTCAAGGATGATCCAACAGCCATAACACCTCCATCCACAAACAACAGGAGCGACAAGAATCGAAAAGGCGAGTATCTGAGCTTGGAGAGGCGACGGGCTAGAGCTTGGTCCCCGTCTTCGATTGTTACACGGAGGGGAGAGGGATCGTGAAGCCGGGAGCGGGAACGAGGGGAGCAGGTCAGCAGCGAGTCTGCATGACCAGTCGATGCCAGTAACAAGAGGAAGCACAGTATAAGCAGAAGAGGTAGAAGTAAGTAATATGCAAGGAAAATGCAACAAGGGCTAAAGCGAGCGAGGCTGCAGAGGGACAGGAAAGGAAGAGGGAAAAGGGAAAATTGCCGGCTAGCCAACCAGCCGCGGCAGGCCTTTTGGTGATGGTTTACAGAGGAGGAGGAGGAGAGGAGAGGGGGGAGAGGAGGAGAGGAGGAGGAGAGAAGACGAAACGTGCTACTAATAATACCTAATAAGGTACCAGATAATAAGACTCCAGGTTCGCTCTTGCCTCGCCCAGCAGCAACAGCTCGAGCCCAGACCAGCTCCAGAGCGTCTCCGTTCGCCTGTTAGCGCAGGCCTGGCCGCTGCTAATGGCGCCTCGACTGCTAAATTGGGAACAAGCAGATGCGAGCCTGCCATCAAGTCCCCTGGCCGTCGTTTTTTTAGCGGCAAGGGCCTGTGCTAGGGGGGTGTGATCCCTGATTGGGATTTTTTCCCTTTAAACCCATTCAGGGTTCTGTCATTTTCGACAGCTGTCTGTCTGCTGGAGTTTGCATCCATCTCCAGGCGTCATGCCGTCGTGATGACAGGTAAGAGAATGGCATTCAATTGTGTGCTGCGATTCCGTGATACTACCTGTGGGAAAACAGAGCCGGGCTGACAATGCGTCCAATCTCTCGTTACAGCTGCACCGAGACTCCTGAACCTCTCTGTTGGCCAGTGCTCGTGCAGTTGCAAGCTCGAGCTCCAGGCTTGGATTCTCGGGGGCCTGGGAGGCGCGGCTCGCATGGAATGGCTGGCGGGACGGGCCAACCAGAACCGCCAGAGTCCATCCACGATCAGGGGTGCGAAGCCCTCGACAACGGCCGGATGGGGCTCGACAGATTTGATGGCGTTCAAATCTCCAGCAAGCGCCACGCGTACCTGAGATGGGAGCAGAGCTAGCAGTGGTAGTCGCATAATGCGAATGGGGCCGCGCCAGGAATTAGCAGCAGCGGTTTTCTGTTGGTCTTCATCCAAGCATTGCAGGCATCGAGTTATTGGCGTCTGGTGTCTGGTGCCGTGGCGAATAGGCGCCTTGCCTGGGGCTGCCCGTCGAAAGTGGGAGCCGCAAGCGGTGTGCCGTCGCTTGGGTGAATCAATCAATTCTTTGCAGATTGCTTTGCCGAGCCGGACCAGGAAGATTGAATGCAAGGGCTGCTGTTGAGCAACTCGTCAGCAAATGCAAGGGAGAGCAGCGACATGCAGCTGCTGCTTGCTGGTGCTGCTCGTCAGCGATGGTTGGGTATCAATTCGCTACCTTGCCACCACTTCACACTGATACTCTCACAGACACCGCGACCATTTGTTTCGATTCTTGCTGCAGACGTAGGACAGCATAGAGGAATAAAGGTCCAGGTACTAGCACAAAGAACCCCATGGCACTGCAAGACATTGAACGGCCCTCAGTGGGTACAGACTCGTCGGTCCGTCCAAGAGGCGATGATGATCAGCAGCAGAATCCCGATCGCTGCGGTCTAGACGCCGCTGATCTCGAGAGTTCATTGAATAAGCGGGCATCCAATATGCTGATCTTTCCCTTGTTGCAACCATGGGCCTGAGTCCAACGGCATCTCTCTAGAGTCGTGGCAGGCTCAGGCACAGCTACATCGCATCGCATAGGTAGCATCTGGGAAATGGCACCATTGACAAGTCATTCTTGGCTGCCATATCATCGCTGCGATGGAGAAGAGCTAATTGGGCATAAACAGCATCCTCGAGTCCATCTCCGATCGTACCTGGAATACGGAGCGCCGCCCCTCGCCCAGCCTGTCAACAGCCGGATATTACGACGAGGGGGCCAAGCATCGCAAACCAGCTCGTTTACCAGTATACGAGCCATGATGGCCCAGAATGGCCTCAACATTCAGTCTTTTTTGCGTTGGAAGCCTGCTCGTACAAGAACTTTATGAAAGGCATCCTTCTTCCTGCAGAGAGACTTGCTCAAGCAAGTCACATCGGCGTCCTTCAGCGCACAGAGGATCAAGACGACAGACACGGATGGTGGTCAGCTCACATGGAGCTACACCACGCCAGATCGCATCAAGGCGCCCAAATTGGACCCTTGAATGCCCGTGTCTCCGCGTCTAATTCCTGCGCCTCACCCATTATTGGCCCTACGCAGCCACCTAGTCATACGAAAATGCTAGTAATCTGCCAAACCGGCTCCAAGCGGTTCATTGCCTTAGCCGCATCGAGGCGCCAGGGGGGGCCGTGGGTTCTTCATTTCGGCGGCCTTGGCTCTGTGCTTAGCACACACGCCTGTCATAAGGGCTCCTCCATGTTCTTTGCTTCCCCTCCTCCTTTTTCCGAGCAGACACGGAGTCTGGAATATGACAATTAAAACAAGATCCAAGAGCATTTCCGTCCTCGCATCGCATCGCGGAAATTGTTGCACGGGCTGCAATGAATGTTGATTGAGAGGCAGCCAAGTGCCACCGATATCGATCATTTCCAGGGGCTTCGGAGCGAGGCGTGACGACAGCGCAGTCTGTACATGCGCGTATTTGGCATCTTCCCCTTATTCTTGATCTTCGCAAGAACATGCCATGAATGATCGCTATGTGTGTATACGGAGTATTCATGGCTCAAAAGGGTAAGACAGCTTCAACTCTCCTGCTTCCCATCGCGCAGTCGTCCATGAGGACAAACCCCTTCATGCGTAGCATTGACGACCCTTTATCACTTCAATTTCGCAGGGTGGGCATCTCTACGCGATGGGGAGCCATTCTCCCACACAAATCGACCCATCAACCTGACTAGCAGAGCCGAGATCCCAGCAACCCGGCATCCGATAGTAATACTAGTAGTACATACGTGTACTACTGCTGCCAGTGCCGCATATTGCGGCTCATCACCGATCGTACGAGCAGCCTCCGAGGCAAAACTCGGCACAATCTGGAATTCCACAAGCACCATCCGCCAAGAACTGCCGGCAAAAAAAGGTCTCCATCTGCTGTCGTCCCCTTCCAGACTGCTCCCCTCCCCATAGTATCTTCAATCTCCAACTTACCCCCACTATCAAAGTGATCAACACGATCGGTGGCCCAGAAGCGGGCGGATGGCCTGCATCGTGCCGCTGCGATGATCGCACAAGGGGACAGAGGAACCCAGGTGGCGTCAGTGGTTGTTTCTCAGCTAAGACAATGTCCACTTCTGTGCTTGAACTTATTGCTCAGGTCGGGCATTCTCTTTTTCGTAGACGACATGCCTTGTGATGGATGATGTTATCGTCATGGCGTGGATGACCTCGCTTTACTTGACCAATGGATCAAGGCGAGGACATATATATGCCTGGGTGTGTTATTGACACTCCTCCGGCAGACTTTGTCTCCTCGTGAGTTTACGGGGGACACTTGCATTCGTGATGTTCTTTAGGGGCGCGACGTTAACGTTCTGATGATGAGATACCTATGCTACATCAGTAGCGACTGACCCCATTTGTGACATTTCAATTCGAACGCAGCGACCCTTGCGGCGGTCGGAGTGCTTCTTTGCGTCTCCCTCGTGTGGCCGTTGACAACCTCTCGAGCCCCGGTTGCCAGCTGATTTACAGCTTCACTACCCACCACGAGTACGAACGCGATAAGTCTTATCTGTAGAAGAGGCACGCATCCATCTATCCATCCATCCATTCGCCTCGTTTGTCAGAGAAGGGGCATAACTCATACCCGGGGGCTTTACACATGTTCGCCAATATTCGAGCTGGAGGGTTTTCTTTCACACCAGCCCTGCTGAATATTGCGTGACTGGTTGTGTTGGTGTTGAATTTTGATTACAGCTTCAGCTGTAGCATGAGAGTTGAGCTCAACATGATCGTCAATTGCATATCGACCACAATGCTGCCTCTATACATTTGCACGTCAAATGACCAATCCTCATCCTAATCCGGTCACATCTGCACCAAGCTCGACTTAAGACTATTGCTTCACCACAACGACAACGCCTTGCATTCAGTCTCGATCAGGAAGCTGTGTTTGCGCATGATGCTTCTCCTATCAGTGAATATAGTACCTCGAGGTCGGCTACAGCCACAAGCCTCTGCCATATGCTTCCTTACATCGAAAGATTCACGAAGTGGCAAACCAAAGCAAAGTCCAATACATGTATTAACAGAAACAGTAGCAAGAGCCCAGCTCGTCTAATTGTCAACTTAAAAATACATATCGGCGCAACAAGAAACTCGATCTATCTTCCTACATGTAACCCGGAGAACAAAGATAACGAACCCATTTCCTTTCCCCCCCCCCCCTTTTTTCGCCTTTTTCCATTCCTTCTTTTCTAATTGCTGGAAAACATCCGCTTGAAACACTAACGTTACAACTCTTGTTCTTCATCTATCACGTTCTAACGCTAACACTTCATGACAACGCCCTTGCGCTTCTCGGCTTCGCGAATCTCAAACATGACCTGGACACCCACAAACAAACAAATCGACGCGGTGAGAATAAAGAAAACACCTACACATCAGGAATCACGTCAGTAAACTGCTTCCACGGTCAAGGGAAAAGTGCCACCGCTCAAACGTACCTGACCAATCATGCAGAATGCTGCTCAGAATGCTCCGTAACCCATCAAGACCAACCGCAAAGCCAACCAGGTTGGCAGAAATCATCATCAGCACATTGCCCACCGCCCCGACGCAGCACAGCATGCGATACTCCGTCGGCCGGTTCTCCCACTTCCTCTTGGGGAACAAGTAGCTGGCAGTCCACTCCGGCACCATAAAGATGACAATGAGCCAGCCCCAGATCAGCAGGCGGAGCTTGATGTCGTGCCAGAGCGCGACAAACGTGAAGACCAGCAGATATGTGACGACCGACTTGACCGAGGACTGCCAGTTTCGGAACGACGAGCCACCCAGCGGGATGTAAATGTACCGGATGAGCCAGCGGTTGTACGAGCGATGCCAGGCGCGCCAGAACAGCTGCGTGCTGTAGTTGTTGCTCACGCATCGGACCATGTTCTCTGGCGGGTCGATGCCATCCACCAAGGCCCAGAGACGGAACATGCGCCAGGGAAGAAGCAGCTTCAGCCAGATGATGTGAAGGTTGAAGAAGGACAGGAGACTGAGCTGAGCGGCGGTGTAGTCGCTCCAGACAGGTGCCGCCTTGCTAATTGCGCCCACGTAGTCGTAGTGAAGGACGAGCTCCATGGCGAGGAGGACAAGCAGGAATCGAACGCCGTATCGAATTGTGCGGGGCCATTCGATGCTCGCGGCGCGATACTTGCACTGCGAGATGTAGTCGTTGAACGTAATGATTGGGCCGGCGATGTATAGCGGCGCGTACAATGCGTAGGCCACGTAGTTTCGAAACGAATAGTCCCTGATGTCCGCAGGGATCGAGATTCGGTCGCGCTCGGAGAGGCTGGCGGGATCCAATCCCTTCTTCTTGGGTGTATTAGACACATACGGTATACAACGACATGGAAGATGGGGGCGAGTGGGCGCTTACCTCGAGAGAGTTTGAGTTGCGCTTGTCGATGCTCCAGTAGTAATCCAGGTTGAAGCTGATGAGTCGCAGAATGGTAATGTTGAACAGAATGTCCCAGCGAGTCAAGATTCCTCCCCATCGATCCAACCAATATCCCCAGTGCGCCAGCGGTCCCCAAGGGGGGCCAACCCAATTGGCCAAGAGCTGGAGTCGGTATCCCATGGTCAACTCATTGGCGAACAGCGTCCCAATGTTGAAGATCCAAGTCGCCGCGGGGACGTACTTGCGAGGCAGCTTGGTCGCAAGCTGGTAGTTGATGGCGAGGATGGCGAGGATCTTGAAGGAAGATATGCCGTGCAGAATGACGATGAAGACGATGGCAAAGAGGAAATCGAAAGTGGCACGCTGGTCCAGCCTCGTCGAGCCTCTGGCGCCGCGCGCAGACGGCTTATACACCGATTCGAATCCCTTTCGCAGCAGCGGGTGGAATATCAAGAGGCCCGTCATGATGGGGAAGTTGTCTCGAAACGTACGGTACTGCGCATCGGAATTGTCGATTTTTCGCCCCGGGATCCATCCGTCCGACAAGTATTTCTCATATTTGGGATACCTAGGATCAGAGGCTTCGTCCAGCTGTCAGTATCTCTCCGTGACCAAATCCGGGGGCACAGGGGGTTTGGCCTTCTCACGTCTTGATACATCATATGCTACCCAGAACATGTATGGGACGACGACGATGAAGACGATATAGTAGAGAAAGAACTCGGGCGTGCGCCATTTCGGCGGCGGCGCAGAGCTCCGGGCCCTGGCCGCAACCTCTCTCTCGACGGCCGGGTCGTCACGAGCATCAATGACGGTCTGGTAGGGAACGGATGTCGACGAGGTGAATCGCGTGTCGAGGGTGTCGAGGTCGTAGACCTTGCGCAGGTAGGAGGAGAGACCCATGGTAGCTGATCAGGGTCCCGAAAGGCAAGACTCAGCGCATGGTGATCCGATTGGGCGGCCGGTGGGTGACAATTGGCAGCGGATCAGGCAGGCAAACAAACGGTCCTCTGGTGAGGCAACGGCTGCGTGTTGTTCTGTTCTCGCGAGGCTTCGAGAGAAACAGCACAGCGCCGGCTAACGTTGGTGGGGGCCGCAGCAGCGCATCTCAGCAAGCGAAAGCCCCTGAATCCCTCGGCCCCACGATATGCGCGGCTGAGCATGGCTGAGTACAGGTATCGCTACTTACTGTGCTTTTGAGTGTGGGCGTTTTTGCCCGCAGCCCCGTGCTGTGACCATGTATCGCTACCTACAGTTTCGCCTTAGCTCGACACCCGTGCTTTGCTATTTCGACTTCACCTGGTGACCTACCCTGTTCATCAACCGCTCTTTCGTCTGTCGTCGAAGTTGGGACAGCATTAGACCTGCAAGTTTTTCAACCTGCCAAGATGGGATGTAGGATGAAAAGAGACCGCTATGAGCAGGTAAAGGAAGGAGCGTTGTTGAGCATAGGGCGTCAGACGAGGCTAGAGTAATCATGTCATTGAGATCTGATGTTGCTCACAAGAGGCATCAACGGCAACCGTGTAGCATCACCGCCGAAGCTGGTTTGCTTCCTACAGCTTCCCAGAGCCATCGGGGGCAACCTGGGGCTTACCTTTCATGACAGCAACCACTCACAGTCAGGTGACTACGCGTACAGTACAAGGGCGTCAATGAAGAAGCCATCACCAACAGCGAAGGATGCGCGCAAGCAGCCTGAGCGGCGATAACGTTGGCTACACCCGATCATTGCTGCAGGCAATATACACCTACATGGCTCCGATTTCACCGACCGCATGCAGCCACAAGCACGACCAAGCAAGGCACCAACTGCCCCCATCATCCCAATATCACCGCGAATGACCTGATGCAGCCAATGCCCCGAGGCCCACGATGAGACGTCCTACAGGCCGCGATGCAGAGGCTGGCCCCCCTTCAAGCACCAGTCACGACGGGAAAGGCAAGCAAGCCAAGCAGGCGGCGAATGTATGCGCTGGCATGCCGTAGAGGTCATACCACTTCGTACGAGGGGCCATGGGGCTCGTTTCCCTGTAGTGCAGCTTCACGAGCAGTCTCTGCGCCGCGCGGTTTGCTGCATGCTGATTCGGGCTTGTTTGCTACTTTTCTTCTCCTCCCTCCCATGTCCTGCGTCCCGTGTCCCCCCCTTCATTCTGCGAGAGGCGCGAGACGAGCTAAGCAGACGGCGAAAGGGATTCTAGGCGGCCCAAGAGGCCGCTCAAAGAAGGAAAGGCCTGCCGGTTGCTTGTTGAGGTGGCAAAGCCACTCATATGCGGCCCGAGGTCGTACCAGTCAAGGCCGCTGCGGGAACATGAAGGCTGAACATTGACTGCCCTGGTGCAGCGCAAGAAGTGAGTGCGGCGCCTCAAGCCTCGAGATGGCCATGATCATCTCCTTCATTTTCTCCTTTTTGCTTCCTCTGAAAGCTTGTCGCTGTTCCACCTCGAGCCCCTCGTATCGATAGAAACCAATCACAGGAGGCTTGAGCGGCAAAAAGCATCTCATTCCGGAGCAGTTTCGTATGTTTGTCCATCATCAGAACAGACCGCACGCTACCATGTGTGAAGTCGAACTTTCCGTCTGCGTCCAGTGCGGGAAAGTGTTTGCGGCCAAGATGAAGTACAGCGACCCTGTTGAGGGCAAGTTGCTGGTCGGGAACAGCACGCCGTTCGAAATCAGCTCGTCCTTCAATTGGTCCCCGATGGAAGGGTGCGACGGCCTGCAAATCCATCCCACTGCCACCCTCGACGCCTGCAGGAATGACATGACCGGGCCCAGAGTGCCCTTCGACCGACCAGCAGCGGCAAGGCCGGGCGCCAGGAGTCCGTATCCGATCCCAATGGCGCTCCAGCGGACGGACATGCCAGAGCAGCTTCGACAGGCTGCGGGAGTGGAAGAGGACCGCCAGGGGGTGGCCATGACGCCCGTGGGCTCAGACGTGCAACCGCAGCTGCAAATGCAAATCCAGATGCAGACGGAACCACCGACTGGAGATGCACCCACGGCTGGGCCGCCGACGACCTCGTGGTCAGGGTCGGCCGTGTTGTATTATAAGCTTATGGGGCATCGGCCACAAGACGATGGCCACTTGTCGGCCGCTTTCTTTTCCTTGCAGCTTTCCTCCTCCTTTCTCATCCAACCAATTGTTTGGTGTACGGTGTGATAGGCCTTGGTCCAATAAATGGCCATGAAGCCGTTGAGACTACCAGGCAAAGCAGATGAAGCATTACGACACCTATACAGGCACAATCGCGGGAAAGGCAAAGTAACATTAGCGGTAGGGCCATGTTCTCCTGCAAGGAGGGTTGTATATCGGAGCAGTCGGACAGGATTTCCAATCCTCCTTCAAAATGTTGGTCGTTCGGCCGCATGGCGACCAGGATAAGCACCGGCACCTGAAGGAATGGAGACAGTGTCATCCGAGAGGACGGGACAACGAGGAAAGTTAGATCGGAGGAGAAGAATCCTTTGGTTGCCTTACATGATGTGTATCTTGCGATGTGCGTTTATGCCACTTGAGAGTGTGACCGGAATTCCGTCGGACCAGCCGGCTCAACGGCTATGCTAACAAGCGAACTCTCTTCCGGGGCGAAGGAATTCTGTTGCCGGTCCTATTGACGTGTTGTTGGCTGTTGTGCTGTTGGCTGGGCGTCGTACTTGCTTAAACCAGATGGGGGGGAGGGGTTGGTTTGACGCTGTCGGCCACTGCTTGAACAGGATACCGGTGGTAAGGGAATGGTACTTGGCGAATTCATGGGGGCCTCTGATGACCGTCTTGCCGCCCTCAATCATACAAAGCCCTGGGTTAAACGGTGTCATGGTCATTCCCACCAGCAGTAAGATGTACCACAACGTTGCCCTGTTCTGCAGATAAGAAGTTGCACATACCTTCGAGTTGTTCTATGCTAGAAGAAGGGCTTCGGCGGCCGAACAGACGAAAGAAACCCGAATCTGTAGAGTATCTGAAGCCAATAACCTCGGCTGAGAGGCTCTGGTTGAGCTCATGTTCGGGGAAAGTTGCTGAGCATCTTCTGGTACCTCAGTGTCCCGCTACCGATGACGAATAGGGGGGCGAGCGGTTATGAAATCGGAGCATCCTTCTCGAACTGAGCTTTCCGTTGTTAGCAGAACCGTATATCCAAGCAAGGCGTAGCTGGGGTTGCCACCAATGAACTGGCCTGGCCTCGGCCGACATCGAGATGCGAAGTCTGATATGGTCATCCCACATTCTCCGGCGCCGAGGCCTTGTGCTGTAGAGAATAGTCCAGTGGCGTGAAAGCGACTCGTCACGGCCTGGACCGTAGAAGTAGAGTGCGGACTACCACATTGGTGTCTGATTCTGCTTCTCAAACTCTGGGCATCATCGCCTAAAGCCGTAATCTGCGCCGAATGGCACTCGTCTGCGAGTAGTAGTAGTGTAATATAAGTGATATGTTTCGCTGGCCGAAAAGTATGGTAATAAGTGGACGTCGTTGCGGTTGCTCCGCACGTGCATCGGGCATACAGAATGTCACCTCCACGACATGAGTAAATCCATGTCGGCAGGCGGCCTACAGGGGGCGAGTCTAGCGTGAATATGTCGGAGTTTTTAAATTGGAGACCCTGAGATATAAAATCAATCATTGCTGCTTCTTATGACCGATTCAGTCGGCCGCCATCTCGGGCATTATGCACGAGTGACTTTACCTTAGTCTCGTGCGTCGGGCCACGAATCGGCTGCTTGGGCGATGCAGCAGCTCGATGTGCATAGCGCGAGCGGTGCCGCCTGGGGGGAGTGGAGAGGGCCGGGAAAAGATCTTGAAGATCTCTGGGCCAGACAAACCCTTGTGATCCCTTGCTCTTTGTTCTCGGCGCTTGTTTCTTTCTCATGCCTGTCCCTCTGATACTCCGTCCCCTCTTCAATATCCCGGGGCGTCGGATGCGGTTGTGTGGCAAGCCTCATTTCCGTTTCGCCCGCCGGGCGTATACTTTCCTTGTCTGGAGCAATATGATCAAGTAATGAGAGCCCCATACCTAGGGCCGTTCAGTAGTGGTATGGGCGTTGCGGACATGCTGCAAGCACCGGCATGCTTCGTTCATGAAGAGGCATTCCGTCGGCCGGGGGAAACGGTGAGCGGAAGAGAGTTTGCATCGCGTAAGGGAGGGTGAGGCGAGGTGACGATGCGATGAAACCGGCCACGATAACAGGTAGTATGAAGTACTACCAAGTACTGTCGGTCTGCTCTCCATTTGTGGCGTTGTCCATTTCTTCTGCTTCTGCCCGTCTCTCTTTTCGACTCGCCACGTAGGTAAGGTAGCCGTAGTGTGACCACGGGACGACACCCTGAAGGTCTCCACGAGAGCTGATGGGACAATGGTTGCAGACAGGTCCAAATCCGAAATCCGATGGATCAAATGCAGGAAACAGGTGCATGCAATCTCCAGCGACTCTTTTAGCTTCGGCAGCGGCCGCCCGAGCAAGTCGAGCCACCCCTGAGCTCGATTGCAGTGACGGTTCCGGGCGTGATCGTTTCGGCCGGCTGAGAGTTTGATGAGGAGCCGTTGAGCCAGGGGTGAGGTTCGTTTGGCGACAAGTGCCAGGTGGTGGTTTGTGTAGTATCTCGTTGCGACAGGTCTGTTTGATTGATTCTGCTCCCCGCCCTGTCAACGACAAAATGCTCTCCCCGTTGTGGGGAGTTCCTTCCCGGTGTCAGGTACCTAAGGTAGGTAGTAGTAATTGCTTGATCATCATTACCACTGCCCGTGGTTAGCCGCAGAGGCAGGTCCTACCCAAGCACTTGTATTGAGCAACTACCTAGCCATGTCATACTAGATGCCTAGGTAGGTATACAGTGGGAAGCTGCGCCCATCTTGGTGTCGATGCCCGGGCGTGACTCGACGACAGCAGGCACGTCGCCCACGCACATTGTACCTCCATGCAGTCCTCTCCGTTGCTCAAGCCACCATCATCACCATCAATCGCCATCATCAGCATACGCCACAGCATTTCCAAGATCTCTGTCCTCAAAACGTCTTGTGTTCTGCCATCACAACGCCGAGACTTGCGCGCATTGGCCCAAACGCACGGCTACGGCTACGCATACCTACAGGTACGTTTGAGGCAAGCTCTGGAATGCTTACTCCAAATCTTGGTACTATCTCCTACACGCCTCGACTTGCTTCTGAGTTTCTCCTACTACGATGTTCGTTCCTTACCTACCTACCTTCCATAGTTTCTACGCTGACTGCTGCTGCCGACGGTTCAACTACTACACCGACGATCCATGGCATCCTCTGTGCTACTGCGGCTCGGAATACTAGTCGCATCACCAGACCCAACAATGAACAATGAGCAAGGCTCCAGCGGCTCACCAGGGTGGGCTTCCGGCCCGTTGGGCGTGTGGGCCGCAGCAGAAAAGTCGACTAGGGGTCGATCGTGAGCCTTCAGCAGTGACGGCGACGCATCTGAGGGCAGAGGAGATGGCTCCATGGCTCTCGGCCCCGACGTCTTTGCTGCTGATGCCGGCAATGCGTTTCACGGTGGGTGGAGCCACGCGCTGTCTCTGGCGCATCTTCGTCCGCTACATCAAGGCCGACGGCAACAGCCTCGAGTGCAACCACAGCAGCCAATGGCGCTGGGAGCCGCCCGGCCCGCTGTCCGATCGCCGACACGGCGTTTGCGGTCAGCCGCACCGACGGCGGCGATAAGGCGCTCGTCCATCTCAATCTCGTCCATCTCATACCATGCCCGGCCCCTTGTCTGATCTGGCGTCTGCTGCTGGCGTCTGCTGGCAAATGGTGCGGCCGATGGCGCGCAAAAAGCAAAGCCGTCTGTGTCTCGTTTCGCAGCAGGTCCAGCCGTTACGGCCTCTCCATCTTTCCTTCTCCCTCGCTGTCTCTCTGAGCTTGTACGTGCTCCTGAGTACATACTAGTACGTGTATTACTTCATATGCCGGTTCCAGTCTCTGGATTGCGGAATACCCCACGGCGGCTGATCTTGTCCTTGACTGCGGCGCCTTGATCCAGTTAACTGAATTTGCCCTACCCTTGATGGCGGTCTGATGCCGTGGCTGGCCCCCTGGCTACTATTAAATCAACACACCATAGTCTGGACGAAACACCAGCTCCATCTTCGAGCTTTAGCCGTGAGTTCAAAATATCCTTCGCCCACCCACTGACAATCCTGCCTTGCTCGTACGTCACCAACTCTCATGATTGACTGAGACCGAAACTCACAAAACCGCCCTTTTAGTTTCTTCCAAAACAGAGTTACTTCCCAACGAAACGACACCGCTCGTCCTCATCATCACTTGCAACCACCCGTCTCAAACACAGACAGCTTTGGGCCGTTGCCGTCGTCCTCCGACTTCACGCTGCTGTAGAGGTGTGTTGCGACATCAGTCGTGTACGATACACACGGGCTACCGATTTGCCAGGTTGCATTCGTATGTATGTTGGTTCTCCTTTCCTCGCAGACCCATCTCATCCCAAACCGGCACCACTGTTCCAATATCCTGCTTCGCCCTGCTCGGGTCATCCATTGCCCAACATTGTTCACGTATCACTTTATCTGCAATATCGAGGCCCATGTTTCGTGCCGCCATCACACGGTTTCCGCCGCCCACCCTCCGGGTTAGGAGTCAACGGCCCTGTCAGCAATGCGAGCATTGTTCATGATGCTTCGTCACCTATCTATATATACTATCCCCTCTCCATTTCTACCTGACACGTGAGCTATCGGCACACACGAAAGTCTCATTACCGTCAACCCCCCCTTCATGTATATGGCGTAGTTTGGAACCCATATACGGTGCCCAGTCTCCTCTGAGTTGAGAGACGAGTTATCTCGAGACATATGTTTTCACTCAAAACGAGTTCCTTTGCCAACTACTGAGAATACACACACCTCTCGCAAACCTTCCGCTACGATGGGTATGGGTCGGGGTTATACAGACCGTGAAGCTTGGGCTTGATTGTCTAATTTGTTTGGTAGATCCCTGTCGTTCAGAGTCGCCTTCTCAGCCTAGAAAACAGACGTACAACAACTTCGGCACATATCCCTTCAGCCCAGGCATGGATTCAGACTCTGGTGCCTGCCACATGGCGTCGCAGTTCCTACAGATATTCAAGGAATCAGGCCTTCAAAGACAGCTAGAGGACGGCTGGGGGCAGAGGTATACCGGCGGCAGAGGTCCAGGCTCTGCATCAGCACACAATGAAGATGTCACTCAAGGCTGCCAGTTCGACCCAAAGTCCTTGCGAAGTTCCAAGACGCCATCTCCTGTGGATTCCCGGAAGCACCGGGAGGAGGAGGACACCAGAAGCCGCAAGTCCAAGAGATCCAGGAGCGACGACGTCAAGGAGGAAAACGACGACGACGACGACATAGAGGTCATTCCGGTCATCCAGCAAGGATCAAGCAGGCCGTACTCCCCGGTCCATGATTGCCAACCGACAGTCTCTAGGGAAGACCACGCTACCACCGGTTACAAGGTGAACAGGGACGGTTATGGAGGTCGTGGGTACCTGAGCGAACTGGACACGGAGCTGGATGCCCTCAGGAAGCACTTGCTCCAGCGAGCCAATCCTCCCAGGTCGTACCCTTAGCCATTTGCTTGGCTATATCTGACGATCTTGGAATACATATTGTGTGAAGAATAGCCCATCGGGGCGATTGACTTCATGTCACAGGCAGCTGACCACGACGAAGATCGCGTGTCTGAATATACAACGTGATAAGGTGCTAAGGAGTTTTTGGATTTGGATTGGATATCATTCTTGTGGGGGAAGAGGGAGATCGCGGTCTACCTAGTACAACACCGGGCGTTACAAGGAAGCTGATGGAGATCATTGCATATGGATTCCCGGGGCAATCAAAGAAGGGCATTGGTGGCAGTTGTTTGTGTGCCAACTAGTTCATTCTGTCGTTATAATTCCGTTACAATTTTCTTTCTTCTACTCCCAGCTTGTCACATGATAGCGGCTTCAAACGACAAGTTTCCGTCGTTGGCGACGGACAAGCGAATCAGAGCATCGGGCCAGGCGCATAAAGCTTCTCAATCGGGGTTGCTCGCCGGTTGGACGTTGAACATTGACATCGGTCGAAAGAGAGTGAGCACGAGTCGGCCGCCCGCTGTGCCCGAGGATCGAGGGTGGCGGTACGACGCTCCCCTCCCTGCAGGGCGAGTGAGTTGCGCACACGCGTCAAGACAGAAGCAGGACGACTTGTCTCTCGGCCGAATGCCCAAGTGCGGGCACAGGGATAGCACGAAATAGGAAACTTTACTATGACTTGGACGCATCCGTTTTTCTCGAGCACCAATCATTGATTGAAGTCGCCGAGGTGGAGCATTCTTTGTTTCTGTTGCAGATGTCTAGGTAGTAGCTCTATGCCAGATAATGATACCTGCTCCTCGTACAAATGCTCGGTCGGTTGGTAGCAGTTTGAGCTGTAAAAGATTGGTATCCATTTGCCACGGCGCAGAATGTCTGCAGCGGCTAATGAAGCAAAACGTCCGCCGCGACTTGCGAGTGGGCACGGGGTGGCGTGGCGGGTGGGCGGTTGGCCATGCCGTTGAGATTGATTCAGTATTATTCGCTTCCATTTGGGCTGGGAACGACGCATGAAGTCAAGACAAGTGTAGGTACCTAAACGGGTCTCTTCGCTTGCATGCAAGGTTTCTTGTCGGATGTAGGAATGGAACTAGAGATACCTTGAGTGGTTACTAGGTACCTAAGGTGAGTTCATCACGACGGGGTCGCATTTGAGTCTGTAGTTGTGCCATTAGTAAGAAATTACACACACGACGGTTGCAGGCCTTGCGATGGAGGTACTACGGCAAGGGTGGTGGTGTGTGAATGTACAGGAGAACGAGCGACAAGGGGGATGGATGTTCGCCAGGAATGGAAGACTGCAGGGACGACATGAACCAGATCGAGGTTGCGTGGATTTTGTCACGCTTCCTAGCCTTATAGTCTGGTATGCGGAGCCAGTTGTCAACTCTTCAACATCCTCTGGGTGGTCTAGTTGGTTCATGGCGTCTGACTGTAATGGTAACATCTCATCAGAAAGTCGGCGGTTCGATTCCGTCCCCGGAGAGCAAATTCTCCCCGGAGAAGAGTTACATTTTTTCTTTTTTTTGCTTCCTTTCCTTTCGCTCCTTCCCTCTTACACTATAATCCGCACTTTCCTTTTTATTCTTGTCCTTTTTTCTTTCCTGGTACTCCCCCGATCAGATTTGTTTCATATCATCGTCTTTTCTTCTTTACCTCAACGAAAATCGACAGATTCCTTTCCTCCACTGCCCGACTTCCTCTTGCTCAAGATCCGTCCACCTTCTTCACCAGGTTTGCTTTCGACCGACGGCATCACAACCTCGGAGTGGTCTAGTTGGTTCATGGCGTTCGACTGTAATGGATAACATCCCATCGAAAAGTCGGCGGTTCGATTCCGTCCTCTGAGAAGCAGTTTCTTTTTTTGCTTCGCTCGGAAACCTCCCTTGGCCTCCTCTTGCTGTTTCTCGTACCTACGAGGTTGGCATCAAACAGCGACATTCGTTGCCGGGGATTGCGGGATCATGTGCGGCATCGTCTACATACCGAGCCAAAAAGGCACGAGATCAAGCTGGTTTCTCGACCTGCAAGCAATCATCACCAGAGACGACGATCGAACTGGCACGAAGCAACGATTCTTAGCACGCCGATGAATGAACATCCTTCTACTGTTCTATCCCTTGAGAACTAGGTACCTTTTTTCCAACTACCTCTGCCCCGGAAATCCAACACGAGGCAACGCGCAGCATCCCTTGCTCCTCGACTACAGCACAACAAGATGCGGCAACACCCAGCGAGCATCTGTGGTTAGCATCAACGTCGGTGTTGCCGTCTTGATCGACGGCGCTCTCGAGACTCATCGCGCGCCTCACGCATCCGATCCCTGGCCGCTCTCGCTCTTAGCGGCTCAGGCTGCACGATCAGCCGCTGGGCCAGAAGCTGCGCCATGGCCTGCCTGTCTTGCTGGTATATGAAGTTGACTATCTCGCGTCTTCGAGCATCGAGGCGTGCGTCGGCGGCCCGAAGCTGCTGCAGTATGTCGTCTAGTCTGAGGCCTCCTGCGTTCAGGACTCCGGGCTGGCCTGCTGGAAGGCCTTGGGGTAGGATAATTGGAGGAGCCGGACCATCAGCATGGCCATGGCCACGAGCCGGAAGAATCACGGGCGGACGAGGCTCGGGACGCTCACGATGATGCTCACGGTGATGCTCACGACGATGCCCGTGATGATGCCCGTGATGATGCCCGTGATGATGCCCGTGATGATGCCCGTGATGATGCCCGTGATGATGCTCGCGATGATGCTCGCGATGATGCCCATGATGATGCTCATGATGATGCCCATGATGATGGGGACGAGCAGGAACTGGAATAGCACGAGCTGGAATGATTTCAGGGGGGCGAGCGAAGGCCGGAGGGGCGCGAGCCGGAGCCGGAGCCGGAGCTGGGGCTGGAGACGGCACAGGGAGGTTGGCAGCATCGTCAAGCGCCAACAGAGCGAACTCATCTGTCGGATCATATCGCAGCCGCGGGATTAGAGTTGAAGTCAGTTCTTCGCTGCCGTCCGCGAGATGAGCCCTTCCACCCCGCGTGATGGGTAACCGGCCGGGCCGTTGGCGGACCGGGACGCGGCGTTCTCGTTCGTTATACAGGGGACAATTGCACTCAAAGTTCCAATCTTCGCCGCAGAGAAAGCAGAACTCGGCGCCGCACACGCATCTACGATATCGGATAAGGGTTAGCTCTCAAGTGTCCAGTCAAATGGGCAGATAATGGGGGGAGGGGTGAAAGAGGACAGTATCCTCACGTCATATGGTTGCATCCATCCCACAGGGTTATCACGACGCCGCACCGAGGGCAGCCCACAAGTCCATTGGCGTCCATCATGTCGAACAGCGCCTCATCATCGCCCTCCGCACTGCATGGCAAGCCTCTGTGCGCTCTTGCGCCGCACTCTCGGCAGGTCGCGCTGCTACACGACGGACACGTTCCCACCGCTGTGGCATTCGCCTCATCTCTGGCCGCCGCCTGAATGGCCGAGGGTGGGATGAAGGACGCGCAGCTGGCGTTGTGGCAGTACAGCCGCTGATCTGGCGGTACGGCATACTCTGCCGACAACTGCCGGAACAAATGGACCAGCGCGGGACGTCCGGCGAGGCGGATTGTGGCCTCATCAAACGGTCGGCAGCAGCGCGGAGGGAAGTCTGTCTCGGAGCGGAGGCCGACGCGCACCAACTCGCGCAGGCAGCTGGCACAGTAGCGGCAGCCGCACGGGACGGCCACGGCGTTGCTATTGAAACAGATGATGCATCCGTTGGCGCCGCCTTCGTCCTGGTTCGCGTCGTCCTCATCTGGCTTGGGCGATGCCCGCAGCAGCAGCCGTCGTTCGTTTTGCGACAGCATCACGCGGGACTGCAGGTTCTGTAGCCGCGGGTGGTCGAGCCTTTCTCGGGCGATTTCGTCGTCGGTCATGATGCGCGAGACTATGTGTGTCTGCTCGTCGTCGGGCAGCATCGAGATGGCCAGCGAGACTGCGTTCGCCAGCGCCGCCTCCGAGAGGGAGCCTATGTCCCCCGGCGGCACGATGTTCATTCGAAGTATGAGATCAAGCAGCACGGGGTGAAGCTCCTCCACTGCTCGCGACCTCTCAGGGGCCGGAGCAGGGCCTGGGGCACGCGCCACAGCAGGCTCTCGGGCGTGATGTCGATGATGTCGCTGCGACATGGTCTATGTGAACGCGTCAGAATCTTCAAGTCTTTGCTCGCTTCTGTTTTCGCAACGGCGCAGGTTCTTATGTTATCCTTGTTGATTTGGCGAAGAGGGTAAAGGAGAGCAACCGCGAAAGGGAAGAAGTGAGAGAGAAGGCTTCTTTGCCGTGCCTTATATCTGCGATCACGGTACGGATCGTGATATGCGAGTTGTTCATTTCCGCAACTCACAAGCTGACAGACTATGTGCTATCAGCGGTTTGTTCAGGTCACTGTGTTCTGGTGTTCCGGTGTGTTATTCCACGCTATCCTTGTTACTCTTTCCCACTGTCGAGTGCGGTCAATCACTGAGGACAGAGGGCGGCAAAGGATCGCGAGCTGTGGCAAGCTTGCCCGCATACCGACGCTTCTCGTTTGTACCTCATTATGCCTCTGCCTGCTGTTTGTTTCCAGGGATGGCGACTCCTACTCATCTTCATCGTCCTTGAAGAAAGGAGCTTCCTTTGACATAAATAAGTGAATGTGCTTGTGTGCTTGTGTGTGTGTATTGAACGCCATGTCGACCATGATCAAGGGTTCGAAAAGGAAGTAAGGTGATATGAGGGAGAGAATTGGGCAGCAGTTTCGTCAAGCAGTCAGTCTTTGGGTCAAGCTATCGTTATATGTTGCCCATCATGAAGTGGCTCTCAGTGTAGTCGATTCTGCCCATTTTACGGGAAAAGTTGTCACAGTTCTGCTAGCATTCGTTTAGCAAAGGATCATTCATTGGAATACTTGGTGTATCAGACTCGAGTGTTGATGGTGCGGGTGAATAGGAGACGAATTGAACTGTGGTGACGATGCGCTGGTCAGTAACTGCTGCTGCAGTACACTTTGATGTTGGTTTGTTTCACAGAATGAAGGCTGTCAATCGCACTCACCGTTATGTATCGCATGGTCACCCTTTGTCGAATGGGGGCGTCAAAAAGACGTATATCTGTATCATGCACCAAGTTCACACTGGGACAGAACCAACGTTGTCCCTCTTCAGAGCCGCAGAGACTTGGATGGAATGGTGTACATTCAGAGTGTCGAATATTTCCTACAAGTGCCCGTTCTGCCTCACAAGAGAAGAGAGAAAGCCTCGAGTGTACACATGGAGGAAAATGTTTTTGTCTTTGTTACAGGACAAGGGTATTTCGCAGAATCGAGTATCCAATATGCATGATCCAGCCCTAGAGGATCACGATGAAATCAACAAGGGAGGCAGGCAAATGAACAAAATGACAAGAAAAGCCAAATACCAAGTGATATCCAACAAAAAGAAGAAAAGAAAAAGAAAAAGGAAAGAAAATCGAACAAAGACCACGATCCATAAATCGGCCTGATTGACGCTGTTCACGAAGCAGGAGAGACCCTTTCCCCCCGCCTCCCGGCGACCACAACTCCCATATAACATCCACATATTTCCTTTCCGAGAGACGAAAAAAGAGAGCCCAGAATAATAATGACCCATTGGTGCCTTTCCCGAAACCTTTCCCCTGTGAATTGCCATATTTCCGTTCCGCCCCTTGTGACTAAAAAGAGTTTGTTTGATGCAGCCCGGAGTCATGTACCCTTGGAGATCCCAGTAACCGTTGACAAAGGGGGAAAATGAAGTAGTGATGATAAATAAAGTATTCAAAAACCAAGACGCCGCAAAACTCCGTTTCGTCAGAAACTCCATCGCTGATATATTTCCGCATGTTCACATGAAAGGCTAAAGTGTTAATAAAGCGGCCGCCTCCCTCTATATGCGTAGGGAAGAACAGCCTGGAAAGACAGGAGAAGCGCCCGAGTGATGAGGGGGTTGGGGGCGCAGCTCCCTGTAGAATTGGAGAAGAGAGATTTCGCTTTTTTTTTTCTTTGTTTTTGTTTCTGTTCTCAGTAGCTGAAGTCGACGTGCGCCATCGTCGGGACCGAGTCTTTGTTTCCATTGGAAGATGCTGTCGTTATTTCGTTGCCATCCCCGTGATGCGCATTGGGAGGCATTTGTATGATGACCGAATTTGAGTCGCCCAGGGTAGTATCGGCGCTCGATTGCGTGGACGTCGTCTGTAGCTCGTGATCCGGCGGAGGCTGGGCGCTGGGCGACCATCCCTCGTCGAGAATCTGCTGGAAGCTCCAGCTTGGCTCGAAGTTTCTGCTATTCCAGGCATGGTCCACTCGCTCGTACATCTCGTCAATCTGCTCCAAGCTGATTTTGCTGGTTTCGTATACCATGGCCCAGACGAAAAAGACGGCGAGGATGCAAAACGCTCCCCAGATGAAGAAGATCTTGGTCCCGAAACCAGCCGTGCCGGGCCCGCTGCCCACCATGAAGGGCGTACTGTAGCCGATACCGAAGTTGAGAACCCAGTTGGAGAATGTCGAAATCGACATGGACTTTGCGCGAACTTTGAGGGGGTATATCTCGGACGTCACGACCCACGCAACGGGACCCCAGGAGGCGGCGAAGAAGAAGATGTTGAGAGAACAAAAGACGATCAGAATGGTGGTAGATGCCTGCTTGAGGCCTTCCCCAGCAGCGGCAGCGAACGACGCCATGACCAGCTGACAGCATGCCATACCGAGGGCGCCCACTATCAACAGTTTGCGGCGACCCCAAGACTCGATAACAAAGACGCCGACAAAGGTTGACACGACGTTGATGATTTGGATGATGAGCGACTTGGTGTAGGGGCTGTCGACGCCCGAACCGCCGAAAAAGGTGGTGCTATAGTACATGATGAAGTTGATTCCCGTGAGCTGCTGTAGCATTTGGATACCACATCCGGTAAATGTCCGGCGTCCAAGATGAGGCGAGCCTACAAAGATCTCCTTGTAGGTGTCGGGACCCAAGGTCAGTTCGTACTGGTGATTGGCAACGATTTCCTGGAGTTCGTCGATGAGGGCTGGGTGGGTGATGTCGAGGCGTCGGAGGCGACTGAGCGAAAGACCCGCAGCTTCCTTCTTGCCTTGCTTGACAAGGAATCGTGGAGTCTCGGGGAGGAGCAGGAGGCCGCCCGTCAGGATGGCGGCAGGGAGCATCTGAAGGCCAAGGGGGACTCGATAGGAGGCAGCTGATGGGATTCTAGAGGTGATGATGTTGATGATGGAGGCGGCGAGGAGGCCTATGGTGATGGAGAGCTGGTAGGCGCATACGAGGGTACCACGTATCCATTTGGGAGCCATTTCGGACTGATATAGAGGAACGAGTACCGAGACGGCGCCAACGCCGACACCAGCCAGACATCTGTTCCACGAGGTCAGTCCGTCTCCAGAACGAAAAGTAAGAGGCAAAAAACCCACCTTCCAGCCAACAGGACGGATAGCTCGTCGGCAGAAACTTGCAGAGCGGCACCGACGCAGAAGAGGAAGACAGAAAGGAGGAGAGTTCGCCGACGACCTAGTGAATCGCCAGCGGGAGCGGCGAGGAGGGCTCCAACAGCGGTGCCGACGCTGAGGATGGCGACGATGAGGGCCGAGTCTTTGGCGCAAATGTCGTCGTTTTCGGTCTTGTTGTTACACGTTCCAAACCGCTGCTTGAATTCATCCATGGCGAGAATGCCGTTGATTGCCCTAGACGAAGAAGTGGGTTAGCGGTCGGTGTTGGCACGCAAATGCAACTAGACGGATGCATGAGAGCCGAGTGCAACGACGAAGGGGGGAAGGGTTTGCAATAGTAAACCTGACAAAACCCAGGTGCCGTGCGAACGCTCTGCCTTCTTGCTGAGGGTCGTGCCAGGGTGACGAGGAAGATGATGGCGCTGTTGTCCCGCATACACTCTTTCCCCCATCGTCGTGCAAGAACGTGGTATGGTGGACGCAAGAATTATGACAAGGCACAGCACGTCCTGATGCAGCACTAACGGCATCATCCCGGCCAAGAGCCGTCCTCCCTCCCTTCAAAAACATCTCCAGTGATCGAATACAAGAACTTGGTACGGGCAACAACGACATCGAAGGCGGCAACGAGATCGAAACAGGGTCGGGCGAGGGTTGTCGAGCATCGCAATTCACGGGCTGATAACAATGGGCGGCGCTGCTTACCCAGTATCGTAACCAAAGAGCAAACCACCGGAAGCGACGAAGAGGCCGACCATGATCGCTGGCGCTGACGAGCCAGCGACATTGTCGGGCTTGTGCCAGCCCATGGCGATGGCCATGGTGACGGAGTTTGGGGAGTCAATCCAGGGCTTCAGGCGTTGCGACGCCCTTTCGCGTCGAGGCGGGCGGCGGCAGAAGCGAGGGATTCGACGATGGCAGGTCGCCGGCAACAGGCGCTGTTGGAGGCGCAGCGACGAGCGAGAGTGTTTCTGGGGAGAGGTCGTGGAGAATCGGACGACAAGAGCGAGAGGCAGGCAAGCAAGCAGGCAAGCAAGCAAAAACGCTGCGGCGACGAGCGTCACGGACGACAGTGGGTAATATTCTCTGCCTCTCAGTGGAAGATGGGGGGCGCCGAGGCCAGACCAGCAGAGCAGAGGCAAGGGTTGGAGCGAGCCGGCTGCGCTAGAAGCGTGACCACTGACGGTGCTAACGGCACCAAGAGCAGCGCAGGCACTAACAGGCAAACGGCAGAGGGCACAGTGCCGTGCTAGCAGGATGGAGGTTGTGAGTTAGTCTGTGCTGGACCGTAATAGTTGGAGGTAATAATAGCGACAAGTGCGTCGGTCGAGTCGAGTGCGAGCCGTGGGCTGCCAGTCCTAGTCCTGTCCTGGGGGCTGATGATGGCGTCCTTGGTTAGGTTGACAGCAAGCGAATCCACGGATCCGAGTGGTACAAGCCGGCGGCGCAACAAGGACGACGAGGCCGAGAGGCATCAATCAATGGATCAACGAGCTCGAGGCTTCCGCGGCGCTGCTCTGGTGCGGTCGCGGCATGGGAGAAGCAGCCCAGGAGATGTCGGAGCACTCGAGCCTGGGGCGTCGGGCCTCGTCTGTGAGCGAACCGTGACAGTTGAGCAAGTAGGTAGGTAAGTAGGTATTTCGACCTCGGGTGAGATTTGCTGGTTGGCCCTGGAACGTCGAGGGAGGCAGAGGGCGAGCGGCTTCCGAGCTGGAACTGGGATTTGTGGGCCGCAGCGTGATGCGCGCAGAAGCACCGCGATCCAGATTGGGCGGCCGCCGCTTATACTTGCAAGGCTTGTCAGCACGACCAAGGCCGGCGGCAGTGAAGAAGAAGAAAGAGAAGAACCAGGCGTGCAGGTGAGGAACAGCGACAAGGGGCAGAGGTCAGATTCGGGGCGAGGAAGACGGAGGAGCAAAGTCAATGGAGGCGGGAGGGCTAGCAAGCGAACAGGAAGCGATCAGCGCGAGCAGCATGGCGCTGACGGCGCCTGATTGGCCAACGAGGGGCTCTGGTGCGCCCCACCCCGCAGCGGCAGGAGAGGGAAGGCCCTGAAGGACGGGGGCCTGGAGCCCTGGAGCAGCACTGGAGCAGCCCTGGAGCAGCCGTGGATGGGTGCAGCGTGGAGTGGAGGAGGCCCTGGAGCACCCGCCTGTGGCCCCCTTCTAGGCCGCTTCTCCGCCTGGGCCTGGAAGCCGGATCCTGGGGCAGGGGATCGATCGCAACGTGGGCGCTGTTGCAGGTCAGCGACGGAAACGATGGGCCGTCGAGCATCGACGTCTGCTCTGCATCTGCCACGCATACCGCACGCTTCGTTGTCTGTACTCGTACTTTTACCAGCACCGACAATTATTACAATCGATTACCAGTCCAGCTAGGTACTCAGGTACTCGCCTAGACCGCTTCGACTGTGGCTTCTGGCAGCAGCAGCAGCAGCATCTTGGCCGCTTGGCTTCATGTTGCGCCTTGGGCCATTATTGCCGAGCCTCCTCCTCAATGGTGTCGGCTGTCATCGTACTCCGTACCACTCAGACACACAGAAAAAGCACGCGCAGGTACCGAGTACGCGTTGTCAACAGCTGCAAGCACCCTGGGAAACCGCTTTTCCCATCCTCTCCCGAACTTGCAGCGCTGAAGATGGAGAATGGGGACCCGGTCGTCCAGGTACTCGCTGCGTATCCACTACTTGACCCATCCTGCGAGCACCCGGCCGCCGCCTATTCGCTGCTGTGGCTGGCTAATCACTCGCGATGCTGGGGCTCGCCACCCTCCTTTCAGCTGGCGCCATGCCTGGTTGGGGGATTCGCTCGCCGCCACAGAGGATGGAATGGAGTTGGCCGCCCCTTGCCAGCCGCTCATTTTCCCACCGTGTACAATGTACGAGTACGGAGTACGGAGCACCAACAGTATGGACGAGTACAGATAGTATCTGGGGGGAGGACAAAGACTCCAGAGAAACTGTAAGGGAAGACGTGAGAAAGAAAGGGAAGCGGCAAGAGGAGAACGATGAAGAAGAAGAAGATGGTGATGAGGATGACAATGACGATGATGAGGAGGCTATTTCAGACTTTGGCTCGGCAGGAAACCGGCAGGGGAGGGGGCCGGGAGGCTTGACGCAAAACGTTGGTGCTGCAACAATGGGCTCACGGCGACGCACTCGCAACCACGCAGAGCTGCTCGTTGTTGCTCGTTGCTCCCGAGTACGAGGACATGCGTGTTTCTTCGCCCTCGCACATGTACAACTACCACGCCTGGCAGGCCGCACAAGAGCAGGGCAGCAACCAGGTACGGGCAGGCATGTATCACCCGAGAAGGAGACGGATGGAGTTGCACTTACATGTACATACAGCACCGGGCCTCAAGTATCGTTGCACCATCTGCGCCGGCGTCTCTCACCTCTCACGATACTCAGTATTCGTACAACTAGTGCCTGTTCCGGTGCCTAATAGTCGAGGCGACTATCGGGCAACAGGTCTCCATGCTACCTACCTGGACTCGTGCTCGACGACGATATCCTTGGGCCAGACTGCCCCCCAGCGCCGCCATGTCCGATCCTTGTCCCGCAAGAGCCCAGAACACCTCTCAAGACTGGCGACCAGTTGGGGGTGGAGCGGTGAATGCAATTTCCATCACCAAGAGAAAAAGCCATCGACCGTGGGCCAGCTGTCCAGACGAGAGCTGGATTGGCTGAATGCGAAGAAGCTGTATATTGGCTGCCAGCTAGCTGCATCACGCTGGCCTGAGTGGCTTCCGCCCTCCTCTCTTCCCCCTCCTCGCTCTGGCCAGCCTGCGAGTCCTGTGAGGGCGCCCCCCCCCTCCAGCTATTTGCCCGCCGCGCCTGACAACCTGGAGTCTATTACTGTTGCTAATATAAGCGACAGAGCCTGACCCGGGTTGGTGCGGCACAGTATGATTTACAGCCGTGAGCCTCTCGACAGCAATGATTTCCAACCGGGATGTCTTGCCTCGGTAACGCATCAAGGAGCCCGGCTGGTCAGATACCACAAGTGTGACGAACGTCGGAGCGCTTTCAGATGAGATTTTCTGTACCAATACATCCGGCCGGGCAGCGACAACGCTTCATGTACCCGGGCCCAGGCAGAAGTAAGGTAGGTAGGGCACACGTGCGTGAGCATGGCAGAGGTGGGAGGATCTGTTCTCGGCAGCTCGCAGCAAGAAATCGAACGATGCAAGCAGACGAGTGTCAGATTCTCGACGCCAGACTATGCCCCAAGCAGCTGCTCGTGCCTTTGTGCTTTCGATTCTGGTGATTCAATTGGTAATGTGCGGATAATAGAGCAGATATTACGGGAGGAGGCACGATTCATGACATCTTGTCCCAGTCATCCGCTGTTCCTGACAGCCCGCGGTTTCACCCAGAGATTTCGACCGCCACGAGATTCAGTTCCAAGCCACAAGAGACATACTAGTATGCAGGATAGCCGCACCTAAAAAGAGGAGAAAGAAAAGAAGATTTAAAAAAGGGTAATCGAAGAGCCCAGCGAAGTAGCTCGTTACACCACAACGGCGCACTCTAAAAGCCCCCTGATTGGCGTGGCGGCTGTTGTGCGCAATGATTTGCAAAAAGAAAAACGTGGTCGCATTTGAAACCAGCAAAAGAACAAAGAGAAAGGGAAAGGGACGGGACGGCAAGATTATGCGGAGAAAATCTGGGGAAGGAAAAACGGACTCGAGAAAAGAAAAGAAAAAAAAGGCCATCTGGAATTGCTTTCGAGCCGCTGCCACTCCACAAACGGGCGATACAGTGTTGATTATACACAAATACTGTACCACTCATTCTTGTGCTGGGCGCCTTTGTCATTCATTGCCAGCTTGGGCCGTTGCAGGAATCGGATGCTTGCAGCGATTGGCGGTGGTACAAGCTTGGATTAGGAACGACCTTTGGTTAGCATGGATCTGCTGGCGACATCCGTGATGTCCATCCCGATGGCCTGACCAGCTGCTCGACGGGCCATGCTTTGGGTCATCCGTACAGATCGGACTAGATGGTCTTCATGCCTCAGACTCTGTTCAATAGCCAGGACCGAATCAGACCTGCGTGCTGCATTAGCAGCGACTTAGGTACAGTAGACGAGCAAGCCGAGAAACGGGCCATGATAGCGTGAGCGTTTACCATATTGATTCTGTCATGGATTTACAGTAATGATTCTGTCATGACTCTGAACCTTCTCTCAGTGACAGCTATCGAGGGACAGGGGCAGAGTTTTTTTCAGCTGCGCATAGGGGCACCAACTGGATGGAATCGGCATAGTTTCAAGACCAGGTATCATGCTTCGCCTGTCCTACTATACCTAGTATCTCCATAGATGCGTATTGCTCCCCAGCAGCCATGCAAGCTTGACAGCAAGAAGCGTATTCCTGCCAGATCAACACAAAGATTGTCGGCATGTGAAGCCTCGTCTCGGCTGCCTTCAGCCATGGCCATCGATCCCGAGTTTGCTCCACGGTCGGGATGTCATTGAGCTGAGGCTGGTAAAGGGGAAAACCCGTGAACTATCGACCTCCGGCCTCGGCCCTCAGCATTCGGAGATTCTTTTCCACAGGACCAGGCGTTTGAGCGTCATATCAAATCAAATGATGTGTTGTAGAGATGGAAAGGGGGCTTGTAGAGTATGTTTTTTCCACCAGGTACATACAAATGACTGCATCAAACAGCAACAGATCGAACAGCAAGAAATTACCTACGCGTATCTGGGACACGCCGACACCGTCACGCACAAAGCATCTGTATGTAGCATGTATTATGCCGCGGTGATGCAACGCTGTGCCGGAGCAAATCCAGCCCATCCAGTATTAACTATCATAGTCAAGCCATATGAGCAGCTTCATTTATTTTACTTTTTTACCTCCTCACACACACACGTTCTCTCTCCATCAGCCGCCCAGATTTGACAGATGACAGATGATGCGTTTCCCTGCGCCTCGACCCCGGATCGGCATCAACCCCCGCATATCGCCACTGACTCTTCGACTTTGACTTGACTCGCTTCACTCCATCCATCCATCCTCATCATCCTGAATCCGCATCACCGCCCTCTCAGCTGCTCGCCAGAAAAAAATAAAACCAACCCCCCCTTGAATGGGCCTTGAAAGTTGTCACTCTAGCGCCCCGAGCTAGTGAAGGACGTCGGCGCGGAAGTCTTGCGAGCCGAAGAAAGGCGGGACAAGAAACGCAGGCAAATGACAACGCCCAAAAAATGAGGGGGGGAGGAAAAGAAGAAGAGAGGGAGGGGCTTGATGGCATTCGTTCACCCTCCATTGCTTCATTCCCTCGTAGATATTACATGTACCCAAGATACGGATACTGTCTGCAATGCCAACAGCTGCCTTTTCCCCTTGCGTATTGCAATTACTACTGAATACTATTGTCCAGACTTGGAGAATCATTCATCATTTGACTCTTAAAACAACAAAGTCCAGTTTCCTGTCTGTTACTAGCTTTCCCAGACGGGGGGTTTGAAAGGGCCGGTTGCCTGCATCTAGCAGAAACGCCCTGTTTCTTCCGATCGCGGGCACACGTTTGCAAAGCCCGGGTTTGATCTGTTTAATCAATTATCTATAACGATGGGCGGGGGCATACAGTCATGATGAGGATGGTAGAGAGAGAGGGGAAGGGGAGAAAGAGAAGGAGATGAGCTACGGTGAATGAAGAGAAGAGAAGAGATACATGTTGCCTCTCTTTGCCTGGTCAGGTAGATCCGCGTGATGAGAACCAAAAGGCCGTAATTGCCATGCAGCCATCAGAGGGTTGATGGTGGCGGCGTTATTGTTTCGTATTCATTCATTCCCTCACTCAACTTACAACGAAGATCGCCGACCCCAGGCCGGTGTACAGATCATCCCTAAATGAACGAAAGGGAATTAGGATGCTCGGGTCCTTTAAAGAGAAGTCGTCTTATCTCGAAATGTCACCGCCAAGCACAAAACGGTGACTTGCAGAAGAGGGAAAGACATCCATCCCCATGCTTCCCTCCCGCGCATCAGGGCCTGAAACGGAATCGCCCAACAGTTCCAATCTCATTTGCATGGTTTTTTATCGTTTGGCACAGAGAATCAACCCAATACCTAGTCTAACGAGAACGGAATCCATGGAAGTGGCGTGTTTTTTTCTCAATTCCAGTCCCTTGCTGCCGCGGTTGGATGATGCCCGCGTGTGCCTGGTGATGATAAACCCTCGACTTTCACCCTCTTCTGCCGTCTTCAGACTGCTGATTCCTCCACCTATCGCGCCATTCAAACAGAACACTGACCTGTGACATCCAGTATTTCCGCCGTACTCCGTAAACACACGAATTACATTATGTACATGCCTCAAACTCCTTGCTCATGTTACATACATACAGAGCAACCAAAACCTCAGCCACCCCCCTGCCGCAAGTGACATCCCCTCCCTCCCCAGGGTTCGCATCCACGCTGCTTGTCACCCAGACCACCTCGAGGAGACCCTCCTCTCCCGCTCGCTCCCTTTTTGTAGATCGTTGCCCGTCAAGCGGAATGTCCAGCGTCGCATCGCCCCATTGATACAAGCTTCTTCCTTCAGGACCCCGAATACATGTCGACATACTTGTAGCTTGTCTTTCTCGCGTCTTTGCGACCAAATCCGAGTGCCGAAAGAGAAATCCTAGGTACAAGTACTTTGTACAACGGGGGGATTCATTAACAGGAGCAGCTGCTCCGCAAATATCGTAGTGAGGAGGGCTGGTTTTCCCGATCGGACCCTCATTCCGCATGTTTGAGGTACTACTGGAATTCATGTTCAAATAAGGGTCTTAATTATTAAGAGGCTGCATCCCAAGACGGTGGTCATGTAAAGTGAGACAGACTACAAGACCAGAGACATATAGGGTGGGCATTATCACCTTGGCCGTGATCAACTTCGTCCTTGGCTGTTGAGTTGTCACATTGCTGTAATTTGTAGGGTTGGCATTAATAATATGACGGGCAACGAAGCACTTCCTCGGCGGAATGCTTCACCACGTATACAGGTATGAAGCGGTAGGATATACTTGGACCAGATTACATTCATGGCTTGAACATGTATGTATCTTGCAACAACACTCGAGAGAGAACCCCTGTTGAAAGGCTCAACTTCGCTCTCTCTCTTGGTATCGTCTAGGAACAAACGCCATCTTGCCGTCTTCTGCTACAACTCGCACAAACACCCAAGTGTAGATTAAACAGTTGATTTATATGCAAGCAAGCATAGCTATCCGTACACTACATGAAACACATACGAAACCAAGCCGGTGCGCCTGTGAAGAAGCCCATCTAGCAGCCCATCGTTGGTGAGCACGACGCGGAGGAGGCTTGCACCCCTTCGCAATTCATCATCATGGTATATGCATCTCTCTCCTTCTCCCCAGATGCCAATCAGTGCTCTACCACTTCTCCTAACAATTTCCCGCTCATTCTTTTGTACATGGCATGACCACTTTCTCTCTTCCTTCTTTAGATCTCAAGAGTCACCTTCTGTCCCTTGACGCGGCCAATGACCTGGCTGGGGGCGTACTTGGGAATGACCTCGTCGTCGTGAAGCATCTCAAACTCCTCGGTGGCGTCGCGGCCCATGAAGTTGAGAATGGCGTTGACGCCGCCGGGGTGCTCCTCGAGCCAGTTGGTCAGGTCCAGGACGACGCCCTTGACGACAACCCACAGGTCCTCCTTCTTGTTGTGCTTGGCAATCTCCTCCATGGTGTACTCCTTCTCGGGAATGGAAAAGGCCTTGGCCTTGCCAGCAGTCTCCTTGGGGGCAGCCGCAGAAGTGTCAGGCTTGGCGGCCACCTGAGCGGGAGCGGAGCTGGCGACGGCGCCGTTGGCCCACTCGACGGTCAGCTTGCCGGGAGCAGAGGGGTCGAGGTGCAGGGAGATCTGGCCCAGACGCTGAGCGGCGCCGGCGGTGCCCTGGAGGGCATGCTGGAAGAGGTAGCTGCTGGCGTTGTCGCCGGCAACGCGACCGTAGACGACGCAGCCCAGCAGCGAGGAGCCGCCGAGGCGGTTGGCGCCGTGCACGCCACCAGCCAGCTCACCGCAGGCGAAGAGGCCCTCGAAGGGCTGCTTCTCCTGATTGAGGACCTGAGCCTTGTCGTTGATCTCGACGCCGCCCATGGTGAAGTGCAGCACGGGCTCCATGAGGGCAACGTGGAAGTCGTCGTTGATGTCCAGGGGCAGGTTGTGGAAGAACTTCTTGCCCCAAGGGTCCTTCTGCTTGCCCTCGGCAATGGCGTTGTAGGTCTGGAACGTCTTCTGCAGGTGTTCGGGGGTGCAGCCAATCTCCTTGGCGAGCTGCTGGCCCGTGATCTTCTTCATCAGGCCGCGGCCAGAGTAGTGGCGGGTGTGGAAGTCCAGGACGTTGGACGCCTTGGAGTTGAGCACCAGGCGGATGGGGAACTTGTTCTTGTCCTTCTCCTTCCACATCATGCCGGAGACGTAGTCACGGTGGCCGAGCTCGTCGCAGAACCGGTCACCGTCGGCGTTGAGAAGGAGACCACCCTCACCACGCAGAGCCTCGGCGGCCAAGAACTTCCACTTGTTGCCGGGGTCCTTGGGGTCGACCAGACCGGTGGGGTGGACCTGGACCTTGTCCATGTCGATGCCGTTTCCGCCAATGGCCATGACCATCTTCTGGCCGTCACCGGTGGCGTGGGTGCCGTTGGTGGTGGCGAGGCCAAAGATCTCGGGGCGGTGCTTCTTGAGCAGAGAGCCCTCGCCAAAGTCGGCGGCGTAACCACCGGTGGCGAGGATGACGGGGCCGTCCAGGCTGGCGGTCTCGCCGTTCAGCTCGTAGGTAACACCAGTGACCTTGTTGCCCTCCTTGTTCAAGCCGGTGACGCGAGCCTTCTTGATGATCTCAACGCGGTGCGGCTCGGCCTCGGCCAGCTCCTCGATGCGCTGCATCAGGGCGTAGGTGATGGCCATGCCGGGGAACTTGGCATCGTGGCCTCGGTGGGTTCGGGGCTGGGAGTGACCACTGTGAATCCAATTGTCAGTTGGGTCGCTTCGCTGAAACGATGATATCCTGCCGAGTCTTCCTCTGGCATTACAAACAACACAAGGATAGAACTCACCCTAGTCGGGAGACGAGCGTCAGGTCGAGGTTGAAGACATCCTGCAGCCACTCAACGGCGGCAGCGGACTTGTAGGTGAGGACCTTGATGAGGTCCGGGCGAGCCTGGTCACGAGCAGACTTGAGGGTATCGTCGTAGAACTGCTTGACGCTGTCGCGGATGTTGTGCTCGACCTGGGTGCGGGTCAGGGCACCGTTGATGCCGGAGGTGGCCTTGGTCGAGTTACCGCCGAAGAAGCCTGAGCAGCAAATGTCAGCAATCTCCGTAGGTGTTACAATGGCCTCCGATAGCGTTCGCGATGCAAAATCGGCCGAAGATTGCCATGCTGTGGTTTGAACTCACCCTGCTTGTCGAGAACCACGACGTTGCCGCCGGCGAGGTAGATTGTGTGCGCGGCAGACAGACCGGAAACTGTCAGAAGGCGCGGAAATTAGCAAATTGACGATCCAAGAACCAGCATCTCGTCTTTCCTCCCGCGCATCTGCTCGGATCGCCCCTGGGGACGAAAGAAAGCAGCGGCAGAAAGAATAAGCGCGAGACGGTCAAACTGTGGGCTTGTACTTACGGCCACCGCCAACGACAATCACTCTGGGAGCCATGATTTGTGACGTGGAGGAGCTTGGGAGGGCAGAGAAGAGAAATCGGCAGGAAAGGAAGAAAAAAAGAGATTGAAATGGGGGTATATGGAGGGATGGGAGAAGGAAAAGGGGAGGGATGGAGAGGAGGAGGAGAAGGAAGAAGAGAGAGAAGCTGAATCGGATCGCGGCTCGACGTTGGAGTTCTTAAAAGCATAAGGGAACAGGCATGCAGGTGAGCTCCACGCCGAGGGCGGCAGTGAGCCGAGGCACCCAGGTGGGTAAGCCGCCGAGACGGTACTCCGCCATCCGTGCACGTACCGGTACTTGCGGCTGGGGCTCCCATGTGGCCACAGCGTGTCTGTTGCCGGTGGCAGCGGGGAGGCACGACGGTGGGCGGCCCAGCATGCCCTCTAGAGTCTGGGGGCCGGGGGAGGCGCTGTGTACCGGTACTTTGGCTGGCTGCCGAGTACAAGCCATTCCACGTTCCCCGTGAATCATGATGGCATCCGCAAGCAGCGGCACGGGTTTCTGTTCGCTGGATGATCGGGCGAGTTATGGAGCAAAGATGCTGTTTTGATGCATTGTCTAGAGATGAATTCATCCTCTAATTAATCCGCAGAATAACCATTACTGGAAGTTCTTCTCTCAAGCATCTCTGCTGTTCTTTGCTATGCCGGTCTTGATCGGTATTTCGTCTTGAATGCTTGGGTGCATTCTACCCTTAGTAGGTACCTGTGCCTCGTCACCCCACTAATAAACTACCCCAAACGCGCTGCCAAATCAGCGTCCAGGCTTTGTAAACTGGCGTCTGTTCGGACAATATATACCCGAGGGTCCTGCTGCCATTGGACCAAGGAAAATGGGATGAAGAAGGGGGAAGCTGAGTAGAAAAAGGCTTGCAGTTGTTACAGCTGAATGGGACAAGATTGCCTGGCGAAGCATCAACTCTCATTACCATGAACTCGGTCTGGACTGTTCATGATAATGATTGTCATGAGAAACCTGAAGTTGGTGGTACACAATGCCAGTGCCGAGGCTTATGATCGTCTCCCCCACGACCCACGAGCCTCCATCTCTCACCACGACATGGGAAACTCGCGCTACAAACGAACGGCCAACCAAGCCGTAAACACGTTTGATTCGCGCCAACAGCATTCATCAGCGTCTCCTTTCCATTCGACAAGCCTCTATTTGTGCCGTGATCAAGAATCATTGATTATGGCATTTCCCCCTCGCGACACCCAAACTAGCACAAGCCACAGGCCCGAGTCCATCCACATGCTTTCACATGTCAGGCAACAAAATCCAGCCATCAGCCCAGCTGACCATGACACCCTTTCCGAACCTGACATCACCACGCCTCTCTCTCCCTGCTGCCTGCCTGCCTACTTGACCAACAGCACATGTGTGTACGGCGTACGGAGTATTATCTATATATTGCCAAACCCACTCGATTCCCAGAGAAAAGGGAGACACAAGCCGGAATTACCCCACACTCAATCAAATCCCCAAATCCGGGGAGCCACCCGGGCGCAAGTCAGATGATGGTTCTTCTCTTTGCCGGGGCGCGGCGTCGGCGAGGCGACTGTCCAACACAACGCTAATTGGTCAACCCCAGGTTGAATATCATCCGATATTTCCAACCCTCCGCGTCCTTTCTCTCAGATATTGAATCTCACCTTTTCACGTGAAAGTCCGCCGGGCTTACAATCTCGTGATACGCCACCTCGGCAGGTAACACTTGATCTGGCACTCCGGATCCCCTTCAATATTGTCCATGTAGTACCTTGGCGCGGTACAGTAGCGATTACACGTCAAGCAGGTCTTTTGGCCCAAGCTTTTTGCATGTTTCCATCGGCTTGATGGCACGAGCGTCTACCCTTCGGACACCATTTTTCCACCTCTTGCGCCTTGACTAACATGCTCATCAACGATATTCACTACTTGATCTTCAACTTTACTATCATTTCAATTGGAATCATGTGACACCTCACACTTTCCTAATTCGAGCACCCACGCCGCTGATTACCTAATTCATCCCAACAACCCCAGTGACGTCGTCGTGCCTGTAATCGCCCTGTTACGATATCAACTCCAGCCCCATCCCATCACCCGCTTGTACACCCTCAACCAATCCAACCCCAGCCCAACCCAACGCCCAACTCATTCAAGCACAGCAATGAGGCTCCTCTCCAACCTCTTATCCCTATCCCTCCTCGCAACCAGAACAGCAGCAACCCCTCCCGCCCAAGAACCCCTCCAAAACACCAACAACAACCGCATCCCCCCATACCCCAACCCAGGCCACCTCCCCGTCATCATGACTCCCTCCTCCTCCAACAACCAAGCCGAAAGCCAAGTCCAGCCCGCCGTCCTCCTCGTCGACATCCTCGGCACCCAGCGCTCCCTCACGACCTTCTTCTCCCTCTCCCGCATGCGCCCCGAGACGAGCGACCCCCTCGCCGACCCGCACGCCAAGACCACCGTCCTCGCCCCCAGCAACGTCGCCATCGAGGACCTGCCCCGGAAACCGTGGGAGAATCCCGGCGACTACGATGCGCTGGGCAGCCAGGCGTATGACGGCTCCGGAGGGAAGGAGCGCGCGGACGAGAACATGATGAGGTTCGTGCAGGCGCATCTCGTCGTCGGAGGGCAAGATGCGTCGAGGCCCTGGGAGGCCGGCGTCAAGGCCAAGACGGCCGCGGGGAGGGAGATTTGGTGGGAGGCCCAGGGCGGGAAGAGCGGTGGTGATGGCGAGGGGACGAGGGTTATCATGCCGGATCGGGTGGAGGTTGAGCGGGTTGCGAGCCGGGTTGCGAATGGTGAGGTGGTAAGTTGCTGACCCTGAACCTCTGTTTATATTTTCTCTTTATGTCGAGCAACGACGAAGGGAAAGGGGAAAAGGCTGACTGAGCTTTGGTTTAGTGGATTCTGAAAAGAGTCTTGAATTACGCGTGATGATGTGACGGTGTCTTTTTGTGGCAATGTTATCTATCTGTTCTCTTATCTACGACGCTCATGAACATCCCTTTTCTCTATTTCGACTAGCGATATATCGATTGACATCGAAGGACGACGGCGGACTTATACAAGAATGAATCAATAATCAGCGTGTCGCTATACTGCTCTTTAACTCGGGTAACAATGCCATCGCTTGGAAAGCAGAGAACAGATTGATGCCGATTGTACGTCGTCAATCATACAGTTCCGTTCCTGCACGCTAAATCTCCTCGAAATTGACAAGTTTTTCTTGGCTACCTTTACCCAGATACAATTCTCTGGCTTGGAGGACAGCAAATTGACGAAATGGCAGTCGTCATGAGGTCACAAGCAAGTAAATGACTAGCCCAACATCAGTCCAATATATTCAACAGCTCAGAAGAGAACCTTCTCCATCAGCCTCCAACTTCTTTTGTGCTCCCACGTCCTTTGTCCCGTAACCATTTCTAGCCAACCAACGCCCGGAAATCACAACAACTCCTCAAGGTCTGCCCTCCAAGCAGGAGCCCAGTCCTCACGAGCTGCACAACCACGTCTCAGCCTGAGCTCGCGTCTACTATTTCCCATATTGCGACAAAGTAGATACCATGGCGTATGGACTCGTTCAAATGCCACAAAAGAAGCAGAAAATCGAAACGTGAAACGACATGGTAGCAGACCGCCCTGTCTCGGCGCCGTCAAAAAAGCAGCAGATGCACCTCCAGGAAACAAACAAGTTCTCCCCCATCTGACAACGGCCAAAACAAAAGGCAATCGTATGAACGTCTCACACTATAACCCATCTCACGCGCCACGATGACAAAGCCGGCCAAGTGCATGAAATAAGACGACTTATACACCAAACAGCATAAAGAATACACTTAAAAAAAAGAAGATGTCAGAAAGAGAGCAATATGACAAAAGAGATGGAAAAAGAAGAGAGACGACGAAGAAAAGACAAAGAAGGGTATCTGAAGAAAATGGACAGCATCGCAATCGATCAAGAGTATGTGATACAGCCTATCGTTCCACTTTCAGGCGCTTCGGATCGCCTGCCGTTTCTTGGTTCTCATCCTGCCCAGGACCCTCAAGATCCGGACTCTTCCGCTTGGCGATTCCTGATGGCTGGGTAGAGCCCTGATTGCCACCTGCTGCGCTGGAACCCGCGTTTCCGCTGCTGCTCAATAGATGGCTGTCGTCTCGGAGAAAGCTTGGCCCTGTGCCGACCACGGGCGTGGCAAAGTTGAGGGGACTGGGCAGCGTGTTGTTGTCGCTGCCTCTAAAGCTCCACTCCGGATAGAAACTGCTGGGGCTGGGCAGCAGCTCATTGTTCAAGAACCGAGAGGGAAGCGCGGAAACGGGTGTGTCTCCGTTGACGTTCTGCTGAGGAATCGGCCGGGCGAACGGATTGGGCGGCCCCGTGGCCCCCGCGGACAAAAGTGTCGTAGCGGACGGGGACGGCGGCGGAAGGACCACGCTGTTGTGCCGATGCGGTGCGTTGGCCGCAGCGTCAGTCGGAATCCGGGGTGAGTTTGAGTCACCCGTTGCGCTCCCAGCCTCAGAGCCGCCGTCAGGGATTTGCACCGTCAGGCGAGGCGGCTTCGGCCTTGTACCCCCAACGGCCGTGTTGATCTTCAGACTGCTGTTCTGCGACGGCGTATCAGGAAGGGAGGACACGGACGTGTTGCGCAGACCGGACCGTTGCTGCAAATGCGGCGAAGGTTCTCCGTTTCGCACGGCGGCGGCGGGCCCGTTGTCAGCCGACTGGGACCGGTTGGGATTCGCTGCGGTCGACGCCCCGGACTCGTTCTTTATAGACTGAGGTTCCGAAGCAAAGGATGCTAAATGCTGGGATAAGATGGACCGGTTTTCCTCAATTGGCGTAAAGATGCTGTGTGACTTGCGCTGAGACATCTTCTTAATAGCTGTATCCGTGTTGATGAGCGGCGCCTTCGGTTTCTCTGGGGCTTCTGTCCTTGGCTCGACCGGCGGCGGAGGCTGGGGGTCCAGGTGACGACGAGCTGGTTGGGGTGAGGTGTGCGGAGGCATGGTCTGAGGAGGCAGCAATTGGTGAGGCGGCTGAGGAGAGGGATTCTCCGTGCGCGGGCCGACTGCTAGTGGTTGGGGGGGAGGATGAGCCCTGAAGGCAGGAGGTGCAGATGGCCTCCGCTCTTCCATGTATGGCTGCGGCGCCGGCTGGTACGGGTAAGGACCAGGCTGGGGCGGCATGAGACCGGGCTGGTTGCTGGCTGCCGGGTTGTAGATGGGTGGCGTGGGCATGTAAGTGATGCCCGGGTGAGGCCCGTGAGGTCCATGAGGCCCGACGGGCTGCGGCATCATGCCGTGGCCCATGCGGCGCATGTCGCCCCTCGAGTTTGGCCGCGATGGGCCGGCGGGTTGCGGCGTGAGGCTTCGCTGGAGGTGAGGATGACCTGGGAACGGCACGCCGTTGGGTACCGGGGGCGATGCCGAGGCTGTCTGATGACGAAGCTGGGGGAAGGGTTGAGGAGGCTGGCCTTGGTAATGGGCAGGCACCATGTGCGCCTCCATTCCATCTGGCCCTCGAGGAGGCGTCCCATCACCATCTTCGTCGTCTTCGTCGTTGTTCTGGCCGCTGTTGTAGTCGGAAGGGCCCTTGTGCTCGTTGGGGCCACCATGCTATCTCATTGTGTCAGCGAATCGCGTCCGAGGCCATGTCCAAAGAAAACAGCCTGATAGGTAGCAACGCCATGCGACATTACACCTATCTGTGAAACGTACATATTGGTATCTGGTGATGAGCTGTCCCATGTCCTTTGAAGAGTACTCGTACAGCTTTTTGTTGTTGCCAAAGATGAAGACGGCGACGTCGACGGAGCAGAGGACGGAGAGTTCGTGTGCCTTTTTGAACAGGCCACCCTTTCGCTTGAGAAAGGTCCTGAAAATGCTGGTGTTAGTCTCAAGGCTATCATGGTGATGGGCATGGCGCGGAAACAACGTACACGGAGCGGTTGCGGTCATCGGCGATGGCCTTGATCTCAATCTTTCTTCTACCCATTGTGAGTTATCGTTCGCGGCGCCCGAGGGGTCGCGCTGTGAGGTGATTGAAGTAGGCGGCGCGCGAGGCCAAAGAGCTGGTGGCTTTGGCTCGCCTGATTCGAGGCCGCGTTCGCGTATGGATGTGCGTGTCGAGCCTCGAGCAGCAAGGGCGGAGTCAAGGACGCTCGTCGAGAGGAAGTTCGCGATCAAGAGGGACAGGGTCAGAGTCGAAATCTTCGGGGCCGACAGTCGCAGTCGCAGTCAAATTCGCAATCGAAATCGGAATCAAAATCGAAATCAAGCCCGCGAGGTGGGAAGGGAGTTTGTGTAGTAATCTCAAGAAGTACGCGCCGCAGAGAAGTGTTTGCCCGGACCCACAAAGAGGCAGGATGAGGACGGAGATTGGGAGAGTGGCAGCAGTAAGACGGCCGCAATAGGAGGGAGCGCCGTTGAGAAACGGCAAGCCAACAGCCAGCGGATCGACCTGCGTTTGCGTTGCCTGGTCCGAGTATGCGCGCGCGCACAAATGCGATGAAGCCGAGGAACAAGCACGAGGAGGAAAGAGAGGAGGAGGAGGAGGAGGAATAAGAGGGATGGCGTTGGATGCGTCGCGATGGACGATGACGGAGGAGAGACGAGGCCGGACAAAGGCAGGAGGCGACGTCTTTGTACAAGCCGTAGCGCTGGAGGTACTTTGTATTCTCTGCACAAGGTCCCCAAAGCCGCACCAAAAATGGCCCTCGAGGCTCAGGAGCAGCAGCAGCAGCAGCAGCAGGAGAGACGCCGGCCGATGGCGTTGGCTGGGGCCAACGGCGATGCTGGTCGGGGATCGGGAGTCTGGGTCGGCCTTGTCGCCAACGGAGCGGACACGAGTACTAGCCGTAGCAGCAGAGCCAGAGCCAGAGCCAGAGCCGTGCTTCTGCTCTTGCTGTCGCGATGCGAGGCGAGGCGATGCGCTGCGCTGCGATGAGATGCCGGTGCGATGCGGTGCGATGCGAGTTGGGATGCAGTGCCGTGCCGCTGCCGTGCCTGCAGGTCGTCCGTCCAGTCGCTTGGGCGAGATCGGTGATATGCTGGGGGTTGGTTTAAACGTCTTGCAGGACCATGGGGCTGAATCTGGCGTTGGATGGTTCTAATAATAGCCCTCGAGATCGTGTTCAGTCTGAACTGGAACCTGAAGGGTGGGAAGAGGATTTATGACTAGCAGCGGTAGGGACGAGAACGCTTCAGGTCGGGTCCGTCCAGTCATTTTGATGCTAAGCAGGTTCTGCCGGTCCGCCGCTAGGGCCAAAGCAGTAATGCCACGGTGGAGGCGGAGGGCGGCCCTACTTGCAGCTACTGTACGGCACCTTCACCTACAGGGGGCTGGATGGACCCTACGGGGGAGCGCTTCAGGTGTAACAAGCCCTATAACTGGCTGCAGCGGCAAGGGCTTAGCACTGGGGCGCTTACTAACTGCTCCAGACAGGGAACCACATGTACCCTCGCTCCATGATGCTTGAATCAACCAAGATGTAGGAAAACGATGAGGGTCTTGACGGGAGTCGCCAAAGGCCTTTGTTGGTTCTTTATCTCTACATGCTCAGCCTCACCAGTAGCCTTGTCTTGGTTGGTAGGCTCACCACCTCATTGCAGTGTACTCCGGACTATATACCTAGGTTCTGATATGAGGTCAAGGCGAATCACTGTCGGGGTCTCGCAGAACAGAGAGGCCACCAACCGTTTGCGGGCATCCATTTGCTACCAAGGCGTCAGTTCCTGTATATCAACTTGGATGTGTCAAAAAGATTCAACTTCACTTTCCTCAAAAACCTGTATCTACGGAGTCATTGATCGTTGAGCATGCATTCGGTGGCTGTAAGTGGAAGATGATGTGGCCTTTGTTTACCTTAGACTCGGTCTTTGTATAAACTCGCCTTGATACATGCAGTGCAGTCACGGGGCCTCTGTCACTGTTTCTCGTCGTTGAGCACCTGTACCTGAAAACTCTTGGACCTCACCAAAACCCACAATCAGGTGAGCCTACCAAACGATTCCAGTCATCCACAAACAGCCCCCCTGCACACACATGCTGTCATCCCAACATTCACGATCCCCTGTCGTTGTCAAAGCCGTGCTGTTCCCCAATGACAGGCCATGGAGCTATGTAAAAACACTACAAGCAGTCGGCAATCACACCGTGCCACCTCTGCCTTCACCTTGCTTGCAGAACGCACCGAGAACAAAAGTGCCCCCCACGCCATCATCTATCAAGTCTTTTCTCCGATCGAATGCAAGGAGACAAAAATAATCTAGACTTACTACTACTACTACTCGCATCAAGCACCTTTAGCTCGTATGTATTCGTTCTGCCTGCAGCAGAAAAGAGGAGGGCAGCAATAAGCGTGATGCGATGCTGCAGGGCTAAAGAACCAGGCTCCTCCTCCACCCCTTCGCCTGCTCAGCCTCCTTCTCAGCTCGCATCTTTCCGCATCGGATTTCTTTTGCATCGGCAAGTCGGCTGCAGCATAACTTACTACCTAATGGAGCATCATCACCTCGTTCGACCAGATGGCCTTGACAAGAAACCGTATTGGTCATCATCTGTCTCTTTGGACATCTGTCTCTTTGTACCTACGATTCTTCCCTCTACTTACACGTATTTACCTCCCTACTCGCGGGATCAAAACACGCTGCTTATGACTAGTTCATATCTTTCATCTAGATAGAGAGACAACCCGGACAGAAGCCAAAGGCACAAGCTATCAACAGAAAATCACAAGATGATTTTCCATGCGTTATGTACTTGCCCTCCTTTCCCACCCATTTTACATTCTCACTCCGCCCGCCTATCCGCTCAGCCTCCTCCGCCGCCACTGTTCATATCACACATTTCTCCCCGTCTTTCTCAAAGTTTCCAGCCTTGCCCTGCCTCATCTTCCCTTTTCTGCCCATTGGACCCCACCTTCACCTTGTCTCTTCTCTTTTCTCCGTCTTTCAGGGCGGCCTGCTTACCTGCCATGCACCTACAGGGGGGAGCTTCAGTGTGATTGCGTTCTGTTTCTAAAAATATATACCCCAGACCCCTGCTCCGTACTGTACGTGTAATTGGACGTTCCGATTTCCCATGTCGTCCGTCATGCTCCAGCAACACCATCGCCATCGCCGTCATTCCGTTGACATCGTGGCCTACTTTTCCACTCATCAATCGTGAGAATTAGTGCCCTATAGGGCAGACTCGGGTTTATCCGGAGACATGTTCATTTTCCACAGCCGTGCCTTACCTCTCCTCTTCAAGGTCTTTAATAGTCTCTGCTCTTCCACACTCGAGGCTACATGTCAAAACCAGCTACATCTAGATGGGATAGCCTACCATATAGGGCTCTCATACAACTTGATCTGCACAAGAGACTCAAGTTGAATCCACCCCACAGCAACCTACTTCTAATGCTCCCACGTCTCTAGTTCCGCAGGCCATATTCTGACATGACTGGCCCCCAAACTGCAAGCTGATGGCCTTTTGCCTATTTTTCACACTTCGCAAACCAACGCAAGAGGGGGAAACAGGAATAAAGTAATCAGGCAACGACACTCGTTGTCACGCCACACAATACAAAGCAACACAGCGTCGGACATGGCACACAAAGGTCCAATCATGGACAATCTTTCTTTGTTTGGATAGACAGCTACGTAGCCCCCCTCCCCTTCAATATATTCGACTTGCCGAGCAAAAGCTTCGAACAATGGCCTTTGTTCGAGATGAAAGAGGAAAAGAAAAGAAAAGCAGATCCCCCCTCCCCTAAACGCCAGTCAAGCCCTTCGCGGTTATCACGCTTGGTTAAAGGGAAAACGGGAAATTTAACAGACAATGACCCTCCAACTCCTGAACCAGATGACCCCCCCTTTCCTTTTGGGCATTATTTTCGGTTTCTACCTTTCAACCTCCCCCGTTCCGTCTACAATCGTGTCGATGCCGGGTGTTCTCTCATGTGAGGATCGAGTGGAAATGGCGGCTCGCCCTTGCGCTCCTCAAGTTTTCAGCGCCCTAACCGCCTAGATCGGTGATCCTGCGCCTCCTGCGGGGGCATTGTAGTTACCAAAGCCGCCGTGCTCTGATGCGCCGTTATCCGCCTTCATCGTGCCGTTAAGCAGAGGACATAACCTTTGAGTGGCGAGACAAGTTAGCAAAAATAGAACATTTGCTGTTGAGGGAAAACTGAAGGAAAGAAAGGCATGACAAACGGAAAAGGGATCAGGTAGGACAAAGGGTGAAGTGGGAGCATCACAGGTATCGGGCGCATGGACGTGGCTTAAAGAGGCCTGCCGGGTGCAGCTCTCCACCACGCCCGGTCAGGGAAGCCTTGCGCCCGTTCCCTCTCCTCCCGCTCCTGGCGAGCTCTTTGCTGCAGCTCTCGCTTGAGAACTTGCAGCTGCTCTCTTTCCTCGCGGAGCACTTGCTCCCTGTCCAGCTCTTCCTGTGTCTTCTTCTGCGCATTTTCTTTCCGGGTCCTTTGACTGTGTCCCGCGCCGGCCTTCCGCTTGGTAAGGCTTGCGCGCTCCAGTCTTCGAGTCTGGAGATCAGACTGCTTGATTTTCTGGGCAAGGACGGTTGTCTTCCGCTTCCTCTTCCTCTTGTTCTTGGAGCCACTAGCCCCTTCTTCTGACAGTTTGGCATGATGCCACCAATCAAAAGACGAACGCGGAGGTGGTGAGACTGGGAGTGAACAAGTAGGAGTTACCGTACTTTTTGTTTGTCTTGATGTGTCCAACCTGCCCGCAATTGGCACACTTGCGGGTGGTTCCTGTAGGGACCTTATCGGCTCCAGGAGACCCCGCGTCGCCAGCGCTGGCTTTTTGATGAAGCTCTTTCTGCTGCTCTCGGGCTTGGCGTCGGGCCTTGTTTTTCTCCAGTCGCTCGAGTTCCTTTTTGATCCTGTACGACAGTGTGAGCAACTCTGAGACAACCTCAAACGGGATCGAGTACGGCATCTTACCTAAGGTTTGCAAGACGGTCGTGGTCGGCATTGCCCGTAGGCCTTGCGCTGTAGATGCTGTAGACAAATATACGTAAGCCGGTGCTCTAAACTCCAAGCCAACAACATCTGCCACGGAGCCGGGCGATCCCACTCCGTAGGACGGAGCCCGCCTCTTGATGTAGGTCTTGGCAAGCCTCGACCAACGGTGAAGCGCCTTGACCGAGGTCGGCAGCTGCGTCCACAAAAGGGGAGGCTTCCTGGACAGTGTCTGGAAGCGGACAATGGCTTTGACGTACTCTCGCATTTCCAAGTCGGCTTCTGTTCGCCGCTTGATATACTGTGAAATGACTACTGGGTCATGGACAACCTCGATTCTCGTCTGCGTCGTGCCGTCGGGGAGTTCCACCTCTCGCGAGATGCGGATCGCTCGTTTCGGGTGTCGGCTGGACGAAGTAAAACCGCTAATCTGACTGGTTCCGTCGTCGAAGATGGCCGGCGTGGCTGCCGATTGGACGTTGAACCTATCGTCTTCGTCTTCGGTCGCCGCGATATCGTTGACATCATGCTCTTTCGTGTCCGAGAGGGTTGCCTTCTGCTTCTCCCAGATTTCGCGAATGCCCTCTTCGTACATTGCCTGCTGCTTCTTCACGTTATATGCGTGGCCGCCGTTCGCTCGTTTCTCACGTTCCATCGCATCCGCTGACGTAGCCAGGGGCCCCTGCACTGCTTCGATGTAGCCGCCCTTCATGGAAGTTCTGATGAAACTGAACCCAAGTCCGTGGCCCGTAGGGTCTCCTTCGCCATGCAGCTGAAGCATGGCCTTTTGAGCACAAGCGTCGATGAAAGCCTTTGTCGTCTTCCAGGGTGCCATCTTGTCCGCAAGTGTTTCTTCCTGCTTCTCGACAACCTTCTTGGACCCCTTGACGATTTTGCTCCCTTCGCCATCATCGTCTTCCTCCTCGTCGGCGTCGATCCCCTGTGCATCATCGTCAATGGTTGCGTTGCGGGGGTCGTAACCGGCATCCTCAAGCTCCTTGATACCAAGCTGCATGGCATCAAGAAGGCACACTTCCTCAGGCTTGATCATTGCGCGGATAGCATTCTCATCCGGAAGAATCTCGCCAGGCTTCAGGCGCCACATTCCCTTCTCCTTGCTATCTCTGTCGTACTGGAGGAACTCCTTCAACTTCTGTCGGTTCTGGGTATCTGTAGAGTCCGCAATATGCTTAGTGATGTCGGACAACTGACAGTTATCGCTCCGGCTGTGCCTGATCATCCTGAAGGCCAGCATTTTCATTCGGCTTTTGGACGCGTTTGTGACACGCCTGCTATGCGGACCAGGAACGTCCACTGATGGGAAGGCCTGGCCAACGACGTGCAGATGATCGATCTTGTGTAGGTACCATTTCGGGCCGCCAATGCCCGTGGTGCTGCGGACAACAAGGAAGTCGGTGCTTCGGGGTGTATGCTTGAAGACCGGCGCTCTGTACATCTCGTTGTGCAGCGTCGGCACGATTTCACCGGGGTCGACAGTGCCAAAGAGGGAAAACGGCGACCGATCTTCAGGGAGCAGAGTACGGTACTCGCCTAGGTCCAACTTGGCAAGCTGCTCCTCTTCGTTGCTGTTCTCCTTTCGACGATAGTAGTTGATAAGTCGATTGCCCATGGCGAAGCCATTGAGGACCCTCGGCCTCGGCTCGCAGTACTCGAAGAGTACGGCGGTCGAGTTGTCGCAAAGGCTCACATCTTTCGACTTCTGGAATATCTCATGCGCCTTGCCCTTCATCTGCTTTCGCTTGAAATGCAGCGGCTTGTCAAACCTGATAGTGTGTCCCACCATTTTCTTATAGCGGAAGCGAGGGCGATGGTACTCATCCGTTGTGCCGCTGAGCTTGACTTTGTAATACGGCCATGAGAGCTTGAGGGCAGGCATGCCGTGCTCCACCGAAATGTTTCCAAGAGTAGCCCTGACTTTGCTCTGATGATTTTCCTTCAAGAGTTCATACGCCTCATCGTTGGAGAGATTGAAGCGCTGTGAGATATCCCGGCCCAGATTCCCATTAGCCATGCGCTTCATCTGGGCCTCCTGCCGAGGCCTCTTGTTGCTGTTGTTGTTGCTGTAGAATTCCGTCTCCAGCAGAAGATATGGGTCGCTGATGTCCAGATGAACGCGCTTTGCACCTCGCCGGGTAGCTTCTTCAAAGTTATCGAATGAGGGCGCAGTGTATCGAGGAATTTCTGGCAGGCCACGCGGAATAGTCTTGCGCTTCTTCTGGCGAGGCTGGGGTTCGTCGACAACGTCCATCAAAAACTCGGCATCCCATTCGTCATCTTGCTCAACCTCCTCGATCTGGCGCTTCTGTGACGATGCGGCCTCTTCCGCAGCCAACTGTTGGGCCGCAAAGCTAGCCTCGACGCTCTCGATGTGGTCACTCCAATCTTCGCATGCCAATTCGATATCGCGCAGCGTGAAGCCCATGACAGTCTCTGCGTCGGAATCATGATCGAGGTCGAACTGTGCAATGTCTTCCTCCTGGCCATCGGTTGCAGGGCTGCAAAAGACCAAACCACTGGCTGTTGGTTCGTTGAACTTGGCTTTGGTTGATGAACTTGCAGGTCCAGGAATTCGGAAGAGTTTCTCATCGTCGGGTGCCACGTCAAGGCTCAGCTTGCTCGTGACTAGATACTTGGGCTTCTTGAGCGGCTTCTTCTCTTTCCAGGTCGCCTTCTTTGGCGGCAAAAGTTCGCTCCAAGTCAGAATGTGGCCTTTTTTGTATGCTGGCCAAGTGGCCTTTAGCAAGTCTCCGATCGATTCGGCGGGCGCAGGAATGTCGGGATCCTGGTTAAGGGCGCCGTTGACGTGTGGATCTGGGTCGAAATTGATAGAGCCAAAGCTGATGCCCGCGTCCACCGCTTGCGAATCGTCGGCTGCCTCGGCATCGCGAACGTGAGGCGCGGGTGAGGTTGGGCCGTCAACGGGGTCGATGGGGGAGGATGGGCCTTCTCCGAACAGATCGTCTGCATCGTTACTAGTGTTGCCATCGTCTGTCAGTCCGGGCAGTTCGATCGATGTGCCCGCGCTTGGTTCTTCTTCGTCGGGAAGATCGTCGTCGCTGATGTCCTCGAAATCTTCTGCGTCGTCGGCTTTGTTGGTCTGGTCGAACGGGGTGTCGTCGAGCTTGAGTCCTCCGCCGGCGCCGTCCTGGCTCTGCTCTAAGAGTCGCGCAATCTCACGATCGTCGGCGGCATCTTGGGCTTCCCAATCCTTGTCGTCGAAGGACGAAAACTCGACCTCGTCCTCGGCCATGGTCGTAACGCGCTGCCTCCCCTCAAAAGCGTCCTCCGAGAGGTGTGCGAGCTTCAGAGGGGCTGTATCATGCTTTTATAGAGATGTTAAACGCTGAAAGAGAGCGGCCGCAAGTTGAATAGTGAGAAAGTGATGCCGGAGAGAGGGTTTCCCTTGAAATTTCAAGGTGAGCACCTGGTGAATCGCAAGAGAGTTGTGAGAGAGTTGGGAGAAGGTTCGAGCCATGCGATGATTCAGCCAGGCGGCAAGGATTGCTGAGTCATCAACCGCTAAAATCCTGTACAGTAGGTACTGTTCGCTGCGCGCACGTGTTTCGACCTGAAAGCTGCACTTGAGGTCCCGCAGCTCACTTTTTAGTGCGATTCTTCTGGCTTGATCGCGGAATTCTCAGCCCAATGTGAGATCTGAAAGGCACAAGGTACCTACAATATCATCGACAATGGAAATTGGCTCTATTATGGGTTGCATCAATGTCTCAATGGTGGCGATTTGCCAACTCGAACGACATCCTGATACGTTGCCCTGCGACCACAAGATGCGTCACGGGATTCTTCTGAATTGGCTCACTTATCGAAGCTTTATCTCGCGATGCTTCCGTGCTCGGTACGAACAAACGAAGTCTTTAGCGTGCAACTGTCAACGCAAGCCCAATACTTTGGCCTGCCCTCTGGGCTACCATGAATGGAAGTTTTGGGGATTCTATAGGCGCCCGAATCAAGCAGATCTGGTCTTCATGATCTGAGTAATCATATGTACATCGGCCCCCATGAATAAGCGCTCTGCATCGAGTAGCTGCTCAATCTCCATACCGAGCCGCAGGACTGGCTGAATTATCGTTTGTTGACTGACTGACCCGTGACGCACCGGGCTAATGCATTTGACCTACAATACCGGCATGTATACAATCACTGGTACTCTTGCGTGAATTGCTCTCTTGTTTCTTTGTAGCCTGCGCAAACATCCAACACGCACCTTGTGGCTTATATCGTGAGTTACCAGCAGCATCTCGGGAGGCAGCCGGTGAAAATCAGGGACTTGGATCCCAGTTGCCACATTAACAGGATGAATGATAGGGATATCGCGGCAATTTGCTTGTTGAATAAGGTAGATGACCCTGGAGTGAAGACTGTGTGTGACAAATGATTTGCAAGACCTGTCTGCTTGTGCTTCGTAACTGGCGTAGAGAGCGGAAACCATACTTGAAAATGATCTGGGTTTAGGTGGATGAGATCAAGCAGAAGAGTATTTACATTAGAGCATCTTGACAAGGGTCAGCCGTCTGCCTTTCGTTCTCTCGTTTCGTCTGCCAAGAAGAGGCCAAGGAAGCCTACCTTGATATCCTGGTAGTATGCGACTTGATCTTGATCTCGCGAACCCACCCAACCGCTCGTCTAGATTTAACCTTAATCCACCTCAAGGTACGGGGTAAACTTGGCGTTGTCCTGCACGTGCAGCAAGAGCCGAGATCTAGATATATGGGGGTTTCTCTCTTAACGCTGTAAATGGAACATACAAATGCACATAGAATAATTTCAGTGGAAGACTGAAAGGAAGGATCAACAGGAGCAACAACCATTGAGACAAAATAACAACAACATCAACAGCATGCCATGACGCAGGGTGCTGTGAAGCTAATGTAAGTGCGCACGGGCCCCTTTTGGCTATCCCACAAATACAAAGAAAGCTGCGCTCTGCTTTAGGCAACTGTGCAGTTTTACCTTAGTACTCTCCGTCTCTCCGTTCTCCGCGCGGAGCCGTTTCTGTCAGTCGAGACGGTCAGCGCCACTTGACCGCCTCTTACACGTCGCTCGCTGGGTCGAGGCTAAGCTATGGATGTCAAGATGGCATCAGCGGCAAGAATGCTGATCGCGGAGCTGCTTTGGGAGGCGTGGCTGCTTCTAACAGGTGCCCTGAATCCAGGAAGCACGGTCTTCCAGTGACTCAAGATGAAAGCCGTCCACTGACAGCGAACCAACACGTGGGATGCCTGCCCCAAGCAGCAGTCTCGGTACCAGATAAATTCGACTCATTCATTGTATTGTTACTTCAAAGCCCGATATCGACGGCAACGACTTGTGGCGCAATAGGGGGACCCCGTGGCTTTGCAGTCGGGTAAGACGCGCCTGGTTTGTTCCGCCTCCGGCCCGTTAGCGACTTGGAAGGCGAAATCGAAGCAGACAAGACGTAAGGCAAAGCGAGGCTAGGTAGTACCGAATCAGTCATTCAATCATCATTTGAAATAATGGAATAAGGGACCATGGACGCCAGTTGTGGCTGTATCTCAGCCTTGGCGCACGTAGGGATCCGCTAGGGGCATCAAATACCAGAAGTCCTTGTACCTCGTGCAACCTGCCAGGGAGCAAACAAATCGGTGTGCATGCAAGTATGGGGTACCGCTGTCCAGCCGCTTTGCACTAACAGCTCCGGCTATTCTTCTTCCAGACAGGACCCAAACAGGGAAGGAAGGCTCTTCGGCCCAAGCAACTGCTAGGTAGGTAGTAGGGGCGTATAAGTATATCGCGCCTGCTCTATTCTTTTAGTGTTGTGCCATCTCGGTCGGTGCTTATAAAAGTCGCGGTTCTCTTTGGAGGCAAATCTGAAACCCCTTGGTCCATCTCTTCAGCTTCGTCAATATCTTTCCATTGAGCTAGGCTTTGTTACACCCTTCATCAGCGTCACCCATCATCATTCACCATGAGGATCGACTTCGCCCTTCTGCTCGTCACCCTGATGACCACTGCGTCAGCCAGCGCCATCGATGGCCCTCGACATGTGGTGAGGGTTGACGGCGTCGCGCAGTCCGAGGAGCATGATCTGTTCAAGCGCAAGGGCGGCGGAGGTGGAGGAGGAAGAGGCGGCGGCGGAGGCGGCGGCAGCAGAGGAGGCAGCTCTGGCGGCAGTGGAGGCAGCAGTGGAGGCAGCGGAGGCAGCAGAGGTGGCAGCAGCGGCAGCAGAGGAGGCAGCTCGTATGTGTATCCCTGGGATGAGCTTTTCGGGCCTCCTGCATCTTACCCAACCGTCTCCATCGTGCCCTTTGCGCCGGAGGTCTAACCGTGCCTACAGTGGAAACCGAGCGCCCAACTCCAACACCGGCGGCACATCAGCTGGAGGCAGCGGCCCGAAGCCATCGTTCGGCGGTGGCCGATACTATGCTGGTGGTGCAGCGACTCCCTACCGCGCCGGCGGACGGAGCCCCTCGGGCATTCTGCCTTTTGCCATCCTTGGAGGTGCCGCCCTCGCGTTCTGGCCCGGCGTCTGGCTGTACGGCGCGTACATGTACCCCTATCACCACCCATACCACTACTACAACGAGTCCAGCCGTCGTAACGAGACGCGAGACGTTCTCTGCGGATGCGGCACGTATGATGTTTGCGGTTGCGACGATAACAACAACACTGCGTACTATGACAGCCTCATTGGAAACGGCAGCTACGACGCGCTCAACAAGAGCATTGTCAACGTTGCCGACGTCAACGGAACCAGGACCATCCTCATCAATGGCAGTCTGCCCAACGGCACGACAGCTGACGGACAAGATTCGAGCGCTGCTGGCCTGAGGAACATGGTCCAGCTGATGGGCTTCTGGCCTGCCGTTACTGCCGTGCTCGTCGCGGTCTTTCTAGCATAAGATTGCTGGGCCTTTGCTTTTCTCGATTCTTATTTATCGCTACGTTGCTTCGGCAGAATTGGGAACTTTTCGTTTTTTCTACCATTCATGTCTACGTGAGTATGGGTTTATGCTTCTGCGCTTTTTGACGATTGATACCATACTGTTTTGACGCTGCAAAAGGGGCGGACGATATGGACTTGGCGCTTCTTATGCTTCTTTCTTTTGTCTCGAGATATATGATACATGGGCTTCAATAGAGACGATTGGACAGTAATACTTGGATTTGGTCTATCTCGTCTTCAAAGCTTCTTACTTGGTCTGGCCTGAACCACGCCGGAAAGATACATGGCCTTGAGCGGGATAAATGGCGGCTCGTGCGGATAATCAATACTATGGATACATTGCGAGTGGCAGTGCTCTTTGCTTGCCATCAGCGCGTACAATTTCTGCGAGACGGTGAATAAAGAATCCCTGCGGCTAGAGGAGGCTATGCACCGGAAATGGTGTTCTAGAACGGTGTGTGATGCAGTCTCGGGCACAGATGCAGAAGGTGGCGAGATGATATCATCGGATTGGAGCGACGGTGACCACCTTTAACCGGATTTCATGCCAATAAGCTTAATGCCGGCTGATTCGGGCAACGGGGAGACGTTGGGTTAACGTTCAATCACACTGCATCACTAGTGATTCTCTGTACGATCGATTATGTGACTGTGACGCTTATTGGGGGTGTCCCCGAAGCATCGTGCTGGTGGCAGGCTTTTTGATAGGCTTTTTCAGCTCTTCTTACCAAAGCGCGGCTGATTGGGCCCTTTTCCGCTCGAATACGCTTTTGGTGCGTATCAAGCGAGATTTGACACTCCTAATATGACTCGAGGTTTCCAATAGCTGAGACTGCTGGAATTTGTATCATCAAAGGTGTAGACAGAAAGAGAAGAATGAGAAGTAGACAATGGTGATGCGACTGCTACTGGAGAGTCTTGATGCCGGGGGATGATTTATGAAGGGGATATTGTAGGAGGCTTTGCTTAAGTAAAGCCGTGTGCAGCTTGCTTGGCGCGCGTGACTTTGCGCGCCATGCGGGTTTGAGTGAGTGACATGCTTTCCCACCAGATGATATGACCCTCACATGAACACGCTCGCAAACCGACTTTTTGAGCAAGTTTGTGAGGCAACTCGGCGTATCCCCTTTCAAGGAGACACATCATATTCTATCACTTCTGAAGTACCGATACTGATTCCCGTTTGAGCAATGCCCGAAGATATAGACACCTCGCTGCTGGAACGGCTGCAAGCCTTGCGGGGCTCGAGCTCAGGCGCATCGCCGGGTCGAGCAGCAGCGCCGATAAAGTACGTGATGAGTGACCGAGCATAAGGCTGGGCCGTATCGTATCCCTAGGCACTGCAGAAGGGGGAGATGTTAGATGGATCTTCGTGGCTGAACAGTTGATTACAGGTTCAATGTAGACGTGATTGAGAGGTCAAAGCCAGCTACCAGGGAAGATGCTCTGGCCGCTCGGCTAAAGTCGCTGCGGGCTGCAGATGATGATAGCGCAGGCTCACCAAAGAGGGAGAAGGCTCTCACTGCTACAGCTCCTCAAGCAACATCATCACCATCAAGTTCACATCCAGCTGAAGCGAAAGCTGTCCCCCATGCAGAGAAACCAGCAACGTTGGAGAATGACGAAGACGTCGACCTGATATTCTCGACAGACGACCAGACGCTGGAGGAGCTCCTAGGCGACGTCAACCCGGATGAGACGACCCCGACCCCCGCGCAGGAGCCGAGCGACGAGCAGGTCAGGGCGCTCCTGGAAGAGCTGTCCCGAGCCGTACCAAAGGACGACGATGCCGGAGAGGGGGATAGGGCCGAGGACTCGGACGATTCCGATGGCGAGCGGATGCAGGCCAAAGTAAGCGACGTCGTCGCGCAGTTCCAAGATGAAGCAGCCGTCGACGCAGCCCTACGGAGTTCCAAAGATGACGACGAAGCTGCTTCAGCGCAGGAGGACCAGGACCAAGATCAAGGAGACGGAGACGCAGACATCGCCCTGCCTTCGCTGCCCCCGAATCTGGACGACCTCTCGTCCTTTTCTCCCCGCCGTGCAAGTACAACCACCACCACCACCAAAGCCGATGACATAGACGACATCACCGCTCGAATAGCTGCTCTCCGCGCCCCCGCCGACGAGGAAGACGCTTCTTTCTCGCTCCCATCCGTTCCCAGCAGCAGGCCTTCTGCGGGTGACAAGCCTGTCAGGAGACTCACCAGCAAGACGGATTACACGGATGACGACATCGACGGCTGGTGTACCGTCTGTCTGGACGACGCTACGCTGCAATGTCTGGGATGCGATGATGATCCCTATTGTACGAGGTGTTGGAGGGACATGCATATTGGGCCGGCGGCTGCGTTTGACGATAGGAGTCACAAGGCTGTGCAGTTCACGAGGGCGAGGAAGAAGGACAAACAAGAGAAGGTTGCGCTGGGCGCTTGACATTCCCTAACGAAGGACAAGCAAAGAAGCAGAGAGGGAAAAAAGACAAAGCCAGAGTTCCGAAGTGTGTACTCCCGACAATTCTCGCTGTGCACAATAGTCCCGGTGCGCGTAGGCCGCTCTCGTGATACCAGAAGGAGCAATATAAAGTACTCTCCAAGACTGACTCCAAACTCCTATTCCATGTCATGCCGTTACCCGAAGCTCGATTCCCTTCCTTCCCTTCCAAAAGAACAGTCTGAATTGCTGAGCCCGTTTAACAACTCTTCCCCTCAGCAAAGAGAACGATTAAAAAAGCTACTTACTGTGTGGTGAAAGCTAGTTACCTTGCCGTCGTGAGCCTCGAGTCAGCTGAGGCCCATTCCCATTCCTCGAGTCCCTGCCAGGCTCTCCTCTCACGTCTTGCCATGTGGCCCCAAACCGGCGACTTGTCGAGGCCAGCAGACTTTCTTCCTCATCCGCCTCCGCAAACTCATCCATCTCGGCGAGATCGACCTTCGGGGTACGCACCAGCGCGGTAACAAAGACGATGAGGAAGATGCCCATAAACACGTACTGCGCCCAGAAGTCAATCACGCCAAACAGCGGCCACGTAATTGTAATCCGGTTGAGCAGGGTAGACATCATGGATGGCGTACAGACATCCTTGGCGTGTTTGTACTTGAGGGCGTCAGAGCAAGGGAGGATCAACTCGGGGTGATTTCTGCAGTCAGGCTGGGCGCCGGGATACGCAGGCTCATTGGAGCAGAACGTCTGGGTTCCGTAGAACGAGTACTGCGGAGCCACAAACATGGCGACTGCATAGTTGATGGCCAGCGTGATGAGCAACAGCATGACCGTGGCGATGAGAAGGGCCTGAGGGGCTGCCCTGCCTCTGCGGATCTGGAAGATTCGGATCCAGAGGAAGCGGATGCCAACTGCGGCAATACCGGAGATGGAGCTGCTGAACAGGATGAGGACCAAAAAGGCCATCAGGATGTAGTCGACGGGGAAGGCTTTGGCGGCCTTGAGGAAGATCCAGTTCATCGGCTGGAAAACGTGGACCTGGCCGAGGATGTATCCGCAACGCTGCTTGCAGACCGAGTGCTTGGCCTTGTCGATGCCGGTGATGAACATGGACACCCATATCACAACGGCAAAGATCACCAGCAGAATCCCGCCGAGCATCTTGACCGGCCTGACGAGTGCGCAGATTTTGAGCCAAATCTGATATACTCGGCTCCTACCCTCACCCTGCGCCTCGGCAGCCAGGCGTTCGCGACGAACCAGCGTTTGCTCCTCTCTGATGAGAGCATCAAGCTCCCTCCTGTCCTTGCGGGACATGCCCTCTTCACGGCCAGCATTACGCAGCTCCAGCTGGCGTTGACGTTCGCGGTTTTGTTCGAGTTGAGAAGCTGTCGTTGCCGACAGCTGAGGAGCTGAAATAGGGGGAGCTGATTTGATCAGGGAGATGGGCATGAGAGCAAGCCCGGCACTGGTGTAGAGCACATAGAGAAACGTTCCGAGCGTCATCAAGAGCCCCACGGCAAAAGTCAGCGCCTTCTCGCCATGGTTCTGGGACAACAATGACTTGTAGTAGTCCAGATCCCAGTGGCCCTTGCTGCCGCCAGCTGCGGGAACGAAGAAGCCCAAGAGAAAGAGCACGATGGTGAGGGCGACGAAGAAGAGCGTATACTTGGTGGCAGCCCAGAAGCGGTTCTTCCACGTGCGGCCCTCCTCCTCAAAGGCGACCTCGTCGTACTCTTCATACCAAAAGTACGCAAAGGGAATGACAATGAGGCAAAGCAGAGCATCCCAGCTGTAGAGCGAATAGTAGACAACCTTGAGCGTGAAGAGGATCTCGGCGACTCGCTCTGGCGTGGCCCAGTGCTTTTTGGCGCCCAGAGTCGACGAGGCCGTGGACGAAACAAGGGCGATGTCGACCGGAAGAAGCAGGACGGTCGCGAGCAGAGACGTTAAGCTGACGATGGCGACGATGCTCACCATGGCCGAGCGGTCGATGGGCGTCTGCCATGTGAAAGTGGTGACAATTGCAGCGCCGAGACAGAGCAGGACGGCGACTGCGTACGCCAGCCAGATGAGGCCGGCCTGGACGTAGCCCGAGGCCATGATGCTGAAGGCGCTGGTGTATGCTGTATGTTTCCCTCTGATTAACTAGACGACTGATTTCAATGAGTGACTGCTGTTTTTCTTAAGCCACTCGGCTGTTTGTGTGAACAAGTTCAAGCTGGCCTTGTCTCATGTCAAACGCGTGGCGATTTGTTGTTCTTTGTCTGGATTGTGACGCAATGGCGGCATCACCAGCTGTCTCACCTCAGCGTCAAGGGTACATTCCCTGCGCTGGAGCTTCAGGGACAAACTCGCTTGAGTTTGGTGCCTGAATTTGGGGCTGGGGGGACCTCCCCACCTGAGCAGCTGCAGACGGTGGCCTATGAAAGCTTGGGTATAGAAGACACGGGCAGCCTCCTGTGCTGTGCCTCCACGGAAGGTACTCGAGACCATCTCTGGGATGCAGTCCCGTCATGAAGCTTCAACTGCTTCGAAGTCCCGACCCAGCTGAGGTGGTACCAGAGCTGCTGGTTTAGGTGCATGTGTCTGGTGCTCAAGTCCCGGCACGGCAGCGCGTTGATCCGCTATCGAGGCCGCTAAACCCACTGTCAACCTCCGTGTAGCTTCAACAGCCAAAACATTTGATCGAACCTCAACCCACCAGACGAAATCGTTTCGCGACGAGCCTCAACCCTCTATCCTCTCCATCGACAGCCGCAATCCGCCTAATTGCGCTCGCGAGACGGCAGAGGGGATGCCCTTGCAGCTATGCAGGTGTACACTGAGCTTGCGGCTCCCACAGCCGTCACCCATTGCCTGAGCCTGCCGCTGACCTCTGCAACCGCCACCAACGTGGTTGTCGCAAAGGGCTCGCTGCTCCAGATCTTCACCGTCAAGACCATCTCTGCCGACCTCGATCCCGAGTTTCAGCCCAGCCAGCCGTCAGAGTCCGACACGCGGTTCGACCGTCAGGTTAACGACGACGATGGCCTCGAGTCTTCCTTTCTCGGCGGCGAGACCATGCTTGTGCGCACCGAGCGGACAAACAACACCAAGCTCGTCCTGATCACGGAGATTCCGCTCGCGGGAACGGTCATCGGGCTGGCAAGGCTGAGGACCAGCAGGACTGCGTCGGGAGGCGAGGTTCTGCTGATTGCGTACAAGGCAGCCAAGCTGTGCATGGCCGAATGGGACCCGAGGAAGAACGAGCTGGAGACCGTCTCCATCCACTACTATGAAAAGGAAGAGCTCCAGGGTGCGCCGTGGGAGGAGGTGTTTGGGGAGTATGTGAACCACCTCGAGGCCGATCCTGGCAGTAGATGCGCCGCCTTCAAATTCGGCACCCGAAACCTCGCCATCCTGCCCTTCAGGCGCTCGGAAGAAGACCTCGAGATGGAGGACTGGGACGAGGACCTGGACGGGCCTCGGCCGGTCAAGGAGCAGGCGGCAGCGGTCAACGGAGATAGCGACAATGTAGAAGCAGCATATACCCCGTCATTTGTCTTGCGTCTGCCCCTCCTAGACCCGAGCCTGCTTCACCCCGTGCACCTCACTTTCCTGCATGAGTATCGCGAGCCCACGTTTGGTGTCTTGTCATCCAGCCACGCGCCCGCTGCCTCTCTAGGCGCCAGGGATCACCTATCGTACAAGGTCTTTACTCTGGACCTGCAGCAGAGGGCGTCAACGACCATCCTGTCGGTGACTGGTCTGCCACATGATCTTTACAAGGTCATCGCCTTGCCCGCTCCCGTCGGCGGCGCCTTGTTAGTCGGGCAGAACGAGTTGATCCATGTTGACCAATCTGGAAAGTCAAACGGCGTGGCCGTGAATCCCATGGCCAAGCTGGCAACATCCTTCAGCTTGACGGATCAATCCGACCTGAAACTGCGCCTTGAGAACTGCGCCATTGAGGTACTTGCTATCGAGAATGGCGAGCTTCTACTGATCTTGAATGATGGCCGGCTGGGCATAATATCCTTCAAGATCGATGGACGGACGGTATCGGGACTCAGCGTCAGGCTCGTGGGCGCAGACTGCGGTGGCAACGTAATCAAGAGCAGAGTTACGTGTGTCTCCAGGTTGGGTAAGAACACATTGTTCGTTGGGAGCGAAACCAGCGATTCCGTCGTATTGGGATGGTCGAGACGGCAGACTCAAGAGAAGCGTAAGAAGTCCCGGCTCATTGACCCCGATCTGGCCCTGGAAGTGGATGAGCTCGACCTCGAAGACGACGAAGAAGATGACGACCTCTACGGAGATGATTCTGTCGCAGCCAAACCTCAGCAATTGCCCAACGGAGGTCCGTCCAAGTCTGGGGATCTGACTTTTCGGATACACGACGTGCTGCTCAGCATTGCACCCATACAAGACGTTACATGCGGACAAGCCGCCTTTCTGCCTGACAGCGAGGAGGCTACACTCAACAGGGGCGTCAGGGCTGATCTGCAGCTTGCTTGTGCAGTCGGACGGGGGGAGGCAGGCTCTCTTGCAATCATCAACCGGGAGATTCAGCCCCGAGTCATCGGCCGGTTCGAGTTTCCAGAGGCCAGAGGATTCTGGACCATGTGCGTCAAGAAGCCGGTTCCCAAGTCGCTGGGCGCGAATGCCGGGGTGGCCGCCGACTACGATACACCGATTCAGCACGACAAGTTCATGATTGTCGCCAAGGTTGATCTAGATGGCTACGAAACTTCTGACGTGTACGCCCTGACAGCAGCAGGATTCGAGACCTTGAAGGAGACAGAGTTTGAGCCGGCCGCTGGCTTTACTGTGGAAGCTGGCACAATGGGAAAGCAAATGGTGGTTATCCAAGTACTCAAGTCAGAAGTGCGGTGTTACAACGGAGGTAGGTTTGTTGCGGTCTCCTGTGTTAGATCTCGACGCTGATTGAAATTCCAGATCTAAACCTGATCCAGATCTTGCCCATGCTGGATGAAGAGACGGGGACTGAGCCCCGGGCTGTAAGTGCGAGCATCGTCGATCCATATCTGCTCATCATCCGCGACGACGGCAGCGTTTTTCTCGCACAGATCGACAGCAATAACGAGATTGAAGAGATGGAGAAAACGGACAGCAGTCTTACGTCTACCAAGTGGGTGGCTGGATGCCTGTACAAGGATACCAAGGGCATCTTTCAGCCAAGTCATGGTGATTCAACGAAACAGAGCGAAGAAGTCATGATGTTCTTGCTCAACTCAACAGGAGCTTTGCATGTAAGCAGCAGCGTCTTCTCTCGAACGTCTGAAGCCTTGAATCATGGCACAGGGACGCTGACAGCGACAGATTTACGCACTTCCGGATCTCTCAAAGGCTGTCTATGTTGCCGAGGGGCTCTCGTCCATTCCTCCTCATCTCTCAGCTGGCTACGCGGCCAGACGAGGTGCTACTCGCGAGACGCTGACCGAGATTGTCGTGGCAGACCTTGGAGATGCCGTCCACGCCTCGCCGTACCTGATAGTAAGGATTCCCTTCTCCAGTTGATTGTTGAATGGCCAGCTAACAGAAGGGCTTTCCCAGTTGCGACACTCCACCGACGACCTTACCATATATGAGCCCATCCGCCTACCAGCCAATGAAACCGCTCACACGTTGTCCGACACGCTCTTCTTCAAGAAGTCGCCGAATGCCGTGCTGGCTAGGAGCGCTGTGGAAGATCCATCAGACGACACCGCGCAGCCGCCGCGGTATGTCCCTTTGAGGATCTGCGCGAATGTGGGTGGCTATAGCACCGTATTCCTCCCTGGCCCTTCGCCAGCCTTCATCATCAAGAGCAGCAAAAGCGTCCCGAGGGTGGTCGGCCTGCAAGGCCATGGCGTCCGGGGCATGAGCACGTTCCACACCGAAGGGTGCGACAGGGGATTCATCTACGCGGACTCTGAAGGCATAGCCAGAGTCACACAGCTGCCGAGCAAGACCAACTTCACAGAGCTGGGCGTCTCGGTCAAGAAGGTTCCGCTGGGCTTTGATGTCCGCCATGTTGCTTATCATCACCCCACCGAGACGTACATCGCGGGCTGTGCGGTTCCCGAGAGCTTCGAGCTGCCAAAGGATGACGACTACCACAAAGAATGGGCCCGCGAGTCTGTCCCTCTGCCGCCTACGACGGTCAGGGGCGCTCTGAAGCTCATCAACCCCGTCACATGGACAGTGGTCCACTCGATCGACATGGAAGCCGGCGAGTCCATTGAATGCATGAAAACACTGCATCTCGAGGTGTCGGAGGAGACAAAGGAGCGCAGAATGCTCCTGGCAGTGGGCACCGCCCTGTCCAGAGGCGAAGACCTCCCCACGCGGGGCCGCGTGCAAGTATACGACATCGTGACCGTCATCCCCGAGCCGGGCAAGCCAGAGACGAACAAGCGGCTCAAGCTGCTGGCCAAGGAGGACATCCCCCGAGGCGGCGTGACGGCCCTGTCCGAGGTTGGCACGCAGGGACTCATGCTGGTGGCGCAAGGCCAAAAGTGCATGGTGCGAGGCCTCAAGGAGGACGGCTCGCTGCTGCCCGTGGCCTTCCTCGACATGAGCTGCCACGTCTCGTCGGTGCGGGAACTGCCGGGCACGGGCCTGTGTCTGATTGCGGACGCCTTCAAGGGCTTGTGGTTCGCCGGATACACGGAGGAGCCGTACACCTTCAAGGTGCTCGGGAAGAGCAGCGGATCGTTGCCGCTGCTGGTCGCCGACTTTTTGCCCGATGGCGAGGACTTGTCAATGGTGGCCGTGGACGCGGATGGCGATATGCATGTGCTCGAATTCAATCCCGAGCGTAAGTCTTTTCTTTTTCCCCTACTTCTATCACTCCCCTCTATGACAGCTATGATTGAATTCACACTGACTCGACTCATCTCTCTCAGACCCCAAATCTCTCCAAGGCCACCTCCTCCTCCACCGGACAACATTCAGCGTAACCCCCAACCCGCCAACCTCCACCCTCCTCCTCCCCCGCACCCTCCCCGCCTCCCAATCAACCCAAGAATCCTCGTCCTCCTCCTCCTCCACGCAGCCACACATCCTCCTCCTCGCCTCCCCATCAGGCTCCATCGCCGCCCTCACGCCCCTCCCCGAATCGGCTTACCGCCGCCTCCTCTCCGTCACGAACCAGCTCCTCCCGGCCCTCGTCCCCCACGGCGGCCTCCACGCGAGGGCTCACCGCACGCCCGAGGGCGGCGGCGGCATGTCCCGCACCGTGGGCGTCGAAACGGCCGCCACGGGAAGGGCGATTGTCGACGGGACTGTTCTGACGCGGTTGAACGAGCTCGGTGCCGCCAAGAGGGCTGAGGTTGCGACGAGGGGCGGGTATGATGGCGTGACGGAGATGAGGGGGGATTTGGAAGCGGTGCTAGGATGGGGTGGACTTTCGTATTTCTAGGATGGGCAGTTGAATGAGTTGGGAAGAATCTAGTTGCATATATATACATGGTTGTGATGACTGCTCGTCTGGCTACTATATGAATATTTTACGAGATGAATCGCGTCCATGCTCATGCAAATCCTTGGTGATCATTCACGGGCAATGTCTGACAAGTATTCGCAACAGTTTGTGTATTGCAGGTATCGTACTGAAGCATAACCGACTATCTCGGAATCAAGATATCAAACAATCCATCCATACTCCAATCGTTCCTAACCCGTGGTATCTCCTTTAATCCATTCCATTCTAACCCTGCGCCTGTCGGTACTCAATACTCAATAACCAAAACAAAGAAACAAGAATACAGGTAATAAAAGCAGCATCAATCTTCATGCCCCCTGCGTGTGTTCTCATCCAGATCGCTGCGAGTTCTGGTCTCGGCGCTGGGAATTCCACGAGGCATCATCGTACGCGTAGGCACGGCCGCCAGAGGAGGAGCTCGCATGTCGCGAGGCGCGGGCATTGGATTGAAACTTGCGCCGCTTCGGAGTGCTTCTGTGGCTGCTCGCCAGCATCGACTGCATCTCAATCTCCTCGTGGCGCTCCTCCTTCGCCCGCCCCTTGCCCTTCACATCACGCTCGGCAGGATGATGGCGGAACGACGGGTCTTGGCCTTGAAGAGCGCGCCGACGGTGTTTCTGTACCGGCGTAAGCGATTCTTGATGCGCACACACAGCGGCGTGTAGGGGCGGGTTATTACGACGGAGCCGCAGTCCCACTGCCTGTACTGCTGCTGATGGTTCTGGTGGTGCAGCTGCTGGTTGTACGAGACGGCGATGGAGTCCGAGTCCCGCACGAGGTTGGAGCCCTCCTCGTAGTCCATCCGGTTGCCCTCATAGTCCAGCTGGCCGGAGGGGATGGTGGCGGTGCCCTGGAGGGGGATGCCCTGCTGGAGGCAGTCCTGGATGTACTCCTGGGGCGTGGCCCGCAGGGCCTCGGCGAGGGAGCCCGACAGCGCGAACATGGGCGAGGTGCGCGGGTCAATGTTGCGGCTGGGGAGGACCGCGTCAAAGGGCCCGCCGTGGTGGAACATGGGCATCCCGTTGGGGCCGCTCGTGTCCAGGCGGTCGATGGTATCGAGGTTGCTCGAGTACCCGAGGCGGCGCCCGTCGGGGGCGAAGGAGGCGGTGTCGTCGGCCATGATGACCACCGGGCAGTAAGGCATCATCTCCGAGGGAAGCACGGAGAGAACGGCGGAGACAGGGGGGTTATAACCCAGGGGGCACAGGTGGGCAGGGGGAAAGGATATGCCGTGTGTCCTGACGATGATGGCCGGAAGTATGGAGGAGGCCGGTGACGTTTTCTGAGAAGCCCGAATGTTAGTTGGAATCCAGCCAGCTGATGAGCAAAACAATGCAAGACAGTTATGATGATGATGATGATGAAAATGAAGAAGAAGCAAAGATGGTTACAAATTACAATGGATAGCAGCGGTGGCTATAGCTAAAAGATACAAGACGGGATATCGAAATTGATGTTCAAAGCTGGAAAGGGCGAAGCATGCAGATGAAGAAGTCGCGAGCGGTACAAATAACAATTTGCTAGAGATAGAAATAGAACAAACATGGCCGAAGAAACACACAACTTAGACAGTAAAAGAATCCCACAACTTACCACTTGTCACGAAGGTCCTCGTCTTCTCTCTCGTTGTCGTCGTGGGCGAAGGGAGCAGAGCAGCTGGCAAGTCCTTGCAAATGGTTGGTTGCGTGGACTGCAGGAACTGGGCTGGACGACGAGATTGCTTTTGGTATTGAAATGAGAAGAAGCAAGACCAGAAACCAGGGAGGAAGCTCGTCTTTATGTACTCGTGATTTGAGAGCCAGGACCTCTTATCGAGGAGAATCAGTTTGAGGCTTCGTTGTAAGTGGACCGAATAAAGAATTGTTCATCGGCTATGCTATGGCGTTTCAGCACCAAATGTTAAATAATGGGCTGTCCTCGGCTGTGTAAGTATACCTGACTATATGTGGGATATCGTTGGAGGAGGTTAGAATGAAGCTGTAGGTGGAAGCGAGCGAAAAGGGCCGTGGAAGGTTATTAAGACAATTACAAGAGAGGTGATTGTCCATCCAGCACTGTATGCTTTCCATGCTCTACAGGAGCCTGTGTCGTGTAGGGGCACCGTGCAATCGAGAGAAACTCTATGCTTCCCAAGGTTTAGGGCGAGGATGAGGAGTGGAAAGAATGTGGCTTCAAACGCCTCCGTCCTCACAGCCTTCTCGTGCCCACTTGAATTCAAAGATCCATGCAAGGTTATGCTGCCACTTGGTGTCCCCTGATCAGTCTTCATGCCGCCTCCTCAGGTTCTTCAATGTTTCTATGAAATTCGGAATGAGCTTCATCGTCTCCCGTGTCATGTTCACGGATGATATGCGTCAGTCATCATGGTGTAACTGGCTCGATGGCTTCATGTTGACTGGTTGACTTAACTCAGCCTTATCAAGCGCCTCCATTCGCAGAAGCTCCGTTTCGCTTAGACATCAGCCGAGCTGTTCAAGGGTAGGTAGGTAAGGTAAGATAACCTTCAAGCCACCGGAGATACGGTAGGTAAGGTAAGGTAAGGCATGCGCTATTCCGGTGAGATGGCGTCCATCTGTCAAGCCTGACCCGGCAGTAGGCCCGTGTATCTGCTTCACAAATGACAGAATGAACAGGAGGAACTTATGCGACCCAACCAAGCACGACAGTAAGTCAGCCTCAATTCACAGCTCAAAGGCACTCCTCATGCTCCCGACGAGAGGCGAAATAGGGGGGAACATGTTGCTTATGTAATCCGCCAACCTGCATACCTCGAAGGGATCGCGTTGAGACGACATGGACTCACATCATTGATTGCATCGGATATTGATTCCATCGTAGGCAATGAGCAAAGCGTGATTGCAAAGACTTAAAATCACTTCTACTATTGTTTCTTATCTTCTGTTCCTAATTCCAAAGTCCTCGCAGTTCACCAGCGCTTAGGCCTCTCATCCCCTCGGTTCAATGGCTCTTGTCGACTACTCCTCTTCCTCATCCACATCATCGCATTCCGATAGCGAAGACGACAAGGCGCCATCAGCGCCGCCGGCCAAACGGCGCAAAGCCTCGCCGCACGGCTCCGGAGCCCGACCAAAGGCCCCGAGCCCTTCGTTACGCCGCGAGTCCGACCTGCCACCTCTCCCCCCAGCATTCCATGACCTGTACGCGTCCACCGTCCGCCACAGCGTCGTGGACGATCCCGCGCTGCACCACGGGCGCAAGAGACTGGTTCCCCACGTCGTGGGCAACTGGCCCAGCCATGTCTACATCGAGTGTGAGTCGAATGAGTACCCGAAATATGAGGGTCTTTTGCTTGGAGCCCTGATGCAAACGCTCACGCTGGCTCTGCCGATATCTAGGGCATCCGCTAGCTGACCAGCACGAGAAGCTGGTTCAGCTGGTATCCAAGGTCAACGACGCCATTGGCAGCCGGGCCAAGCTGCACAGCTTCCTGACAAGCGACTTGGGAGCGCCGCTGCCTCTCCACATCAGCCTGTCGCGGCCCCTTTCGCTGAGCACCTCTACCAAGGATCGGTTTCTCGATCAGATCTCGTCTGCGCTGCAGGCCAGCGGCGTGCCGCAGTTCTCCGTTAGCCCCAGGAGATTGTTGTGGTACAACTCCCCAGACTCGAACCGCACGTTTCTCATCCTCCAGGTGGCGGGTTCGTCCACGTCCAAGAGCGCTGGGACACTGTCAAATCCGGAGCTCATGCGGCTGTTGAATGCGTGCAATGACATGGCTCAGAAGTTTGACCAGCCCATTCTGTATCAGAACAAAGGATGCGACAAGGACGCGGCTGATGAAGCATTCCACATTTCAATTGGATGGGCGCTCGACCTACCCGTGGATGAAGAGTCCAACAAGGCTGTGGAAGCGTTTGGAGATGAAGAGTTTCAGTCTGTCAAGGCGTGGAAGATTTCGGTGCCGGGGGTCAAGGTCAAGATAGGCAACGTCGTAAGCCACGTGCCGCTCTCCTCGGGAGCTGCTTTGACTGCTTCGAGGGGTCAATCAAGATCACTTTTTGGATTATAATAGCGTGTTTGTTTTGGCGATCTGAGATTGCCGGTAAGGTGACCGGCATTCGTATTGTTCTTTGGACTGTGAGCATGTAAGAGGAGGCGTCAAGCTTGCATGTAGGAACGTCCCATGCATCCTGTCTAGATGGACACAACATGACGTTATAGTAGGACCATATTGCCAATCATGTTAATCCTCTGCGACGCAAGGCTTTTCTTTCAGCTTGGGTATCATTAAACAATGCGCAAGGTTCTTCAAAGATGACGTTGAGTCGGCACATGCAAACACATGCATCAAGGGGTCCAAGACAGCATCACGGGCTATCCCTGCTAGTAGTGAATCGGAGCAGGGATCCAGGCTCCCGCAGACACATGCGAAAGTCAACAACTGCAAGAAGAAGCCATGGATCTTTGGTCTCCATGAGAACTGTATATCATGAAATTGCCAGATGCCGACGATGGAAGGTTCTCAGTGGCTTCATCGTGGTTGGCTGTATCTCAGCACCTGTGCCCTGAGGGGAGGAACTTTGGGAACTCGCCGCAGTGGGCTATTGCAAGCTGGAGCCTCGGGAGTGGTCACCTTGATAGGTCCACAACTGCCACTGCCTTCCCTACTACTACCCAGAAAATAGGCGGCCTTACACGGCATTTGACAATTGGGGATATGAAAAACGTCAATGCAAGATGCTGCTGTTGTAGAAAAGAATGGAAATCGCCGAGCAAAGGTGTAAAGGAAAAGCGGCGGTCAGATAATAAAAAAAAAGGACTATCCCCCTGTATTATCGCCCACCCACGGGGCTGGCTGGCACCTTTAGTGGCGCCGACCAGGGGTTGATTTTCGGCTTGTTGATTCGACGATCGCCTTGTTCGTACCTCTCTATTTATTATCCCACTTCACCCCGTTTCCTACTCCTGCAAACCCGCCCGCCAAAAGCCAAAAGGTCTCGTGCCCATTGAGTCCAATCAACTGCCTTATTGTCCGCTTGTTCGCCTGCTGCGACTGTGATTCAGTCTCGCGCCTTCTCGATTGTCGCACCTTCCGTCGCTCTCGTCGCTCGTGACTCACGCACCACGCGATTCCGCCGTTCGATTCGATCCGCCAGAAGCTTCTCGCGTGCTTTGATCGAACCCTTCGCCGTACCTCTTTTTGCAGCACCCCTCGGCTTTCACCGCCGGACTACCTTGCACTTTGTTTTGTTATACTCTTCCAGGTCAATCTTGGATTCGAAACATTACATCAGCTCGAAAGCGAAACCGAAGTCGCAGAGCAATTGGACAGATCCTGACCGTCCTTTCTCTCGCAAAGAACCCCTCGCAGTTATTACAACAAGATCGCGCGACGCGCCGACAGACTCCTGCTAGATACGCCAGAATATCTCGAGAACTTCAGCCCTCAAAATGGATATCGACATGAGCCGGCGGAACAAGACTCCGCGTCCCCTCACCGAAGCGGAGCGAGCCCGACTTGAAGAATTTGTGGACGCCATCCGATACTCAGAGAGGTGAGTTCCGAAGACTCCTCTTCTGTTCCCGAGCTGGTGGAAGAGGCCATTTGTGCTGCGATTGCAGCAGTGGACACTCGAACGCAGGCGCATTCTGAGCGCATGTGACTGGAACTTGGATTGCTGAACGGCCTACAGATACAGCGACGACGAATTCGAGTACCGCCATGTCCAGTTACCTAAGATGATGCTCAAAGCGATCCCGAAAGAATACCACGATTCGGCCAAGGGCACGCTGAAGCTTCTGTGGGAGGACGAGTGGAGAGCCATGGGAATGACACAGGTGAGGGGCAGCCATTCTTTTCTTTTCGTCCATGGCAGATCCCCCGCTGCTTAAAGGCGCGAGGGAGAAGAGGCATGCGACATTGCTGACACGGAATTCTTTTCTCCGCATATAGAGTCTTGGCTGGGAGCACTACGAGGTCCATGAGCCGGAGCCGCATATCCTCCTTTTCAAGTGAGTGCCGCCCATCGTTGAACCTAGTCACAGGCATCGTCTAACCGGTCGAAACAGGCGACCCCTCAACTACCAGCCGCCTCAGTGAGCGCTCCGTTCGTCGAGCTCCTGCGCTCAGTTGTGTACGATGGCGCGAGTGTCCTCTTCCGCGCCGACTTCCGCTGCATGAAGAGCCTCTCTGTTTAGCGTCCCATTACGATTTTTACGATCTGCATACTAGAATAATGTTGGGTTAAGACGTCTGCGAGACGAACGGGCGCTGCCTCGCGGTCCTGCCGCCGTTGCTCTACCGCGAAGAGCTTGTCTGTGGCGATTCGAAGCCGCATATGGGATACGGTACGCTTTGAACTTGAGGAGGGTGGGCAACGCCTAGGTGCAGCTATTGAGAGTGCAAGCGACTACCTATCCCATGGGTTGACGCGCGTCTCTGTGATTCTCAGAATTGGCACTTTTGGAGGATGACAGGGCGCTCCAAGAAGGACACATCAGGCGATTGGTTAGCCTTGTGTAGATGTAGTTGAGGAAGAATCGAAGCATGGTCTAGGAATGTACTATATACACGGAATTAGCCTTGTCAACGATGGCTCGTCTGGAGAGATGTCGAGGACTGCCCACCATGCCGTATATACCTGACCATAACAATATATCACTTAGACAATCCAGGCCATGTTCCCTTGTGTGATGCATTTGGGCATGTCGAATTTGCCAAGCAAGATGATGCGAATGGTTGGTAAGATATTCACATGCTGTTCACAGAGGCTCGGTGGTCGCCTCAAAGCTTGGATCTCCAACCGCAGCCGTGCATTGTCACACCATGGGCCACGTGTGAATCCCGTCTTGACGCATGGAGAGATGATGATTCAGTAATTGGTACTTCTCCAACTTTAAGAAACATCAGATCAGCCTGCCGTGGCTCAAATTCTTGTCAGTCCAGTTACACCAGAGTTCAGGCAACGTGGCGAGCCGCAGTGTGTTGCTTGATTGAATCTCATCAGGGTATCTGAAATGGAATACGCATCATCATCACCACACAGCGAAAGGCCTCCTGGATGCGCTGCCGAGGCTGATCTACATGGTGGGCTGATTCTGTGATGATGCATGGCCTCACCATGAGACTTTGTGTCTCTGCTATTCAAGCGGCAGCAATGCCCGCTTGGATTTATTTATAGTTCGGGTGTCACAAATAGCGGCGTCCTCGTATAGAAATGCCCTGATATTTTCTTCTCTTCTCTGTTTACTGCACTTGCGGACACATTTCAGCGTTCCTGAAGCTGTCCACCTCGCGTTGGTGGCGTCGAACCACCAGCCAAAGCCTCGCTATTGCACAGTGACTGGAACAGCTCCAGAACACGGTCCTTGTTCTCCAAGTGATTCCACTTTCCAATTCTCGCCCGCCGCCACCCACTAAAGAAAGCACCGGGAGTTCTATTGGCGTCGGTACCTGGTACTGTCGGTGCTCCGTGCAGCGTTGAAACAGACGCCAACCTTGGTTTGTAGCCCTGCAAGACAAGAAAACGCCCGTTATTTTCCCCCCTTCCGAAAGTGTACATAAGCAAATGTTCCGGATCGCCAGCGTGGCATCTTTCCGCATTGAGGAGCATCTCATGATATGTCAGCAACAGTGACCTTGACTTGGACTCGTAAAGTCGTCTTGTTGCAATTTGGCTTTTGCGTCTGTTGACCGCAAGGCTTTTTCTTTTCTTGACTTCTCCTTTTCTTTGCATTGATTCCTTTTTCTATAAAGATTACCCCCACTGCTTGCCGCAAGCCTTCTTGAGCTCGGCAGTTGTGGCTGCGAAGTACATTTGCCTTCACTTGCCGTGGCTTGTCGATAGGCCTCAAGTCACCTTCGCTATCAACCGGACAAGCAGCGTCCAGCGCTTTCTTCAGATTTCGCCTCTCTATCTTGCTCTCTCTCTCTCTTGCTTTCCACTATACAACTTGCTTGGTTAGAACCGCATTTGTTGGAAATTGGTTCACCCCTTTGCATCGCATCAGCCGTCAATTTCTCCTGCAATTCCGAAGAGCGCAACTCGCATCCTGCCACCTTCGGATCGTCGCTCCGCCAAGCAATGCCGACCATCTTGGCCCAGCATTAACAAACCAAACACTTGAATCGCATCGGATCTCCTTCGCTGGGTTCAAGATGAAGTCTGCGAGCAAATTGTTCTTCCTCTCCGTGTTTGCCCTATGGGCGACGCCGGGCGCATGCTCAAGCTCGTCAAGTACATGCACTGTAAACCAACCCCCAACCCTGGCCTCGTACTCCTTCAGAAGAATGCTTTGCGCTGACAGCTCCATGTTGATCTAGTTTTCGCCAAATGCCATCATCGATGATGGATGCGTTTCGTATGCCACGCTCGACAGACTCAACGTCAAGGTGAAGCCCGCCATAGACGAGCTCGTCCAGACGACCGACTTCTTTTCGCACTACCGCATGAACCTCTTCAACAAGAAATGCCCCTTCTGGAACGACGAGGATGGCATGTGCGGTAACATTGCCTGCGCCGTCGAGACGCTGGACAACGAAGAAGATATTCCCGAAATATGGAGGGCTCACGAGCTTAGCAAGCTGGAGGGCCCCCGGGCGAAGCATCCGGGCAAGCAAGAGCAGAGGCAGAACCCCGACCGGCCGTTGCAGGGAGAGCTGGGAGAGAATGTCGGGGAAAGCTGTGTGGTTGAATACGACGACGAGTGCGACGACAGAGATTATTGCGTCTGGGACGACGAGGGCGCAACGTCCAAGGGAGACTACATCAGCTTGTTGCGCAACCCCGAGCGCTTTACTGGCTATGGCGGACAGAGCGCGAAGCAGGTGTGGGATGCCATCTACTCGGAGAACTGCTTTAAGAAGAGCTCGTTTCCCAAGTCGGCCGATCTGGGCGTCTCGCACCGTCCGACCGAGGCGGCTGCTCTGGACTTCAAGCAGGTCCTGGATACCGCCGGCCGCCAAGCTCAACTGGAGCAGCAACGGCAGAGCAACCCGAACATCCCCTTTGTTGCCAGCACTGGCTACGAGGTGGACGACGAGTGTCTGGAGAAGCGCGTCTTTTACCGGGTGGTGTCCGGGATGCACGCCAGCATCAGCGTCCACCTGTGCTGGGAGTTTTTGAACCAAAGCACGGGAGAATGGCAGCCCAACCTAGAGTGCTACGAGAACCGCTTGCACAAGTTCCCGGACCGCATCAGCAACCTCTACTTCAACTACGCACTCGTCACTCGCGCCATTGCGAAGCTCGGCCCCTACGTCCTTTCGCCGCAGTACACTTTCTGCACGGGGGACCCGTTGCAGGACCAGGAGACGCGAGACAAGATTGCTGCCGTCACGAAGCACGCGGCTAGTGTCCCGCAGATTTTTGACGAAAGTGTCATGTTTGCCAACGGCGAGGGCCCCTCCCTCAAGGAAGACTTCCGCAACCGCTTCCGCAACATCAGCCGGGTCATGGACTGCGTCGGCTGCGACAAGTGCCGCCTCTGGGGCAAGATCCAGACCAGCGGCTACGGTACGGCCTTGAAGATTCTGTTCGAGTTCAACGAGGGCCAGAAGCCGCCGTCCCTCAAGAGGACCGAGCTGGTGGCCCTCTTCAACACGTATGCCAGGCTCAGCTCGTCGGTAGCCGCCGTGGGGCGATTCCGGGCCATGATTGACATGCGCGACAAGATGGCGTCCAAGCCCGACTTTAAGCCCGAGGATCTCTACACGCTCATCGACGAGGCCGACGAGGACATGGAGGAGTTTCTCAGGATGCAAAACCGTGGGACACACGGCGATACGCTGGCCGAGCAGGCTGGAAACGAGTTTGCCCGCGTCATGATGGCCGTCAAGATTGTGCTCAAGAGCTGGATTCGAACGCCCAAGATGATGTAAGTCTATTTCCCCGTGTGTCCCAAAGTAGTATCCTGTGATTGACTGACAAAAAACGTCAGCTGGCAAATCGTCTCGGATGAGACGTCGAGACTGTATCGTGCTTGGGTTGGTCTGCCTGCACGCCCCAGACGCTACGCGTTCAGGCTGCCCAAGTTGAATAGAGATGAGCTGTGAGCGTGGCGCAACAATTACGTTCCTTGTACATGCTGTATATACGACATTCGATTGGCAGAGTATGTTTTTATAGCGGCGTTTGGGAAGGGTACATTGTGAATTTTACTTTTTACTTTCTTTAACCCCTTTCTATGTAGAGGATGAGGCATGGTTATACAACATGAGAAGCGAGTTGAGTGTCATCCGCCTTCGCCTTGGCAAAACTGTTCTTTACATACCTTTACTCAGACTTATATGACGAGAAATGCAATCCTTCAACGAGACGTACGTCGCAAACATTCAAAGCCCCATGCAAAAAAGATCTCGCCGTCCTTTGAGAGGAGCGGCAAAAGATGACACCTGAGGGATTCGAACCCTCGCCTATTTCTAGACCGCGAAGAGGCAATTGCTCACAGTGTGAGCTACTCCTGAACACGGCGCCTTAGACCACTCGGCCAAAGTGCCTATTTTGATGTTTAGATGAGGTGTTGGTTGCGGATATGAGGCTGGCGATGAGAGGCGTGTAAGACTTGGTGAGCCGTTGGTGAACATTGGTGGGTTGGTGGATTGGTGTTGGAAGAGCAAACGTGGGAGGCAGGTACGTGCCCCTCCATGTTGTGTTGCACCTTCCCGATGTCGCGGTTTCGATTGAGGTGCCAATTGAGGACAAATGACTTGGTTGGCTTGTGTTTTATTTGATAGCAGTACATTTGTACATAGGTAATTTTACTGGGGATATTAAATGTGATGAATGAGAGATGCAATTGTTAGGGAGTGCTTCGTGTGCGACAGCCTCTTGCTGGAGGAGGAATCCATTGTCGCGCGCAATATAAGTCGTGAAGCAGAAGCATGCGACTCAACACAGATAGGTCGCTCCATTCTTCTCATTATCACTACAGCTTGCTGAAAGAAATATAACTGCGGATATGGAGATTTGCATTTCATTGGGTCGAGTCACTTAGATGCAGGCTGCAGCTGCAGAACCTACGTAGCTCTTGACTTTTACTGGTAGGAACATGGAGTTGACTGCATGGTTGTGAGGGGTCATGCTTTACGATGTGTCTGCACTTGAGATTGGCATCATAGGAAGGCATGTAATCTTCTGACGCTGAGGAACAGCATCTGGAAACAAGTTTGCGATCTCACGGTGTTGTTGAAGGCGCGCAGTTCACAGCATCGTCTCGCCTCATCTTGAGAGTCCTAGTTCAGGCAATCCACAACAAATCATTCAACATGAGTTTACCTACCGCCCTCCCGCCACGACCGTCTAGACGTCTCGACGGAAAAGTCGCCATCGTCACCGGCGCCGGCAGTCTCGGCGACGGCCTCGGCAACGGCCGCGCCATAGCCCTCCTCCTCGCCAGCGATGGCGCCACGGTGCTCTGCGCAGACCGGGACTTGCCCTCAGCGAAGCGCACAGTGGAGATGATTGTCCGAGAAGGCGGCTCAGCGGCCTCGCTGTGCGCCGACGTGAGCTCAGAAGCGGACTGCGAGAAGCTGGCGCGGACGGCCGAGGGCATCTTTGGGAGGCTGGACATTCTGGTCAACAACGTGGGCGTCATGGGCGCCAGGGGGACGGCCGTGGACGCGAGCCCCGAAGAATGGGCCGAGGGCTTGGCTACCAACGTGACGGCGATGGTGCTCATGGCCAAGCATGCCATCCCGCTCATGCTCAAGAACCAGCCCGGCGATGGCGGCATCAGGGGCAGCATCGTCAACATGGGGTCCATCGCGGGCTTGCAAGGCGGCACGCCGCATCTCTTCTATCCGACGAGCAAAGGTGCCGTTGTCAACATGACGCGCGCAATGGCTTACAATCACAGCCGTGACGGGATTCGAGTCAACTGTGTGTGTCCAGGTAAGCCCTCCCCTCTTCCTGCACCATTTTCCTTTCCACCCAAAGATAACACAGCCTTTGCAGGATTCCTCTACACGCCCATGGTTGCGGGTAGCGGCATGTCAGACGAGATGCGCGATGCCCGCCGCAGGCAAGGCTTGTTGAACACAGAGGGCAATGCGTGGGACTGCGCGGCAGCCGTCAGGTTTCTCGCGAGCGATGAGGCGAGATGGATTACGGGAACGACCATTACGGTTGATGCCGGGGCGACGTGCTCGTACGTTATGCCCGAGTGAAGGGAGCACAAGAAGCACGAGAAGCGAGATAACGAAGCTTATGGAGAGGGACGACTGAGATCGATAATGGTCTGTTGTGTCGAGATGCCGAAAATGCTGAAAGAAGCAAGTGCTGGATTTGCCAAACTGCAATCAAGTGGATACAAGTGACGTCATATGCATAGAGGCACTCGAAGCTATGCGGCTAGCCGTTTAGGCAAGAGCTGCCGCAAGGCGGTGTTGCTTTCCGCGTTTGACGCGCGCTTGCTTGGTTCGACAACAATCTTGGAACCTCATCCGAAACATCTTCGCAACTTCAACAGCTGCCGAAGCAGGAAAAGCAAAAGACGCCAACTCGCTTGACAGAGAAAATTATTGCCGTCCTCTTCCACCGCTCTCTACGGCTGAACAAGCATGATTGCCGAGCATCAACCGAATAGAAGCCCTCTCATCAACTCGAGGATGATGGCTCTGGGGAGAGAACCGGTCGCTTCCAGGGTCAGACTACGTACGGCACGAGTTGAACGGTCACTGACGAGCGTGGACGAGTCCTAACAACACATTCAATTTGACAAAAGAAAAGTACCAAGAGCTATCCTAAATCTAATAATACATAAAAGCTAACATCCCTAAGCTCTTTGAAGACGACGGAAGTGTTCACTCCACCATCTGGGTCGATGCCGCCGAGATCTAGGCCAGCATCACCCTCGACGCCTTGCGACGTCGACAATGAGACTTGTCGGCTTAGAAGTTGATGACCGGGATGTCGGGCGAAGCGGCACAGTTGGTGACAAACTGCCCGTCGGTCGTCGCCTGGCCCCGCGACACAAGGACCTCTCCATCAGGGCCCGTAATGGTGAGATCGAACTGACCACAGTCCTGGGCGTTGACCCACAGGATACGCATCGGGATGTACGTGCCAACCTGAGCAGCAGACACCACCTCCAAGGCGATGTTGGATCCGGTAAGCCAGTTGGCGTCGGCGACGAGGTCCGCGTTGGTGTTGGTATAGCCCGCCTGAGCATCAGCGCCGAACCAGACGTACAGGGACTGGTCGAGTGTCGCGGCGGCAGCCGTGAGGGTATAAGTACCAGCCGTGGCGGGAACAAAGTATCCAATCTGCTGCACGATAGTGTAATCGACGGGGTCGGTAATGGTGCCGTAAATGTTACCCTGCTCAGGGGGGCACGTCTGCAGGAGGCCGGTGTTCGCCGTGGTGCCAGTGAAATCGGGAGTCTGGCCCTGGAGGGCAACATTCGGCGCAAACTGCAGGACAGGCCACGTCTCGGCCGAAACAGCGTCGGCGGGATGGATGGGGATCGTGCCAGGGGTCGTCGTGCTATCATCGGGTGATCGAGCAAGCTTGTAGTGCGCCCACGAGAATCCGTCAGTGCAGGTGTCTCCCACTTGGCACACGCCGGCAACGCACACTTCAGCGCCTGTGCACTGGATGTTGTCCGTGCAAGCGCTGCAGAAGTTGTTCAAGCAAACGAGGCCACCTGTGCAGTCGATCGTTTCGTCACAAGTCGGCGTGCACGTGCCGGCATTGCAGCCCTCGTTGACCGCGCACACCAGACCGCCACACAACGTCTCACACACACCGTCAACGCAAGACTGGCCGGTGGTACAGGTCGTGGCACCGCAGTTGTCCTGGCACACTCCGAGAACACACGTCTGATCAGCCGAGCAGATGTCAGCGCCGCACTGGGTAAGGCACTCCCCGCCGATACAAATCTCATTGACTGCACAGGTGGTGAGGCCGCACGTCTCGAGACACGTGCCGTCAACACAGGTCTGGTCGGCTGTGCAGGCAGTAAGACCGCACGTCTCAAGACACTGGCCGCTGACACAAGTCTGGTCGGCCGTACAGGTGGTGCCGCCGCATCCCGCAACACACTCGCCGGCGACGCAGATCTGATCGGCCGTGCAGGTGGTGGCGCCGCAAGCCGCAAGACACTCGCCGGCAACACAGATCTGGTCGGCTGTGCAGGCAGTCAGGCCGCACGTTGCGAGACACGCCCCGTCAACGCAAGTCTGGTCGGCGGTACAGGTGGTGGCGCCGCAGGTATCGAGACACACGCCGGCAACGCAGCTCTGGTCCGCCGTACAGGTGGTGGCGCCACACGTCTCGAGGCACTGGCCGGCGATACACGTCTGGTCGGCTGTACAGGTGCCGAGGCCGCATGTCTCAAGACACTCGCCAGCGACGCAGGTCTGGTCGGCAGTACAGGTGGTCAGACCACACGTCTCAAGGCACTGGCCGGCGACACAGGTCTGGTCGGCGGTACAGGTGGTCAGACCACACGTCTCAAGGCACTGGCCGGCGACACAGGTCTGGTCGGCCGTGCAGGTGGTCAGACCGCACAAGGGAACGCACGTGCCGTCGACGCAAAGCTCGGTGGTCAAGCAGATGTCTGTTCCGCACAAGGGGTTCTGAGTGCACGCACCGTCCACGCAGCTCTCATCCGGCTGGCAGACAACAGCACCACACTGCGCCAGACACTGTCCGGCGGTGCAAGTCTGGCCGGCCTGGCAGACAGTGAGGCCGCATCTCGGCTGGCACACGTCGGCCACGCAGAGCTCCGTGGCGGCGTCACAAACGTCGACGCCGCACAGCGGCGCGCAGAAGTTGTCCTGGCAGATTTCGCCGATTCCACATTGACCCGCGCCTTGGCAATATCTCCTCCTGAGGCAGACGCTACCGTTGCAAGTTTCGTTGGCATCACAGTCGGCCTGGTCGTCGCACGTGGTCAAGCATACGCCGCCACTGCAAGTCTCAGTTCCCAGGCAGTCGGTGGCGAGCAAGCAAGTCCTCTGGGCAACGCACACGTTGTCGTCGCAGATCTGGCCGGTTCCACATTCGACATCAAACGTGCACGTCGGGTTCGTCGGTGCCTGGCAAAAGTTGTTGAAGCAGACCTCTCCGACTTGGCAGAAACCCAAGCCTGTGCCCAAGCAGAATCTTCTCCTGAGGCAGACGCCGCCCTCGCAATCCTCGTTGCCGAGGCAGTCGGTCTGCGCAACGCACGTGGTCAAGCATACGCCGCCACTGCAAGTCTCAGTTCCCAGGCAGTCGGTGGCGAGCAAGCAAGTCCTCTGTGCAACGCACACGTTGTTGTCGCAGACCGAGCCCGCTCCACACTCAAAGTCGAACAAGCAGGTACCATCTGACGTCAAGGGTTCGCAGTAGCCGCCGAGGCAGAGCTCTCCAATCTGGCATTGACCGATGCCGGTGCCGGTGCAGAATCTCCTCCGGAGGCAGATGCCGCCGTCGCAGGTTTCGCCAAGATCGCAGTCTGCCTGCGCAACGCACGTGTTCAAGCATTCGCCGATGATGCAGAGCTGGTTGGCCTCGCACTCGCCGCTGGCCAAGCAAGTCCTTGTCGCCTCGCAAATGCCAGCGGCCGAGCAGTGCTCATCTCCAGAGCACTCAAAGTCGAAGCGGCACACGGAGTTCGTCCGGCGGCACTCGCCCTGTCGGCATTCCTCGCCAGCATCGCACTCCGCGGCGGAGGTGCAGAATCGCCTGCTGACACAGAGGCTCTGCTCGCAGACTTCAGCGTCGCGACAATCCGAGTCCCTGCGGCAATCAAGCCTGCCAAGACACCTGTTATCAGAGCAGAACTCGCCGGGGAGACACTGCTCATCGCCTCCGCACCATTGGCCGGGGTTCTCGGGGTCCTCGGGGTCTTCAGGGTTCCAGGGGTCTCCATGACCATGGTGGTCTCCATGGCCCTCGTGGTCGCCATAGCCCTTGCCTCCATGGCCCTCGTGGGCGCCATGGCCCTTGTCTCCATGGCCCTTGTCGCCATGGCCCTTGTGGCCCTTGTGGTCTTCCTGGTTCTTCTGGTCCTTCTCGCAGTATCCATAGGCGTTGCAGAATTCCTTGGAGTCGCAGTCCGCATCAGAGCCACAGCCCTCTCCCTTGGCGCGGTGCTGGCATCTGCCGTGGATATCGCAGGTCTGTCCCCACTTGCACTCCGAGTCGACCTTGCACTTGAGATGCTCGCCTCGGCGACACTTGCCCTCCCAGTCGCAGATCTCGCCATCGTTGCAGTCGTGCTTGTCCTCGCATTTGTTCTCCTTGGGCTTGCAGAATCCCTCGTGGCAGGACTCCGCGTGCTCACACTCGGTCTCCAACTGGCACTTGGGGCAGACGACGTCCTCGCAGGTCCTCTGCGAGTTGCAGATCTGTCCGTCACCGCAGTCGGTATCGCACGTGCATTGGTCCTGGTCGATAGTCTTGCAAATGCCCCTGTGGGTGCAAATCTGGCCCTTGTCGCAGTCCCAGTTGTTCTCGCAGTCGGGGAAAACGACCTTCTGGCAGAAGCCGTGGTTGTTGCAGACCTCACCGTGGGAGCAGTCCTTGTTGTCGTTGCAGTTGGATCCGGCCTTGCTCTCACAAGCCTTCTCGTGGCATCGGGGGCCGGGAATGGGCTGACAGTAACCGTAGGAGTTGCACATGTTGCCGTCCTCGCAATCGGTGCTGCTCTTGCACTGGGGGCCTCCCGAGGTGTTCTCGCAAATGGCCTTGGGGCTGCAGTTGCAATTCTGGGGGCAGTGATTGTCGTGGGAGCAACCCTGCCACTGGCCGTGGTAGGGATCCTCCTGCCAGGCCTCATTGTTTCCTCCGTCCTGGTTTCCGAGGCCCTTGCTCCCCTCGTCCTTGTTCCAACCCTGGTTGTTCCAGGGCTCCTTGTTGCCGTCTTGGGTATGCCACTTGTCCTCGCACTCATGGCAAGGAGGCTTTGGGTCGGGGAACGGCGGAGGGGTGGGACCGCAGACGATGTCTCCGCGCTGGCACTTCAGGTCGACGTCCTTCAAGTCGACCAAGACCGTGCTCGTGACGACAACGGTAGAGGCCAGCCACTTGCGGTCATCGTCGTGATTACGATCCCACTCGCTGCCGGCCGCCGCCGATACCGCCCAGACGGCTGCCGCCGTTAGGAGGCCGCGGCGAAGAGACCGCGACATGTTGGTGTGAACGAACGAATGAAGGACAAAGCAACACAAGTGAAACGAAAGAATACTAAAGAGTGTTGTGAGGTAAGAACACGATCTGACCGACGACCCGAAAGCTGGAGAAATGACCGTGTATTTAAGCACATGCAGAAGCTTCAGTGAGTGCTGAGAGCCGCAAGCGATGAGCCAATGCTGATCTTGATCCGAGCTGCAGACATTAACACGAATGGCGGAACATTCCAACCTTAAATGAAGCATTTCTGTCGCATTTTCCACTCCAGGGCTAACGCGTTCGAAGGACATTGAGACACTTACGATGGTAGGGTTGGAGTTTCAGACTCAACCCTTTAATTGGTGCGTACTGGATCTCTGCCCTGAGTAGGCTCCGCATATGTGCTGGTGAGCTGGATTGTAAGCCTTTGCCATTACTGCGAGTCTCTGGAAACGCCCTCTTGTCACTCTATTGGTTGCCACTCTATTGGTTGCCCGCTGGTAGTGGTATCCTTCTCCCACTTCCCTCGGTTCCTCCCCCCTTTGTTCACTTGCCCCTTTCCCCCGGTCTTGAATGCCCATTGAAGTCAGGTCTCCAACATGGAATAACTTGCGCCGCAAGCTTCCCAGGTTCGGTCTATTCTTTGCCCTTATGCTTCGAGGAATATTTGTGATGATCGGCGTGTCTCTAGGTTGGATGTGTAAGGCTGTAGTCTGGATGTCCGCGTTTGTATCTAGATGCGAACCTGGCCCAGCAATTCCTCCGCATACTGGCAGTCTATGGAGATTTCCTTCCGGTCTTTGACATTGATCGGCAGCCACAGAGCATCTACTACCCTTTTCTTTTTCCCCTACCGGCGGACGCGGTAGCGCCCTCTTGCTGCATTCCCCTGGATGTCTCGGACTCTCGGTGCCCTGCTATGGCCAGCAACGGTCGAAAAGAGGTTGATGTCTAAGGTACGAGGGATGTCGACCCCTCTCCCACGACTGCTATACTATCGATACGAATCGCATTTCCTAGTTAGGCCTATTGTCTCGCTTTGCTACCACGATAGCATTCGCGGGCGTGTTTACGGGGTAGTGATGGTATCGTCTCCCGTGTCCGAAGGAACGTGGGGTTGGCGTTGAGGAGGAGAGGTAATGTACGCTCGCGGCGCGAATCAGAACAAGTGACGATCATCTTTCTTTTCTGAATCCGAGTCCTTTTGATATACCCTATACTGAGGGATTAGATGTGTTGTGGAGGATGGCAGTAGACTCTCTGGCTTGTATGAGCTGTATGAGCTGTACGTTTTGTGCGTGAGGTGGTGTGATTGAGTCAATGGTGACTCTTTTTCTATATGCCTCGAAATCCATACAAGGCGCAGTAAAGGTAACCCAGCGTTAGGAAGGCCAAAGTCAGCTTCGTGTAGTGAGCTGAAGCCATTTTCCGATGCTCATACGGGGAACATGTTGCTCCCCGCAGAGTTGCCCTCTGTACCATTCTGATACCTCATATGGATCAACGCGTGGGAAGGACGGTGAGAGAGCGAGAATGCCAGTCACGACGCAGAGCAAAAGTAATTGGTCACAAAAAAAAACAAAAGGCAAGGGAATAAAGGCCCTCTGCTTCTCCTCGAGGAGCTCTGAGACAGCACGAATTCCACCAGCCTTTTGAAAGCGCCGTTTGTTGTCTCACGTGCTATTGGCCGAGACAAGCAACTACTACTGATTTGCCCACTCCCTCGGAAGGCCATGGTGGTTCAACGGAGATGGAAGAGGAGGTGGCTGGAAATGTCTTTTCTGTTTGCTGGGCCCTTTGGCCATGCCCTCTTTTAGGGGAAGATGCTGGTTGCAGTGGATGAGGTCGGGCGTTTGTGTGTTTGCATTGATTCTTCTTTTCGTTGTTTAGGGAGTCACGAGGTGATCAGGGCAGTGCGTGTTGGTAGTACGATCAGGCCTCCTGTTTGCTTTCGCTTCTAAGACGATACTCTTTCTTAAGGTAGAGCTCCAAGAGGTCAGATATTTGCGCCGTCATGAGAAGTCTCTAATCAACCTTGATATCCTCGAAGCAACCCAAAGGAGACCAATAGGGAAGTCGCCGCAGGGAATTTGCGCTACGTCTGCAGGGAACCTTTCTGTTTGTTCCTTTATTGGGCTGTGCAATCACGTCAAGGAAGAACATCAGAAAGTAAAAAAGGGAAAGCGAAGAAAGAAAGCACATGAGATGGGTGGCACGAACAAGAGCACAGCCTCCCCTTTTGCGATTTGGAATGATTGGGGGACGAGGCTGGGCATCGAATTCGCGGAGAGTTTGTACTCTTTCCTAAAAGAGGTCCGGTTTAAGGGCGCTACGACGCTTGTTTTTAGGCAGGCAAAGTTCGTTTGTTCTGCTAGGAATTTTCTTAGTCGCGCATGGTTTCTCTCCTCCTTTGATCGTCTTTTGCCGCCCTTTTTTGTTTGCTGTCCCCTTTTGCGTGCTTGGCATAGCCCATGAGGCCTGGTGTTGGAGGGCTTTGTGTGATGACGGACAATATCATGATGATGATTGATGCTGTTTGCCTTTTGAGGTGAAAAGTGAGCCAAGCGGACTGCCTTGCATTATTACATAAGCTTATAGATGAGATTCACTCAAACTTTATAAAAGGCGTTCAACTGCAAGTCATGCTTGCACAGGATAGCATTGCGTGCCTTATCGAGATCTGTCAAGTGTGAAAATACCAATATTCGAACCATCGCCTGATCCATCTCTCAACAGCAATGTCCATCGGCCAAGCAACTGCAATGTCGACGGAGAAGAAGGAGGAGGAAAAGCCCCCCGTCAGGGTTGGCGTCTCCACCGTCCTCATCAACGGCAAGGGGGAATTCCTCATGGGCAAGCGTATTGGCAGCCATGGCGCGAGTGAGTCTCCTTCTTTTATTCCCTTTTTTTGTTTCCTTTCTTTCTAGGATTTCCCCTGTCTTGGTTTTCAAAACGTGGGTGGAATTCTGGAGAGTGACTCAGAATTCTTTTCTTTGGGCGTTTGGAACGGGCGTATATTGCCCAGCTCGTTTGAAGGATTGAGGGCTAACAAAACGCCCCCCCTTTTGTCCTACAGACACTTGGCAGTTCCCTGGAGGGCACATTGACCATGGCGAGACGATAACCGAGTGCGCCGTGCGGGAGATGAAGGAGGAGACGGATCTCGATGTCGAGTTCAAGGGCATCTTTGCCGTCACCAACGATGTCTTTGTCCAGGAGAACAAGCACTACATTACGCTCTTCTCCCTGTGCGCCATGAAGGATCCCAACGCTGTGCCAGTGGTAAGCCTTCCTTCTCCTGGATTGAGGGGGGCAATGTGTGAGGACAAGGGATTCTGGTCCCTTTTCTCTCTTGCCCTCTTTTGTTGTTCCAGCTGTGTAGCTGTTGGGTTGGGAGGATTGGTTATCTGGGACAATGTTGACTAACACAGACGTCTTTCTGTCTTCTACAGCTCATGGAGCCGCACAAGTGCGAGGGATGGTTCTGGAAGTCATGGGACGACGTGATGAGGATTCACGACGCATCGCAATCGGGTGCTTCGGCCGAGAGACTGTTTCTGCCTATAGAGAATTTGATCAAGCAGACGCGCAACATTCACGACCTGTTGCCGAAGAAGGGAGAAGTAAGTTTTCGTCGATTTTCAAGATCCTATCCTTTCATCTTGAACTTCTGTATTGCGATTATTACGGCAACGGTATTAACGATGGTGTTCTTTGTGAACTTTTAGGTCCATTCCAGGTGGTTGTCTTTTCCTGATGCGCCCCAGGTTGCTGAGCTTGAGGCTTAGGTCGTTGCTCGATTGAGCACGCAAAGTCTTGCAACTCTTCTCCAGGGTAGGATAGATGAGATTCGGCACGGATGAAAGGGTGGTCTCTTGATTTTGGGATTGGGCATGGAACAGGGTAGTTAATGACCGTAAATGAAATGTCAAGATGTGTCTATTATATCATGTCTCATTTTCGGTGTGTTCATTGCGTGGCTTTTGAGGATTGTTGCTGTTGGATGAAGAGTGTAAGTCTGTAGGAGAGTGGCTTAAACAGCCGAGACTGCTACCAACGAGTGAGGCTGTACCTGTTTGGTATGTCTGTATGCATCAGCATGCAAGCTGTCGATTCGACGCCACTCCCTCGCATGGCACAATGCAGGGCTACTTTTCACAAGGCTCGTTGACTGTAAAATCAAATTGAGCACCGAAAAATCTTTTTTCTTGTTACTTGTCCTTCTCCTTCTCATTGACTTCTTCTCGCTACATGTGCTCTACCTACCTTATCTCGACGAGCTCCATTCTCAACTATGCAAGTAACCGTACAGCTGCCTCGTCACTTATGCTTATGGGCGAGTCCTGGAGCTTCGCCCGCCTGCCTCGTACCTCGACCTGACCTCATAAGCGTAACCCAATGACGAAGTCCAAGCTTCAAGCAGCAATCAAGCTTGACATGCGCCAATAGTCGGCTGTGAGCAGCAGCGCCGAATCCTCCAGGTTCTGCGAGAGGCGCCTCTCCAGCTCTTTCAATGATCGTTTCTGACGACATGCTCCAAGAGTCGCAGCCTCGCAGCCTCTCAGAACCCCAATGTCCACGCTTTCCGAGCCTCGGCGGCCTCGTCTGTCGCCGCAGAACCGCAAGCTCCGTCACCTCAAGGGCCTCTCGCTGCGCAACCTCTCCTTTGCGCCCGTCCAGCTGCGCACCGCCGACGATGCCGCCCTCAGCCGCCACCGGAGCCCCAGCAAGCTGATGCAGGCCGGCCAGCTCCACGGCTCGCGATCCTCCGACAACCTGCGCCAGGACGCGCGGGCCGCCGCCGCCGACATCGCCAGGTCGCAGCCGCCGCGCAGGACCAGCCTCAGCAGCCTCAGCACGAGCCCGGCGCAGCGGCAGAGGCGCCTCAAGCAGCTCCTCGACGAGACCCTGGGGGACGTCTTCTTCTCGCTGCACGTCGCCGGCGTCGACGAGCCCGTCTACGTCAGCGAGGTGCGCGAGAGATCGGCGGTATGAGCCAATACTTGGGATTTCTCTTCGAATCTTTTGACAGCTCTCCGACGCTGACTTGCTTTTTCTCCTTCTTCTACGTGTCCCTCTAGAACTTCAACTTTCAATTCTTCGACCTCGCGGCCCGGGGGGCCTCCGTCTCTCGGGCATGCCGCGTCGTGATCCGAGTGTGGGCCAGGCAGCTGAAGCAGGCCAGCTGGACCTTTCTGCTGGAGGAGCTGGTTGATCTCAGGGAGCTCAGGTTCATCGGCACGCTGCTGGACCGCCGGTATCCCCCGAACGCGCTCATCTTCCACCTCGAGGATGGCGTCTACTCCTTCGACTTCCCGACGAGGGAGGCCCCGCCGAGAAACGCTGCTCCCATTGCGACGTCCTCCTACAATGCGCTCATGAAGCTGGCCAACCTTGAGAGCTCCATCGAAGACGCCATCCAGACGCAGCACCGCATCACGGAGCAGATCAACGACATCCTTGCCAGCCGTACGACCGATGCCCCAGACTTGGCCGAGCAGGAGGTCGCCCTGGCTCAAAAGTACGTTGCCATGCAGCAGCGCACGAATCGACTTACGCAGGCGAAGAGGGACGAACTGCGGGAGTCGCTGCGCGAGCGCAGTGTTGCCATTGCCAGGGGCAGGGAGGTCCAGGAGAAAGTGGACGAAGACATCAGGAACAACCGCGAAACGCTCGCGGCCTCCAAGCAGCTGCTGGAGCAGACGCAGCAGCAGATCCGTGGCCAGCGGCGCCGCATCTGCTCCGAGCTGGCCGACATCTTCCCCATCACGCCCATACCCAACGCGCCGCCGCTATCCTTCCAGATCTGCAATGTGCCGCTCCCGAACTCGACGTACGACGCCGCCACCGCCAGGGCCATCAATGAAGACGTTCTGTCAGCCGGGCTGGGGCTCGTTGCGCTGCTCACACGCCACTTGCAGCTGTATCTGTCACATGCGCTGCCGTATCCGCTCTACTACTTTGGCTCTCGCTCCTACGCAAAAGACGAAATCTCTCTCCTCTCGGACAAGGGCGGCTCACGCCGAGAGTTCCCCCTCTATTTGCCCCGTGGGGGTTCAACCGCCCTGCAGTGGCGCTTCGAATACGCCTGGTTCCTGCTCAACAAGGACATTGAATCTCTCTGCGCCTCCCAGGGGCTCAAGGTCGTCGACATTCGACACACGCTCCCGAACCTCAAGTATCTCCTCTACGTCTGCAGCGCCGGCACGGAAGAGGTTCCGGCGCGGAAGAGGGGCGGCGTCAGGGGCCTGTGGGCGAGCAGGCTCAAGGGCCGCGTCTCGGGCGTGCCGTCGCTGGTGGATGGCGAGAGCAGCAGTGCTGCGTGCAGCAGGCGCGGGAGCACGGATAGTGAAATGGCAGGCCAACAGGCCGACGTGCTGCGGAATGCCATTGCCAAGAGCAACAGCAGTGTGCATGGAAGCCTCAACGGCAATGGTAACAGCAATGGGGATGCCGGCCACGGTTCAGGGGGAGATGTGACGGAAGGGGCTTGGAGTCCGGACGGCGATTTGGGCTTGCCGTTTGGTGTCAGCGATGCAAAGTTTACGTTGAGGACCAAGGGCCTCAGGGAGAACATTGCAGGATGAGGATGGAATAGCCTCTGAGGAGGCTCGGCCTCCATGTGCGACCTTTTCTTGTTTTTTCTTCGTCTTTTTTCTTCAAGGGGGAAAAGGAGTTGGAGATATCCCCCGCTGGAGTTATGACAGCGATCACCTGTTTAGCACATTTGTTCATAAGGCCACGAAGCGGGACCTGGCAGTTTACAACTCGACCCAAAGAAGGGGCACACAATGTCATTGCAATTTGATGAGAAGAGGCAAAAAAGACACAAAAAACATACAACAGCCGGTGTTCGCCAGTGGTCACCCACCTGGCTACTAATCTGCCGGTTAGTGGCTTGTCTCTGGGGGAGCGGACGGGACCCCGAATTCTCGCACTACCTGTGGTCGTATGTGCTTGGTCTGGGGAGCTCAATCGCTTCATGTGCTTGCGTAGAGTGGCGGAGAGGAGTGAAGTGAGTTGGAAAAGGGGGAGGAGGGGGTGGAAGGGGGAGAGGTCCTAGGTTTGACAGAGGCATGGTGGGCTTGATTCCAAGTGTGGGTTCTCGGGATATGACGGTTGATTCACCAGTGAAGGAGGTGTTGATAGACTTGAAGACGTTGATAAAGGCTGAACCCAATCCCTTTATGGCTGAGTTAGGTAGATGAAGGAGAATCGTTAATGTCTGGATGTCGTGTATCTGCTGCCATCCGGATATCGTAGTTCGATCCATGAAGTGGTAAGACATCTCCATTTCGCGGTACACCCTCGAACAAACAGACCGTCAGCCCCTGAGTCTCGTCCAACCATCACAAACACGTTCCCCCCTTCAACAGAGAACCCAGTCATCATCCCAATACCACCCCAAAACACCTTGCTTGAACGGACCAAACCAAAGAGACAAAACAAAGTCACATAATCCCCAGATCAATAAACACCAAATCCGTGCGTATACATGATCCCCAGCAACTCAACCTCCCCCCCTTACGTCCTCGCAAACTTGACGCTCTTCCTCCTCTCCCTCTCCCCCGTCATCGTCGCCCGTCCAGGGCTCGAGCTGAGAATGCCCCCGCCGCCGCTCTTGTTCAGCGCCTCCCTCGCCACGCCGACGGCCTTGCTCTGCGGCACGTCGTTGGCATCGCTCTTGATGCTGCGGTCGACTGCCATGCTGCTGCTGCTGCTGCCGCCGCCGCCACCGCCGCCGCTCGGGCCGGCGCGCCCCGGGCTGGACCTCCTGCTGGTGCTCGTCCGCGCGAGCTCGTCCCGCATCCGCCCGCTGTCCACGACGGCGGCCCGGCCGAGCTCCTCCGCCCTGGCGGCCGCCGTCTCGCCCCTGTATTTCCCGGGCAGGCAGGCGTGGCCGCAGCCGTCGACGGGGCAGCAGCCGTCGCTGTAGACGGTCGACGACGACGTCGCCTCGGAGGCGCTGAGGGCGGCGTGCCAGGTCTGCAGGCACGAGGCGTGGCCGCCGTGGCAGCAGCCGGGGCAGTACCACCACTCCGCCATCCACGTCTCTATGCTGGGGACGTCGACGACCTCGGTGGGCAGCGCGCTGGCGACCGCGGCGTCTCGGTGTCCGCACACCGCACAGGGGCTCACCGCCTGGCGGCACCTCTCGCACCTCCAAAAGGCAGCGTCCCCGGCGCTTCGGTCGATCTCCCGGGGTTTGCGGCAGTTGGAGCACATGAAGCCTGCCTTGACGCCCTGCTGGGCCGGTGCGAACAGAGAGGAGTAATTCTCTCCCCAATTGGGCAGCCCGGTGGGCCAGCCTTTGATGGCCAGATTGCGCAGGAGGGCGGCTTCGACGAAGAGGCTCATCCCCATGAGACGGGAGTGATGCTGTCGCAGGACGGCAGTTGCTTGATGGGTATCGATGACATATTCAGGGACCAGGGGCTTGAGCAGAAGAACCATCGCCGAGGCATTGAGTGCCGAGGTCCGTGACTCGAATTCCAGCGCACGCGTCAAGAGAGAGTATGGATTGAGCGGACATGCGGGTATACTGGGGGTCTTGAAGGATTTCGATTCTGATACCTCGGTAGGAAAGGGGTAAGGGCCGTCGCCTGACCAGGGAAAGTAGTCGGTCAGGACGATATGAGGGCTGGGGTCATACTCGGGAGCCGTCGCCACGGGAGCGGGACTGGGCAGTCGAGCCAGAAGAAGGTCGTTGGATGGAGTCGAGTGGTGGCCGGCGAACCCCTGATGAACATCGGAATCGGTCTGCGAGGCAAAAGACACCTGAGACGGATATGTCTCGTCCGTGGCAGCAGTTGTTTGAGAGATCATGGAGACTTCTTCCGGAGACTCTGCCCGGGCGTGTGACTTCGATCCAGCCGAAGGCTTCTTAGTCTGCCTGGGCGACTGCGGCTCACCATCCTCGTGAGCTAGACTGGCAAATTCGGCACCAATCTTGTTGCCGATTGCCGAGATCCGCAAGGACTCGGGCCGCAGAGAGCTCGGGGCGTTGGACGAGCCCCTCCGCGGCGAAGTGAGATCACTATCGGAGGAAAACACTTGAGCAAAGCTATCGGTCGAATCGTGTCTTGTGGCCTTTACTCGATGGGGCGGCTGGCCATCACTGTATGGCGTATTGGACATCGGCACATCGATGGCCCGTGACAGAGCCTCCATGTCGTAAAAGTCATAACCCTCCGTGATGGATACCTTGGACGTCTCGCTCCCCTGGCTCATCTCCGAGATGGGGGCGGAGTCATGACGCTGGCGTGGGCTTGGACGGTAGGATCCATGAGCAGACGGCCCCAAGTTGAGGCTTTCAGGCTCGATGATGGGTGTCAGTTTCTTCCCGTGAAGATAGTGCCGCTCGTCCCACTCTACTGTATCGCCCTCGCCCACGGGTCTGGCAAGGGGGGTTGGTACGTTGGAAGTGCTCTCAATCTCTTCCGACAGTAGCGACCTCGCCATGGAGAAGCGGCCATCGATACTGCCTGCTTGGCCGGAGGCTCTGCGTGGTGTGTCTTCGCCATTGGCGAGACGGTTGACTTGAATATGGCTGGGCGTCTTCTTGATGGTCACCTTTCCCTCGTCGAGACTCCTCTTACGGAACCGGGCTGTTCTCAGCTGCAGGTGATACTCGGCACGCTTCTCCAGCAGCAGCGACATTGCATATGCGAGGATGCGCCATGTCTGCGACAGCCGGTACAATCGGGCATTCTCAGCCGCCACTGCATACTGCTCCATGATGCCCGCCACGCGCTGGACGAGAGTCCTCTGGTCGTCTTCTTGTTGAGGTAGATCGCGTTGAAGGGTTTCTAAGTATATGCTCGAGAGATACTTGTACATGCTGACCGATTTTGCGGATGGAACATGGCCGGACGCCATGCCCTGCTGAGTCTTGAAGATGCCAGTGACGTTGATGGATTGCTCCAGACCGAGAACCTGCTTCCCATCATCCGACAGGTTCGGCAGGGACGGCGGAGTGGTGCTCATTGGCAAGCCGGATCTGGTGCTGAACCGCCTTTTGCGGACTGTTCGCCTTCGCGGTCCGAGAAAGCTGCCCAGAACGTCTTCTTCCGAATCGCTCCGACTGACGCTGAACATCGGCGTATTGGGGCTCGTGCTAAAGGGTGTCCGTGGAATGACCTCGGTCTCGTGGTTGACAGATGCGTGTGGTCGAGGAGGTTGCGGCCTCTCGTCGAGAAACATGACCACGTCTCCCCGAGATGAAAAGGCCATGGCAGAGGTGGACATCCGGTCAATGACTTTCGGCGCATAGGCAACGTCGCATTGATTGAACAGGCCGTCCCGCCCTACGGTCCAAAGCATGTCTTGGTCTAGCCAGTAAAGCGCCGACGGCGAGCTGTCGAAGCGCTCAATCTCCTTATAGGGCATCGCCGGCCTCGCCAAGTCCCATATATGCACGACTGAACTGCCGTATCTTCGATTGCTCGTCTCGTCGTAAGTCACCGCGACCTGGGCAAGGCGACGGGTCTGCGCCGTTGCAGACCACAGACCCGGCCGCCAGGCAACGGTGGTCACGGGAGCCGGCGTGGTGATGCTCCATTTCGGCTTCTGCCGCTTGTCTGCTGTCGCCCCAAAATCCCATACGTGCAGCTTGGCATCCCAGCCAGCGCTCATCAGGTGGACGCCATCCGCATGCCAGGCAATGGCAGAGCACGCCTTTTCGTGTGCATTGATCCGTAGCAAAGGCCGGGACGCCTGCCTGACGTCCCATTTCATAATCACACCCGAATCCGTACAGCAGGCCATCTCGTGTCCGACCTTGGGCGACCACTTGACCTGCCTGACCGAGTCGTTGGTCTTGAGCTGCGAGAATCGCTGCCGAAATGTCAGGAAGCCCGCCCTGGTCTGCAGCGGCGCAGAGACGTCAAAGACCCGGACGACGCCATCCTGGCTGCCGGACAGCACCCAGCTCTTGAGGTGAGGATTGACGTCCAGGCTGTTCACCTGGCGGGAGTCCTCCTGCATCTGTATGTACTCGAGGGGCTCCGATGCGCCGCCTGACCCCAGCCTGGCCACGTCGTAGGCGAAGATGCGCCCGGCCGCACAAGCCGTGAAGATGGTCGACGCGCCCTGCCACTTGACATCGCGGATGTTGAGCTGATCCGCCACGAGGCTCCCTCCCGTGCCGGACGGCTTCTGCGCCGTAATGGCCGCCCTGACGTCGACGCCGTCTGTAAACTTGAAGCTGAAGCTCGAGTCGCCGGCCGTGTCCGACACGACCGTCTTGAGGATGTGAGGGCCGCCGAGCACCGCGGCTCGATGGTCGGGCGTCACGTCGAGGCAGGCAATCGGGCTGCCGACGGGATACACGGCATTCTGCGACTTGGAGGGCCGGAAGACGGTCGGGATGGTTCCCTGGTTGCTGGCCAGGTCGCCGCTGGCGGCATCTGGCGCAGCCTTGCCGAGTAGCTTGCGCATGATCCTCGAGTCGAAGTGCGCCTGGCGTGACATGCCCTTTCGGCTCAATGGCGCATCGCGTGGCTGTCGGGCTGTTCAAGGGCTCGAGTGCGTGTTGCGGTGAGGCGCGCAGGGGATCAATGCTCTGTGGTGAAGCATGGATTGCTCGCGTCTGTCGTGATCATGCCTGACGGCAGATGAGCATGAAGTCTCCAAAGACCCGACGCTCAGGTCCAGCTCTGTGCTGCTCAAGGCTAGGCAGGTACTTGTACCTCTGCAGCAACCTGGTGTCGGTGGTGAGCGATGTAGTGGGGAAATCTGCACTGAGCTTCTGGTTTCAAGTGGGGGATTTTCACTGCAAAAGTTCAGGCACGAACGCGACACAACTTGAGCTGGAAACTGGAAGCGCAGGAAACCATCCAATTCGCGACTCGTTTCAAGCAGCTTTGGACAACAACCAGGTCACCTCTGAGCGCTTTGAAAGTCTAAGGTAATATGGCAGATTACTGCAAGAACATCAATTGAAGCCATTTGTAGCTATACACAAGCGCATGATGTTATTCCGGCCAATTGATGCCGTGATTCAAAGCCTCCAGAACCGATATCAAGTACAGCCAATGCAGAGTGGTAGCAGTTTCCTGGCCATTTGGAAAGCATCCAAGTGCCAGCAAGATGGATCCTTGACGTCCTATATTCAAGATCCATACCACGTAACTGAGTTGCTATTCCCTCCCCAATCGCGGAGGCCAGCGGCGTTCCAGAGTGTTGTGCGTTCCCATCATTCCGGAATAGGCCAAAGTCACAATCTGGCGAGGCTCTTGTAGGCCTTCTTCAGCAAATGCTGACAAGTCTCGTTATCTATACTGATGACAATGAGATCCAACTCCTTTCCGGCTTGGTTCCAGAATCCTAAGAACACCAGTCAGCCATAGACCCAAGCTATATTTGGCTTTTGAAGACAACCCTACCTCGCTGTTTTGAATTACACATGGCCGACGTGCCATGGCCGCAAGCCATCACATCGGCCGTACACACTTGCTGTACCCGTAATACTTCCCAAACTCTTCACGCCTCGTCAGCCTTGGCGTCGGGACTCCTGCTTCGGCTGCGTCCTCTCCGACCGCCAGCTCTGCCTCCTCCTTGCCTGCCCTTGCCCGGGGGAGGTCTGACAAAGGCAAAGTCGACTTGAATCGTCTGATCTAGCAATTTCGTGTTGTGTGCTCCGTCGATCGCGGCGCGCGCCTCTTCTAATGTCGCGTATTCGATCAAGGCGTATCCCTAGGTAGGCAGGAAGAATAAGCGCTGTGTTCGCAGACTCTCTCTCTTTCCGGCAGAGCTTCATACCTTGACGTAGCCGCTGCGTCTATCGAGGTTCAGGTGAAGGTTCTTGATCTCTCCGTAATCGCCAAACTTGTCCTGCAATGCCTCCTCGTCGGCTTCCTCGTGGACGTTTGTGACGATGATGATCCACCCCTCGATCGACCGGACGGCTGTTGCCTTGGTATGTGTTTGCATCTGGGACTCGTCTCGCGTCGATGACGGCGCGACGTCGTCGACTTCCATATCTACGTCGGCCATCTTGGGCAATGTGTGGTGGTTGTTTGTGAGGTGAAATATGCTGAAGCTGAAGCTTTGCAGCACTGCACTGTATCGCGGGGCCAAGAAGTTCCAGCTCGGTCGCTGTCCATGCACATCACGTGACTGGGAGATTTCTACGTAAGGCCTATTTTTACATGAGATCAACACGCCGCAGCATGGCCATCACGAATCCGTGCATTCGGTGTGAAGCAGTATTCTTTATTGAGCTACAATGTCCCATTGTGGACGGCTCCAGGGGATGTGCTCTACATGTGTCGTGGTTTATTGGGGCAACGGACACAGGTTTTGCGCCAAATGAACTTGGCAGGTATTCGAACAGAAGGGAAGAATGAAGCAGCGCCGTCGCAGAGGCAGGCGTAACAGCAGAAGAGAAGCCCAGACAGATCCCAAGGAAACGCAAGGTCGATTCTTTTGCCGAGCCCGTCGTGACTTGAATCCATCGAAATATCACAGAAACCATCATCGGAACTTGAGATCGCGGACGAATCTTCGTTATATTGACAAACGACACCAGACGCCGAGCAGAGTCGTGGCGCTTCTTCGCATCTCTCAATTTGTGGATGATGCTCAGCCTGCCAAGCGACCCGACTCATTCCATTTCCCTACTGCTGAAATTAAGCAACCATCGGAGAACGGCCCCGTCGTCAACCTTTACTTCCTCCTCTCCCTAGCCGTCATCGTAATCGCTTATGAGCCGGGGTTGGGGTTCATCTATCGCCGTCGTCAGCAACCGAAAAGCCCAGAGAGCGCAGCCCTGTTCCAGCTATTCTCACCTTCCGCTTGCCACCGGTCAGGGTGACGTTAACGAATCGTCGAATGTACTTGTGGCGCTTGAGAGCACGGCCCTTGGGGGTCTTGGGCTTCTCCTGGGGCTCGACCTGTGAAGTGGGAAAATGGTCAATATCCTGGTTTCGGCAGCGAAGGTGGGAGCGAGTCGGTTCGGCGTACTTTGGGGGTCTGAGACTTGACCTTGCCTGTCAAACATTAAAGTCAGTACATCTGCGGATGGGAGCGGAACTTTTGATGATGGCTTGAACGTACCGGCACGGGCAAGAGATCCGTGAACTTTACCCATGGTGATAGATTGATTTGGCGATGATGTGTGGACGCTGAATCTGCAGTGGCGCGGTGAGATTTTTTGGGGGATTTCGCCAAATGATTGTGGGCAAGAGGAAGCCGTCACGTGAGCGGGGACTGCCCTCCCGGATAATCCTAGCTCCGAGTTTGCCTCTGGTGTGTTCCCGGCGGGTGAGTCAGCGGAACCCCGTATTTCCCAAACATGTCGCGTTGTTACACCTGATTGGTTGTCTTTGCGTCCCACTTCCGGCTCAACGGTAACACGTTAAATCCGATCTGAGCCTCTGCGGAATGTCGTCATAGTTTCCGCTCGTGTAAAGTGGAAGGTGCAGGAATGTCATTCATTTTGAAGACCTTGAGATGTTGGCTGCGAATAGGTACCTTATGAACACAGATATTGCAATTATAATGACGACGAAATTAGCTACTCTTGTAGTTGCTCGTACAGAGGTATTGATCCATCGGAGAAAACTTTCGCCAAGAAGGTGTGCTTCGTGTTTGGATTAGGATTTGGTAAGGTACAACGAACTGACAGAGTATAGCGAAAGTTTGGGGACCAAACTCTTGATTTGATACTGCGTATAAGATGGTTTCTGAGATGATATTGGCCGATAAGATGATGAGGCTCAGTATGATTACGGGTAGTTCAAGGCTGATTCCGGGTCTTTCTCCTAGTCTCTTCCCATTTCCGTGTGCGGCAACCTCCCCTTGTTTCGAAATGCATGTGATTGCAGTGACGATGTGCAACACTTCTAGACCCGCAAGGGAAGCCTGCTTCGATCTTGGGTGGTCTTGACGTCACAACACGGGCAAACAAACAAAAAGTCAATTCAACGGCATTAAAAATGCGTCCTGATCCCGAGAGATTGTTTACATGTTATTCAATAGCATTATTGTTAACCCTCGCCGGAACACCTCTTCAGGTGCCATCATGCCCATACTTTTCACACAATGGCGACGTCTCCATCCCCATCTCCGTCTTCAGAAGCCAACACAAAGCCTCTCCGGAGGGCAGCCGTCAAGCCGCGAAAGACATTCCGAGAGCTCTTCCTGCATCGCCTCCCGCACTACAATGGACCCTACAATGTCGGATACATGGATATAGAAGTGCCAGTTCGCGAACCGCGGCCAGTTTCCAACCTTCGAAGACACGGAAAGCCAGTGCTCCGACTAGACACCATCCTGATGGGCATCTACTATCCCTGTGACCTGCAAGCTTCCCCCGGTGCGCACCGCGTCGACTGGATGCCGCGGCCACGAGTAGCGACGGCTAAGGGCTACGCCAAATATCTCCGTATTCCGGCACTCCCTGTCACTGCATACCTTGCCTGCACCTCCCTCTTCACAAAGCTGCCCGCATTTAGAAACGCCAAGCTGGCTGCCCACTGGCCGGAAGACATGTGCAAAGACTCTGGGCCAACCGGGCAAAAGGCCAGAGAAGAGGAGCAAGATCCCGCAAGTCGGCCGAAATTCCCCGTCATCATCTTCAGCCACGGGCTCGGCGGCTCACGGCTTTGCTACAGCTCCATATGCGGTGAGCTTGCAAGCTTCGGATTCGTCGTCGTGGCAATAGAGCATCGCGATGGCAGCGGTGCCAGGACATATGTCAGCCTACCGGGCAATGTTGAGGCCGCGGCCATCGAACTATCAACGGCCGAAATACACACAAATAACGACGGCGATGAGAAGGGCGGTAAAGATAAAAAGGTGCAACGTCGAAGACAAGAAGGGCTGAATCCGTATTACGTCGTCGACTATATCCTCCCCAAGGACAACGCGCAGGACACCCGCCCTCATAACAGCAGAGGCGTCGATCACACATTGCGGTCAGCGCAAATTGTACTACGGCAGGAAGAGATCAAAGAAGCCTATTACATTCTCGATCTGATAAATTCGGGCCATGGAGAGGACGTCGCCGCGATGAACCTCCGGAAAAAGGGCAACGTTGGGTCCAGCTCGTTAGGTCTCAATGGCATCAGCTGGGACGATTGGAAAGACAGCATGTTCCTCAACAACGTCACCATGATGGGACACTCGTTTGGAGGCGCAACCACGGTCCAGACCTGCCGTGACGATTCGCTGGAATGGCTCGGCCAGGGCGTCATCCTCGATGCCTGGGGCCAAGCAACGCCACCTGCTGGCGAGACGAGAAAAGAGAGGGTTACCAAGCCCATCATATCAATCTCATCGGAAGCGTTTATGCACTGGAAGGAGAACTTTGATAAAGTCGTCGAGTTTAGCAATGAAGCCCGCGAATCTGGCGCATTGTGCTGGATGCTCACGATAGTCGGGTCGATCCACCTTGCCATGACTGATCTCGCCATACTGTATCCTCAATGGATGTCGATATTCATGAAATCCATGGTCAACCCGACACGGGCCATCTCGCTCACAGTCACGGCGTCATTGGAGTTTCTCAAAATCATATTGCCTCCGGAACAGACAAAGTACAACATGTGGGCAGACGAGCAGCTCCTCAAATCCGCAGAGCCACCGTCTGACCCTACGGAGGTCCTCCGGACAGACCACGCACCGGATCCCAAATGGGTCGCCGTGCGCCTCAAAATACCCAACGAGTTCTCCGTCCGGTTGAAAGCTTGGCTTCGCCGGACTTGGCGGTTTATTATCTGCGCCGGTCGCGAGGTTGTCGAATTCAGTCATGGTTTGTACGACTTTGGTGAGCAAGAAGAGGTTTGGACTCATATATGTCCTACTCGTGAAGCAGTGGAGGCGCACATGAAGCAGTCTCGGTGAAGCCGGCAATTTCCATACCCTCCCTTGTTCACGGAAGCAGACAGCGGCATCGCGATACGGATCCCAATACTACAAGACCTGTACATTACGAATGATGATTGATGACTAGGTTGTACCTGTATTCTCACAGCCTTAGAATTTCATCGCAAGCCACGGGCGAGGCACATCCTTTGTATATCAGTATAGAGGCATATTAATCCACAAGAAGAGGCGCAATGAGTTCTATTCGATGATCCTTCAGTAGGTCACCCTTCCACTTCCTCCTGAGGAACGTGGTACATACCTGAGGTACATAGTTGACTTCCCTGCCAATGAGGTTTTCTCGTACCTCGTAGCCTTTGGTATAGGTAGTAAAGGGTCTCCCAAGTTACCCTCCATGTCCCGATGCAACCACTCAAGCAGCCATCCCGAGACATACTATGTAGTGATAAGTGGTCTTTGTTTCACTAGCTGGCAATACCTGGTTGGCTGTAAAGGCCCTTCGTGGGGGCCAGTCAAACCTCCCTGCATACGGGCAAGTGGGTTGCAGAAAACACCGCCGCTCATCACATACAATTTGTAGTGGCAGACCGGCGGTAGTTCTTGCAACCCGCATGACGGGGTATGTACATGGCTCGTTGAGGATCAAGAGACGTACTGTTGCGCAATTCGTACGAGATATGTACCATGGCTTGAGGTAAGATCCTGGCTCGTTAGGTATTCCAGCCTCGTCGATACTTCCCCTAGAGGGCATGCAGATTAACGTATCAGGCAGACCTAGAAGCGGTTACGAAGTCATTTATCAAGGCAAACTTGCAGCACTCCCGAAACGCTTCATCTGACAATCTTCACGTTACCCTCCATCATGTCGTAGTCATCGTTTGCAGGCGTGTAATACCGCCTAGATTACTCTTCAGTACGGCCCCGGCGCATATCTTGGGCGATGTTGATTCGCCTCGGCAGCTGTCCCGGGATCGAGATGAACCAACAATGTCAGAAATGATATTCGAATCAAGAAAGGCTGTAGTTCTCCACCTCCTCGACAAGATTATCATTCGGGTTTCTTTTGCTTACGCTTATGCAGATTAATATGGCTCGTACCTAAACCTCACATCGGTCCGCAATCTATTTCTAGGTAGGCTATCATAACGAACGGTAGAGACTAAGACTGCCAAATGGCTCCCCTTTGGCTATTCTTAGTATTCTTGGTAGAAATAAAGAAGGCCGACCCGTATCGAATTGATGAGAAAAGGCACGGCGACGGCGGATAATGCCAAGTGTTTGTCGCCGCGAGCTCCAAGCTCATCTTGAAATGTCACCATCAGCGAGATGGTACCCGCCGTTCGAAGCTGAGAGTGGCTTCGAATGTCCGCACGGCTTCTCGCATCGTGGCTCCGAGAGACAGCCACACGTCGACACATTGAAGCTAAAGTAAAGTCATCTGTAGCAAAAAGACGGATCTGAGTGCGGCAGCTGAGGAACGCCACCCGGGTAAGCTGTCAGCCTTTTCTCGTATGATTTGAACTGTGTGAATTGATACCACCCATTTATTCAGTCGTTTTCAATCCAGCTGTTCTCTCCAAGTCATGTTATAAAGAATATCGCCATTTTCCTGAGCTGCTTCAAGAGACGGAAAGTAGGCGTTAGGCAGCTCGACTCCTTGTCTTATGCACGTTGGCTGCATTGTGGACTTTTCCAAGTGTCAGGTCGGGCTACCCTGCATCAAAGACGTTCATTCCGGGGCCCAATGGGATGGAGTCAAAGCATATTGGCGTCAAAGAAAGGTCCAAGAAAGGGCCCCAGATTTCTGTTCCTATTTTTATGCACAGTCCCAAGCACCAGCCGTGTGGCGCGAATAACGTGGCCAGAGAAAAAGACGAGGTGGAACGACCAACGTGTTTGCTGGCGCAGCTAGTGGCAGCTACTGTAGCGGCCGGCGGGCCAAAGAGGCGCGATCCATGTCGGCGATCGGGCCCCAGCAGCGAGATGCTCTTTTTGGTGCTGGGAGAGAGGGAAAAGGAGCCACCAGGGCGAGGCTAGCAGGGGGGGAATGATGGGTGGCTTGTGGGCGTGTCTTAGCCGGTTCGTATTCAGACAACGGGTCGAGGGCCGACGGCCGGGGGGGTTCATTGTCATTGTCCTGTCCTGAGCGGATGGATGCTGACGGAGTTTGTTAGACGCCCAGCAGCTTCCAGCAGAGGAGTTGAGAGCATCGAGCCATCACGGCGACAGGCGCGCTAAGAAGAGCCGGTGCCTTCAGTTGGCATCCTCCACCGCATCGTATTCCATGCACGTCGCCATGCAGCTGGAAATTACTGACCTGACCTGAGCTGAACTGTCCCGGCACGAAGCCATCAAATCGGGCAGTCAATCAATCGGACTCGCTCACCATCAACTGACTGGAAACTCATCGCATTGATCTCCTGCGGCCCGACAACCCTCCTCGCTTCGGCTGCGTGCCCTTTAACCTCACATGGTCCGGCTCCGGCTGTCCGTTCTGTTCCCCAGAAAGCTGGAATCATCCATCGCTGCTGCATGTGGGCTCAACGTCCTGCCTACGTCAGACTCCGTTAGCACAGCCTGCAAGGTCGCACCGTCGACGGTGAGGGAGGGCCAGGGACCAGAGAGAGCCGGCATCTCTCGTCCACTGATGCGGAACGGAGGAGTAGCATCGTCGTAAGACCGCCGCATCGTATCGTATCGACAAGTACCGGACGGACCTGCAACGTCAGTTCCTACAGGCATACGGCTTCTCCAACTTGCCTCAATCAGTTCTTGTCAAATCGAGTTGATACTGGACCCGTTCTCCCGTTCAGCTGTGCCCGCCTACGAGGCCCGCCGGCTCGGCTCATTGGACCACCTCGCCGCCATTCTGTCTCAGCGGTTGCACACCACCAACTTGCGCCAAACACTGAACCTTGCTTCCCCAGCTCGTATTGCGGACACTAAAATCCTCGGCCTCGTCTCTCTGGCGCCGCCATCCATCCGCTTGCTCCCGACCCGCGTCGACTCGACTTGCGCTGTCATTGCACGGCCCTCCCCAGTTCAGTCGACCCAGTGCTTGGTGCCCAGCAGACAGACAATCGGAGGGCCTTGGATGCCAGCGTCGTGCAACGGCCAACGCCCCAGCCGCTCTTCTGCCGAGGGGCTGCTGCTCGTGCACCTGGCCCTCGTTGGGTGATTTTTCTCTCTTCTTCTTCATTCTTCTCCCGGCCTGCCGTCGTCGCTCGTTTCGAAGCAAAGCTGGGTGAGCTCCGTGCTCGAGGCCGAATCGTCCCACGCCGTCGCATTTCCCGCTCCTGATACCTACACGGTGTGTGCTCGTGAGAGCCGGCCGCCCTTCTCGAACCTCAGCAAGAGGCGCATGCTCGCAGCCGTGCGCCGGCTCATCGTCTTACCAGCCACATCGTAGCCACTGACGAAGTCTCTCCCTTTGTGCCGCCTTGCCAGCTCTGCTCGCCTGTTGCTGCCCGTCTATTTTTACAGCGCATCCCGTCCACTCGACCGCTGCTTCGTCGGGCAGGATCTGGCCGTCACGCCCGACTCGCAGGCCTTCGCAATCATGTCCAACCACAGGACTCGACCCGCGCGCTCAAACAGCTTGCAGCGCATGCTGGAGCTCGAGCGCCGCTACATGGTAAGCACTTCTGGGCCAGCCAGCGACCTCGAATATCATCGAGAAAGCTAACGCGCCCCCTTTCGTTACCCAAATCTAGCTTGAGCGACTCCAGGCCTCGGCCTCGCAAGCGAATGCATTGTCTGCCAGCTCGGGCCCCCTAACTGCTGCTGTCTCCAAGCCGCCATTATCATCGGCAAATCGCCCTGCAGTTCAAGCTCACCGTATCAATGCATCGCCCCTGAAGGATGCTGCAATGGGCGCTACCGTCTCCAAAGCTGGGGAGACAAGGCCAGGGACCTATATCGTGCCGCTGACCATCAACGTCAGCTCGCCCATGCTCAATCTGGATGTCGCGCCCGAATCCGACAATGGCGCGCAAAGGGGTGCCGTGGTTGCGCATCAATCGCCAGCGGCGGACAAGCCCGCTCTCAAGGCTGTTTCTTTCGACGTTCCCCTCAGCATCGATGAAGAGGAGCGGCGATCCATCTGCCAGTCTCCGAGCTGGGAGGCATATGGCCGTCGCAAGAAGAGCGAGAAAAAGGAATCCAAGAAGGAGCAGAAGAAGGAGCAGTTGAAAAAGGAACAGCTGAAGAGGGAGGAAGAGAGAAAGGAGCAGGAGCGTCGAGAGCAGCTGAAAAAGGAGCAGTTGAAAAAGGAGCAACAGAAAAAGGAGGAGCTGAAGAAGGAACAGCTGAAAAAAGAGCAGCAGAGAAAGGAGGAGTTGAAGAAGGAACAGCTTAAAAAGGAGCAGGCCGAGAAGGAGTTACGGAAGAAAGAGCAGCAGGCGAAGGCGTCGAAGCGCGAAAAGGAGGAATCCACGCTTAAGAATGCGTTGATTAAGAAGAAGCGCTTGAGCAAGCAACCTCCTCCTTCGTCGTCACAGGCCATCGAGCAGGCGAACCGCATCACCGTCGAGGCGGCGGCATCTTCCAGAGGCAGGCAGAGGCCGTCGAGTGCCCTGGAGTTCACGCCTCCCGGCAAGAACGACACGAACGTTCGCCCTCATCACAGGCGATCCGGCTCCTTCACCTCTATGATCAGGGCCCCCTTCGAGTCTCGACGAGCTTCCTCCGATACGGCGCGCCCAGTTGAAACAGGCTTCATCGGCGGCATCAAGCTGGAAATACAACGATATGCTGCCAATCAAAAGGCCGCCGAAGAGCCGCAGAACATGGACGAGTCCAGAATTCACCCGGCCCTTCGGACGAACAACGCTCACAATCAGAAGTGGTCTGCACCTGCTGCTCGCCCAACCCAGGAACCCCAGCGCCGAGCTTACCCTCCCATCACTCGGAATCCGGCGACGGCAGCCAAGACACGGTCTCTGATCTCAAGCGCCGAGATGGACGCTCAGGACACTGGCACAATGGAGAAATGGAGGGCCTTTGTTGGCCTGAAACCGAAAGACCCGGCTGAGCCGACTAACAGCGCTGCCCAGCAAGAGGGTTCCAACAAGCCTGCGGCCTCTGACGAGGCAGGAAAGTCTTCGCCCGCATTACCATCGCCAAGTGTCAATGCCAGCATTGGGACGAAGTCGGATCTTCGGGCCCCAACTACCGCTGTTCCCTCTCCATTAGGCTCATCTGTCGGTAGCAGCAACCAAGTCATCAAGCCTAAGCTCAGCGTCTCAACAGGCGATGACCAACCGAGCAGCTCCACTGCCGCACAAAAGCCCCCCGTGGAGAAGCTGTCTCAAGCCAACCTTGCTCAGCTGCAGCTGAACGAAAGTACTGGTCCTATCAAGAACAACGGCCCCGCGGCCAAAGGTCTCGTCAACAGCTCCGCCCCCGAGGCCGGTTCCCTGCCCCCCGCGCCGCCTCGTCGAAGCTCGAAGCGAAACTCCCTCCTTAGCCTGGATGGCTCAGTATCGCCTGTGTCCCGCTCACGCTCGCCAGCACACCGACCCAGTAGCTCTGACTCTGCCGCTAGTATTGGAGACCGGATAATGGGCAAGCCGAAGAAGACCGCAAATAACTCGTCTGGTGGAAGCGAGATCCAAAGCGGCGGCGCTCCTCTCCAGAGGCCTGCTTCTCGAGAAGCCGGTCGCATCACCAGGAACCAGAAGCCAGATCCGATAGACGTCCCGACATGGGAGGACATCCAATCCTCTGTCATGCAGGTCATTGACACAAAGGTCTCGCTGTCTCCGATTCGCAAATCTCAGAGCTCCCTTCGAGATGATAGTGACTTCACTGTTCGCCGTATCACGGACGATTCGGTCCCTACGACATCGGCTGATGATGATTCTTCGGACGACTTCCACTCGGTGTCAACGCCCGGTACGCCTGACACCTCCCGGCCTCAGTCCGAAAAGGGGGTCCCTCCGTTGTCTCAAGATGTTGAGGGTAACCGAGCAAGCACAGATCAGCACCGAACGAGGAACCTTTCGCAAAGCCCAGTCAAGCAACCGCTGCTGCTTCAGATTGGGGGCTTCTCCGGTTCAAGCAGTCCGCCCAAGGCTGCATTCACCAAGACTACTGCTACCGACAGGCCGCAGGCTGCTCACCAGCGGACGCAATCAGCTGTGGATGCTGCACCCGCAGCCGATTTCCTTCCCAAACTGAAGCATCAACCCCTGAAGGCCGTGGAGAACGCCCTGGTTTCGAAGCAACATGTCCCTTCTGCGGAATCACTGCTTCCCGGAGACGAAAGAGCAAATAGCAAGACTCAACTCGTCGTTGCACCGTGGCCTGCCTCCTATCTAGAAGAGGCTCGGAAAGCAGCTCCCCTGGCTCCGCCTCCTCAGGTGCTGGGTTCGCCTCGCCTCATGCCCAAGGGAACGCCGCCAGCATCGATTCGCAGCCAGCCATCGCCCACCACGGATCTTACACCAACAAAGCCACGGCATACAGCGGGATCACCTGTTGGCGGCGAGCCAATTGCCAAGATGTTTGTGGAGTGCTGTGGATGCAAGTACTACCACGACATGCCTAGCAACATCTACGAGGCCATGGCCAATCCAGAGGCTGTGATTCGTCCAGGAGGCATCGTAGGATTCGCTGGCGCACTGTCCATGACGGTCAAGTGCCCGTGGTGCTCCCACGAGATGAGCACCAAGTGCTGCGCTGGCTATGCCGCTATGGTATACGTCAAGGAGAGGCTCCATTAGTGGCTCGACTTCCCCCTTTCATCCCTTTTCATTCTGTGTTTCTGTCCATATCATACCATTTACGAGGTCACGATTTCTTTCACGCCAAGAATGAGCTTCTACGAGCAACAACATCTTCAAAATAATGAGCCACAGCTGGAGGGAGCCAGCTGCTGATCTGGGTTTTCTTCTTTTCCGTCTCTCCCTCGTCCTCCCCTGATTTCCTCCCTTTTCGTCTACTTCTTATGACGCTTATGATTATGATGATGTACAAAAGTCAAAAGAATGATCTATCATGGACGTATAATAACTACGAAGGTGCTTTCTTCTCGTTGCTGATATTGACTGTCACTCGATTGTCCATCAGTTGCTCCCTTATGTGCATGGAGAACCTTGCGTTCATTCATCTGACCATGTGAAGGGGCATTTGTCGCTATGCTACAAGAGGTGTGGCTGTGCACCAAGCGCAGTATCAGCAAGTTTGAAATGGACAATATACGAACGATAACCCCCTTGCTCTTGTCTGCTACAGTTTGCGTACGTCACCTCCTGACCAGTCACCTGACCAGCCCATGTCCCATTCCCTGGGTTACACAGCATAAGTCCTGCGCAGGTCGTGATTTCGCTGCTGCACCTCGGACACCTTTTTGGCCAAGTCGAGGTTTGTAGAACGCAGGGCGGCCATGGCTTGTGTAGCACGGTCGAGCTGGCCGTCGAGCAGCTCCTCTCTCCTCTCGAGGATGAGGACGCGGTCTTCCAGAAAGGCCACTCTCGCAAGGAGAGCCACGTCGTGCTCCTGCGCGTGCTGGCTGCCGCTGCCGGCGCCGGGGGTCGCGCAGTCGTGCATGGGGGCCTCGTCTGACTCGTTCTCAACGCTGCGTGCGTCTGTGCCGGTGAGGGCGGAGGACAAGGAGGAGCCCTTTGCGGAGCCGGGTTCAGTGAGGAAGTCGATAAAGGGCTTGTAGGGCATCTTTGCCTGGAGGCGGAGGACGTTGTAGAGCTGGTCCGCGTAGCGGACGGCGAAGGAGGTCATGTCGGGGCCCATGTCGTGGGTCATGGGCATGGTGCTCAGGGGTTCGACGACGGAGCGGTTGAGGCGGGGCCAGATGTCGTTGGAGGGACGGGTTGGTTGGGGGGGTTCGGGTGTGAAGTCTGTTTTTCTGGCGTGAGTTTTCGACTCTTTGATCAGGAGCTGTACCTTTTTGGCCATTTATGAAGGCGGAAGTAGAATGAGGGAAAGTTGGAGAGGGGAGAGGCGTACGTAGGCGATAGTATTCTTCTCGGAGATCGTATAGAAAGGACTCGACGCTCCAGTGGGTGTTGCGACTGAGGCCGAGGACGGCCTTGAGGATGTCGACGAGCTCGTCGACGAAGTCCTCGGGGCCGGAGGCGGTGATGTGGTGGCACAGGAGGTCTTCGAGGTCCTGTAACACGATGACGAAGTTCTTTGGCATGGTGGGCTTTTCTGTTCTTTCAACACTGTACTTTGAGAAGATGGCGATATATAAAATAAGTCGTCCCTGCTGGGAGGCGGGATTGAAGAATCTGTTTGAAGGATGTGATGGGGATGGAAGGTTGTGGTGAACAAAGGTGAAAGAAGGGCAGAACTGGGAAGTATTGGATTTTGGGGGAAGGAGTGATCGATGGCTGATGCGCTGTAGGTGTTTCGGAGTGTGCACATGATTCTCACTTTTCTGCGTGAATCTGGCGCGGCTGAAAAGTTATTGAATTCACTGTCGCTGTGGTTCCCTTCTTTGTGCTTCTATTCGAGTCTTTACGGAGATATTTGTTGTCGGGTTGAGGAGTCTGAATCACGGTGGGAGGGAATCGTCATTGCGGTTGTTGCCGTGATACCTGTATCACATCAAGGCGATATTTATTACCTGGTCTATTGGGGCATGATTGAATTGGATGATGCACTGACTGAGCCGACATCTTCGTGAAATTTGGTCGATTGTCACAAGGCGTGATGCTGATATTCAAGGTGGGCTGAAGTGGCTTTGGTGTTGCTCATATGGAAAGGTACTTCTACCTCGTGGCTTACGATAAGGTTGGTATAACCGCATTGTGGCTGATTCTACTGATGACCTTACCTTTCAGACAAATACTCTCCTCAGCGCAAGTTGAGGCTATACACACGCACCCAGATGCGGCTACGCAGCGAATCAATGGAGTTACAGTCCATCCTCCAGCACTACGCCGCGGCTAAACCCGCCTGAACGTAACCCGTTACCCACTGATGATAACATAAGGCAAGGCGAGCGGCGCCGGAAGCCGATTCCTTGTACGTAAAAAGTGCCTACACTAAGCCGATTTATTACTCCGATGCCGTCCACTTTTTTCCTTGGTCGACTCCGACATTCTTTCCCACACTCCGATTCCACTTCACCCAGACAATCGGACGACCTCTGACCGGGATTGATGAATACCTTTAACCGTGTCGTACTGACTGCTGGCTACAATGAGCTCAAAGAGCTCGGCTGAAGCAACAAAGGGTGAGTCCAAGCGTGTTAATCTGTCCTTCTTCCCGCCTGCCTTGACGAGGGTTGCCTTGCTGATCCGATCCGATCTGCTTTTCGCCTTGTCCGAAAACAGGCTGCCGAAGTTGTATGCGGCGACGCATCCGATGTGACCTCGGCCGCCCGGCATGCGCAAAATGCATCAAGAAGGGCCTCACCTGTCCGGGCTACGGGCGACATCTTCGCTGGGCCGACGGTGTGGCGGTCCGTGGCAAACTCAAGGGCCAGAGGCTGCCCGTTGCTGGCCCGGTGCCCATGGAGATGAGTCTGTCGACAATCGATGATCCTGTCGATGCACCAAAGCCGAGCACTGCTGGTACTGCCGCTGCTCCTATCCCTCCTCCTTCTACTACTCCAGTCTCTACTGCTGCTGCTCCCGTTCCTGTCCCTGCCGTCGACCCTAGTACGGATACTGCCAGGGCTCTCCAGGTGGCCAGACCGACATCCATCAGCATCAAGTCCATGGAAGACACCCCTGCTGCGCAGGGTTTGTTACTGAACTATACCCAGTGGGCGTCCTCACCAGAGATCATCGAGTACTATGACAAGTATCTTGCCGGACGCATGGTCTGGGTCGACTCGGAAGAAAACGATTATCGGCGTCGGATGCTGCCCATGGCTGCCAACGCTCCGGGTCTTCGGTTTGCCATCGCTGCCTTTTCTCTCTACCATGGACCGATGAAGTTCCCGAGCGAGCTGGCCCGATATCACGAAGAGGCGCGCGACGCATGCTTGGATATGGTTCGGGAACAGCTGCGGGAAATGAATAACCGGCTCAACAGCGGAGCCGAGCTCAACACCCGCGACGACGTCGCCAACGCGGAATGGGTGCTGGCATGCATCCTCGTCATTGCAAACTACGAAATGGCCAAGATCAATTCTGAGGCGGCCGAGAGCCATCGGCTTGCAGCGAGAACCATTGTCAACGTGTTCGGAAAGAACGAGGCGTGCAACAAGGGCCTCTTTGCGTTCCTGAGGAACCAACTCGCGATCCACGATGTCCTCGGCTCGGCAACGTCCTTCGACTTGGTCGACGTCGCAGAGGCCGTTCTCCCCACGTCCAACTCTGGCGACCACGTGCTGTTCTCCGAGTATCTTACGTTTCTGCACCAAATCACGCTAGCTTCTCGACGATCCATGGCTGTCGACGAGGCCATTGATGTGTCTCTTTGGCCCGAGAGCTTCACCATATCAGAGATCCAATCACGCTTCGAGCAGGCACGAGGACAGACGTTGATGATTGCTGGGAAGCTGCAGATGGACCCTCCGGTCGTGCGTCGAGACTTCATTAGGCTGGTGGACCTATATCACCACGCTGCGGTTGTCTATGCGTACAGATGCCTGGGCTATGCGACGCCCGATAATTTCGACTGGCTGGCTTCCGTCGCCAAGCTGTTTGACCAGCTGGATAAGATTGAGAATTTCTCGCTCTGCATTCAGAACCTCCCGTGGCCCATCTTCATTGCAGGTACCGAGTGTCACGGCGACGTGGAGAGGCAGCACAAGGTTACCGAAATCCTCGACAAAACGATCAGAACGACGGGCTTCAAGCAGTACGAGACAATCCGGAGCTTCTTCAACGCCTTTTGGAATGGCCCAGAGCCAAACTGGCTACCGGTTGCGCAACAACTACAAGCAAACGGACTGAGGATTCTTGTAGTATAGAGATGTCAAGAGGCATCTCGATTAAAGTATTTGCGGTATTCCACTCTATCTGCGGATCGTCTCTTCGTCTAGGACGTTAAAGATCTCCTCCATGGGGTCCTTATACCGGTATAATCCCAACGCTGGTGGGCAGAGTCCATATCCGAGCAAACGCAGCAGTTGCGGTGAGAAGCCCCGATCCTTTGCTAGCTCTGGCGGCAGTTCCAGATACTGATTCTCTTCTTGTCTCAGTGTTCCCTTGCACATGAATACGCCGATTGTCTCGCGTGCGTCGTTCCTATACGTTTGGATGTTGTGTCAACAAATTGGCCACTATAGTGTTTCTGGGGAACCGATACCTCGTGACGTTTGCGCCTCCAGCATGATATACGTTGCCAACGAATATGGCAGCGTCTCCGACCTCGAGCTCCGCCGAAATCGTCTCCTCATTGAGCGGGCACCTATCCGGACCCCATAGGTGGCTCTTTGGGATGATAACCGTCGCGCCGTTCTCCCTTGTCGTCTTGGACAATGCCTGGTTTAACGCACAGTTATCAGCCAATGGTCTACCTCGCCTTTAGAAGGATCTCATGACCGGACTCATACCGTGACGCAGCCCAACATGACGGGCATATCGCAGTTCCGAGTGTGATAGTCCGAATCGTCCCTATGGAGAGGCTGCTGCTTGCCGCCGGGCTCAACGCGGAAGCCCACTATGCTTGCGACCTGCGGCTTCGCTGCCACCGTCTTCTGCTCTTGGCCCTCCCAGTAGGTGTATCTGCTGGTCAACATGCGCTCGGCGACAGACTGGAAGAGCGGGTTCACCACCAGCTTGGCACTCGCAGGCGACTTGGCCAGGATGCCATGAGCACGCTTCGTCGTGCTCGGGAAGAAGCCGGCCGGATCCGGCTTGTCCGCGTCGAAGATGGGCTTGAGATCGGTCCTGATTTGCGCGCAGAGAGATGGGGGGACCAGATTCTTGACGATGACGGCGCCGTCCCTGTCGAGGATGGACTCTAGCAGGGCGGCATCTGTAGCTGGATCGTCGGCATAGACGGTGACGATATCCTTGCCAGCTTCGGAGGGAAACTCGGCCGTGGTGTAATGCTGCGTGCAGGTCATTTTTGTTTACAGAATCGGCTTGCTTCTATTTGGGACTTTGGAGGGCTCCAGCTAAGTTGAGGTTAGGCAAAGGAATATCATGAGATATGCCGGTATACGATCGAGCACTTGTGACCTTGATTTATACCTTTTTCTTTTCTCTAACTTTATCAGAAGAAGCTGTTCGTGAACTGTCCAGTTCAGGAAGGAACCCAGAGAAGGAGTCTCCATCGCCACCTTGCCAATCCAAGCAACTATATCGAGAATGTCATGCAACCCCTCCAACCCCCAACCACGACATGAGGGGAACATAGCAACGAAAGGAAAGCCGGACGATGACACGCAGATAGCTCCCCAACCAAAGGTTGTTGTTATTGTTGTAAGTCAGTTACCAAGACGGGAAAGAGAAAAGCAAAGTGATAGATTGTCGAAAAGTTACAAGTCTGATCTGGTTTGATGGGGCGGGAGGGCGTCTCCGGTTAGTAACCTGATGTGGTTTAGGGGACCATGGGGAAGAAGAACATGGGGAGTTCAGAGAAGCCGGGCTAACAGGAGAGGGGAAGATGGAGCTTATTAGTATAAACACTACAAGGTGCCCGGCAGAGGTAGGCCGGTTAGGTAGGTGAAGAGTACTATTTTTGCCTTTGTGTCGGTTATGGCGTGTCTTTCCTCATGTGCAGATGGAAGGTTTGTTTGGTGGCGCTGTTTGAGATGGTAAATGCTGATATCAATACTTGCTGCTTTTGATATTGGCGCTAAGTATGATTGGCCGCAGAGAAGGCGATATATGTTCATGCAATTGACAACGCATCATAAGCTCCAGTCAAGAAAACGTGGATGACTCCTGGAGGGCACTTATCGAGTTACAGAGCAAGAAATTGGGATATATGTCTCATTGCATCGCCTAAAGGACATGTCATCTCCAGATTTCTCCCATCACTGGGTTCCATTCGGGGCTGCCTTCTTCTGAGCCTCAGTCGCTGCATCCAGCGCATCCTTGAGCGTGTCAATCAGATCCTCCACATCTTCCAGACCGGCAGAAAGCCTGACGCTTTCCTCAATGGCACCATACTTCCTAAACTCTTCCTTCTCCTCCTTCTTCTTTCCATACATCATCATGTTGTACGCCAGCATAATGGTGACGTGGCCGCCCAGATGTGGGCTGGAATAGAAGCCGCATCTGTCGTAGAACGCTTGAGCGGCTGCTACGCTCTGAAACTCGACGTTCAAAAGGCAGCCGTAGCCCGGGTTGGGGAGGTCCGTGGTGCTACGCCTCAGGTAGCGATCATAGATGGACTTGTCAGGCAGCAGGCTGGGGTACTGGACTCTGGCCACCGGAGAATCATCGCGGCCGATTGTCCGGTCCAGGAAGGTTGCCATGGCCTCTGCGTTCCGATTGAGGCGGCGTGTTCGCTGAAGATAGTCATGCGAGTTGAGAAGTATCACTTCTGCATCGGCAGCGAAGAACTCATTGTTGAACGACGTGGCGAATCGAGAAGACAGCTCGTCGTAGTGAGTAGAAAGGGGGTTGAGAACAACCGAGCCGCCGAGGGCATCAGCTCTGCCGTTGAAGGACTTGGTGAGAGAGGTGAGGAGGATGTCGGAGTGGGCCAATACATCGACATTGGCGAAACCCGCCAGAGTGTCGTCAACAATCAGTACGAAACCGTGCTTCTTAGATAGTTTCTTGAGGCGAGACAGATCCGCGCTTGACGTCGTCGGGTTTCCCGGGAATTCCACAATGACAAAGCTTACGTTTCTGCCTTCTCTCGCCTCCCCATCGAGCCACGCCTCCATTTCGTCGAGGCCTTTCTCATCAACCATGCCCAAATGCTTGAATCCATTAGGGCTTTCTTCGTGGAGATGGTGTTGTGTGTTATGGAAGATGACGCCGAGGGCAACATTGGTTCCGGGGCGGTATTCCTGGATCATGTTGATCGTGTAGAAGATGGCAGCCATGCCAGTGGGAAAGAGGAGAACATCACGGGGTTCGCTCTTGACCAGCTCTGGATCGATGGCGCCACGGTGGACAAAGTAGTTGATACGTTCGCGGAGCAGTTGATGAGCTGGGCCGACAGGTGTATAAGTTGGCTTGGGGGGGTTCTTGTAATCATCGAATGGGACCTCGACCAAGTTGTCGATGTCCTTCAACAAGTGTTCGGCCATCCGAATGGAAATTCCAAGCCCGGGAGCTCCCCAGCTCAGCAGAAGCGCCTTGGTGTGGGCCGGCTCAAACAAGACAGCATAGAGGCGATGTCCAGCCACATCGACACATTTGTAGGTAAGCTTTCCCGGATCAATGGCCGCCTCCTCTCGAGCCTTATTCTGAACATGGCCAGCCGTGAAAGGCCACATGATTGGGTTGAGATACACCATGCATGACTTTCCCTCGTGGCCTACTCTCTTCGCAACCTCTTGGCCGAGCTATACACGTACTGGATTAGAGGGCTTGCCAGTTGTCGGCGACGTATGCTGCGAAGGTAGCTCACCTTGGCAGCGGACTGCGTTGGGCCAAAGCGCGGATAAATATGGACGACCTTGGCCATGGGAGACATGTCTCCATCGCGGAATCCTTGAAGCATGCCCCATCCGGGCAAGTTGGTGACGATGCTGTATGGGGTCTGAGGAGGCGGCGCATGGCCAAAGTCGGACTGCGGTCTGAGGACAACCATTTCGCTGTGCTCGACGAGACTTGTTCCGTTCTTGAGGCTATACAGAGACGCAAAGACAAATAGACGCAAGGATGCAGAGAGCAAAGGTTGAGCGAGCCCAGCGAAGGCAGTTATTCTGGGACTCTGCGGTCCTATTTAAACCACAGCAGCGCCAGTTCCACCGGCAAGCCGCATGCATGCTGCAGGGGAAGACCAACGCCGTGATTCGTAGCCTCCGGGCAGCTTTTGCGGTTTATGGCCTGTTGATTTGAGGCTAGCGGACCGGGTTCGAGATCCGTCAGAGGCGCAGGCGAGTGCTGGGCACCTCTTGTCGCCCAATGCCTACCTACCCTTTCTGCCGCTAGCGCCGCTCACTTGCTGGTGGCGGCTCACGTAGGATGAAGCTTGCGTCAAATACGTTTTACAAAGCCATCAAGGTTGGGCATCACCCAGGATTGGCGGGGTAAAAGTCGAAGAGGACGGTTTGCTGTGGCATGGCCGGCAATCGGTACGCTGGTCGACGGATGGCTAGACCTCTCTCATCACAAGCTGTACGATGGTATCGCACGGGTTAGATCTGAACCGATTCGACGGTGACCCTGTGCCTGTAATCACAAAATCGGGCAGTCTCCCTGAGATGAAGTCGAGCGAGAGCTCTTTGGTGGGGGGCGTGTCAGCTGGCGGTAAGCTATAGTAAGACCGTATATAGCGCCGCTTCCTTCTTTTGGCTCCATGCCGCAAACTCACCCAGCAGCATTGTCCGGAACAGGCTCGATTCGTATGTCCTATCTCCAGACGCTGCATGTAAGCGACAGGAGCTACAGCACACAGCTCGTTTGTTCGTTGACGACCTACCCAGTGACCCAACAAGCTGTGGGCTAGGTAGAGTTCCGCGTAAGATGCTGACCCTTGACAAGATAGAAAAGTCCCCCTGAGGGTGTCGGGTCATCAAGGGCGAAGAGATGACAAATCAGGCGATATTCACTGAAGTTTTCGAAGATTAGGTATGAAGTTGCTCGGACAAGGTTACAGATATCGTGGGAAGAAGACGAGAGTCATCATCTCCCACGTGATCCGATGATAAGCTTGGGAGGAAGCTGCCCTGGAGCAAACTCGTGAGTCGTGACTTCCACATAAGGTAGGTACTATCTAGAATAGGTAGGTAGGTACTTAGGTAGGAGATGGCTTCCACTTACTAGGTACAGGTAGGTAATAAGAGATACAGGTACATTAGGTATCAATGTTCTCTCATCTGACAGCAGAAGGGTTTGCAATGCCCTCATACACTTCTTTCTATACACTACCTTGCCTCCTCAAACAAGAAACGTGGACAGGCGAAGAACTTGACCTTGGCTGCTACTGCAATGCAAAGATGAAGACGGCTCTGTGCATCGCTTGCCCTGTTTACCCTCGATCTGCTTTATAAAAGGACAAGGACAGGCGATTGTCCGCCTAAGTATTCACAACACCAACATCAACTATTCCTCCGTGCATATTTGCTCTAGGCAGTGAATATCTGTATGTGTCTGCGCTTTATGACACCTTTTAACTAAATCCTTTATTTCATATCACCTCCCTCCTTCGTTCCCCCCTGTTCTTTCGATTCAACTGCGCCGTTGACATTGTCGACAGTCCCCGATGGCGCCACTTACACAGGCGCCTTCTCACCAAGCCCAAAATCAGCCTCCTCTGCAACAACCTTCCTGCCCCCCAAGCCCATCTGCATGAGATTAATATGACATAAAATCAAATAGTTCATCCTTTCTTCTCAGCTTCTGAACAGCTGGCCAGCTTCACGACACCCTTTTCTGGTTGATGTCCTTCCCCACTCAGGCCGATGATTGGCGCCCTCAGCTCCCCTGTTTTGCCCAACTCCGCACTCCAAGCGGCCGAGACTCGGAGGCCGGTTCTCCGAAGAGACAGACTCGGAGGGGCTGCACTGGTTGACCACCTTGAATTATTGAAGTGAGGCCTTGGGTGTAACAAGAGGCTCATTGATGTGATGTCAAATAGGGATTGGTGAGGCTCCTTAGGACTTGGTATATATAGGCGAATTATCTGTCGGATTACAAGTCTGAGTGTTGGAATCACAGCCCTCTTGACACTGCCATAGGCCTCAACTTACACCAGCCATCAACCCGCAACACCATGGCCGACATCATCGTCATCGGGTAAGTCACTCCTCATTCCTCTCATCCAATACTCACATCCCTAACTTCTCCATCCTTCCCCCCTCTAGAGCGGGCGTAATCGGCCTCAGCGCCGCCCTCCGCCTCCAACAAGCCGGTCACGCCGTCACCATCATCGCAAGGGACTTCCCAACCCCCTTCGAAGCCGCCGACAAGCGCGCCCTCATCAACTACACCTCGCAATGGGGCGGCGCGCACAACCGCTGGGTCCTGCCCACGAACCCCGGCGAGCAGCGCGAGCACGGCTTCTCCCTCGCCACGTATCGCCACATGGAGGCCACGGCGGCCGAGTTCCCCGAGGCGGGCATCACGTTCATGAAGGGCATCGAGTACTTTGAGAACCCGCCCCCTGTGCACCGGGACCTGACGGTCGAAAAGGCGCTGCAGCTGGGGCTCGAGGGGTTCAAGCTGTTGGGGAAAGATGACTTTCCGGATGATAGGGTTGTTTGGGGGTGCGAGTACAGGACGTGGTGCGTGAATCCCATGGTCTACTGCTCGTTTCTGCTGCGTCGCTTTCACATGCTCGGCGGGAAGGCCATGTCGATGGAACTGCGCAACCTGAATGAGGCATTCCTCATCAGGGCCGTTCCCGGGGTCAAGATTGTCGTCAACTGCTCTGGCGCGGGCTTCAACGACCCAGCTGTGTTTCCCACACGAGGTAAGCTATCAGAGTCTCTCCTTATATATCTATCACCCAAAAGCAAAAGTCGAAGGATGGGTCCTGGTATCATGTGAGTTGACACATGTATACTCCCCAGGCCAAACTTGCCTCGTCGCAAACCCCTGCGACGCCACAGTCACCCGCCAAAACGCAGACGGATCGTGGACCTTTTGCGTCCCCCGGAACTTCCACGGCGGCACCGTCATCGGCGGGACAAAGGAGCCCGACAACTGGGACCCGGAGCCCAGCCGCGAGACGCGCGATCGCCTCCTGTCCGCCTTTGCGGCGACGTATCCGCCCATCGTGGCCGACGGGCCCCTGAAGCCGCTGGGCGACATTGTTGGACGGAGACCGACCCGCAGGGGTGGGATCCGGGTAGAGAGGGAGGATATTCCGGCGGGCGAGATCAAGGGCCTGGACGATGGCGAGGGGAGAGTGGTTGTGCATGCGTATGGCCTCGGGGGCAGGGGGTTTGAGCTCTCGTGGGGTGTTGCGGAGGAGGTGATGGAGCTTGTCAAGCAGCGAGTTTCTAATAGTCGTCTATGAATCGGCCGCTTGCAATATCCAAGTAGCAGCCTTGTCTCCCCCCTTTCTCTCCCCATGTTTTTCGACTTCCTGATAATCGTACAAGTTCCCGTCTTTCGGGTGTATCTATATCTGTACATGGCCCCTCTCTCTTTCAACCTGATACTCCAGCATGTAGAAATCCCACCAAAGGTCTTTGAATCAAAGCAGATTTGCCCTCCCAGCGCCAACCAAAAAGAAACGCCAACGAACCATTGAAAATCATCTAAACTTCCGTTCCACCCCTTGCCAAGGATTGGTCCAACACCTCACTTGGCGCTGCCTTCGGGCCTCATAGGAGGTATCTTCTCCCCTCGCTTCGCCATCTCCCTCCCCCTCGAGAGCCTCACCTCCTCCGGCAGCCCCCACCACTCGCGCATAAACTCCTCCTGGGCGGCCGCCATCTTGGCTTTCCTCTCGCGCTGGCGCTGTCGCTCCATCCGCAGCGCGAACCATTCCTCCCGCGCGGCGTCCTGCTCCTCCTGTGTCGCATGGCGCTTCATGCAGGCGTTCATGGCGGTGTGTTCGGCTCGGCAGGCGAATGTGACGCTGAATGTTCGGCCGAGTGCGCAGTTTGCAAAGGCTGAATTTCAGTCAGTTTCTCATCTTGAGCAAAAGAGGTACTATGAGCAGCTCCGAACGAGGAGAGGGGAAGAAAGTGAGGTGGATCATGCCACTTTCACAAGATCCTCGGGACCACAGCCAGCCAGCCGTATAAAGAGCGTCAATGGGAGCGCGCATACCTTTAATCTCCTCGGCGCAGTGCTTCCGCACCCGAGCATAGTATATATCTCGCACCTGCGACTCCTGCGAAGCCGACAAGGGCAGCGGATTCCGCGACGGCACAGCGAGCCGCGATGGGGGGACGTCGGGTGTTTCTGCGGCCATCGTGGCCATTGAGCTGCGCCTCTGCTGCAGCGGTGCGTAGGAGTCTTCAGAGGACTGACGAGCGACAGGATAGCCAGGTTCGTGTTGTCTCGAGAGTCTTTGGACGCAGTGGGTTTTCGTACGATGGAGGGCCGGTCGGTTCTGAAGCTTGGGCGGATTCTTGGAGTGGTAATCGTCAAAGTGGATTACGAGCTGGGCCGATCAAGGCGGCAGAAAAGGTTCACCGCCTGCCTGCTTTGACTTACAGCAAGCATGTACTGCATCTCGAGTTCTTTCTTTCTTCTTTCCTTGATCTTTTCACGCACACGTATATATCACATACTTTGCAGAGACTCTCAGGGAAAATGATTCTTGACTGCTCGTTGCAGCCGTGGTATAATGGTATTTATCGTGCTTCTTCCGATTCATTACTTAAAGCCAGCCATTACCCCGTGGGATATCCATAAAATCATTGCGCCCCGCGCATCGTTGAACCAACTTCAACTACCTCTTTCTCCCAACTCTCTTTTGTTTATTCAAGTTTGATCTATCCTTTAAGGAGCCTGATAGGGAGGCTGCTGAGGGGCAGGCGAGACACCGTGGTGGGAAGGCGCCTCGTGGTACTGTTGAGGAGGGTACTGGCCATATGCCTGCGGGTCCTGGGGAGGAGGAGAGTATGCCGTCGACGGCTGGTAGGGAGACTGGGCCGGCGGATAAGGGCTGGTGGTCTGAGGAGGATACTGATCCTGCGGGTATTGGCCCTGCGGGGAATACTGGGCGTTGTTCGGCTGGGCCGTGTTCTGAGGCGGGATGAGCGTCTGCTGCTGCTGCTGAGCCTGGTCCTGCTTGGGCTCCATGACGAAGGTCTGCTGGGTAGGGGCAGCTTCGGTGTCGAACAAGAAGCGGCCTTCCTTGCGGCCCATGAGGAAGCTGTGCAGCGTCCAGGCAAAGCTGGCAATGAAGAGCAACCTATTCTTCGAGTCAGCTAACAGCAAACCACAAAGGTTCAGACCTGATGCAGTTCAAACTTACCAGACCAAGGCGCCAAGGCCAGCGATGGCGGCGAGCATGTCGCCGCCGGACTTGAAGAGGATGACGTCGCGCTTCTTGAAGCACGTCTTGCTGTTGAACAGGCTGCCATCGTCGAAACAGCCGTCGACGGAGACGTTGTAGACGAACTTGGCGCGCCTGGCAGCGACAGCGGCAAACGTCGCCAGCCAGAGGATCATCATGACGCCGTCGAGGACGATGACGGCAACGACGTGGTAGATGTGGTGCAGCGTCGGGACCTTTTCGCTCAGGATGGCGTACAGAGTGACGATCCAAGTGATGATGGCCTGTCTCGGCGTTAGATTTGCCCAGAGGACGACAACGTGCAAAGAGGGCAGCACTTACAATGGCCAGAGCGAGGCCTTCCTCGTCGAGGTAGGCATCGTGCATCAACCGAGCAGCCAGGGCGAGGATGACGAGGGAGATGAGAATCTGGAAGATGCGGACGACGAAGACCCAAGTGGGCGAGACCAGGATGTGGTCGGCTTGCCTTTCAGGCTGCTGCATGATGGGCGACTTGCTGCGTGTAAGGCAGTCGTCGTGTGTGTACTTCCTGGGGATGCTCCTCAACGTCCGATACGGTTACGAGTTACTGACAAACGTGACAGCCCGTCTTATACCAGTGGAAGCAAAGCAAAAGAGCGAGTATGGATACAACAGCCGAGAAGAGAACCAGAGGCCAGCGCCGGCAGCAGGACGGCACAGCATTCTTATTGCTGCCGCCCATGGCCCATGGCCCATCGTCAAGCCTCGCTAGGGTCTGTAGCAAAAAGCACAAGCGTGTGCTAATAGTAGTAGCAGCATCAGGTATCTCGTCTCCGCCACCGGCACGTCTCTCAGCCTAGCCAGCAGTCGGTGAGGCAGACTGCCGACCTCATCGCGCCCTTGTTTGTTCTGCATCGCCTATCAGATAGATGGCACTCTGCAGCTGTTCTGCCCGCGCCGGCGACGCGACTAGCTGCCTTCATGTTGGTGGCCCCCTCTCGGGTTCAGCCGCAGCCCAGGGTGTGGTTGCTTTAGTGTTTAGGCCTCGCTGCGTCGTTTGTCACCTCGAGTCGAGAAAGGCTTGGGCCGGAGCAGATCAGGGACTCGAATGGCCTAGCCGGTGCGGCTGTGGCAGCCCAAGAAGCGGTTGCTGGCCGTTCTGGACCCGCAATGCTTGTGAGGTCCCCCAAGATGCATCCATGGGAGGGGGAGGAGGAGGATGCTTGGCGATGGGGAGCTGCAGACGAGATTCCGAAGACCTTGCTCGCGTCGGTGCAACGACACGGCAAGAGAGAGAGGGTGTGAGTGGGCTTGTCGAAGCGGCAAATACAAGTGGTGCTGCATGCTGCATGCTGCGCACGAGAGGGAATCAAAGGCCATCAAGCTGGCCGGGGTATGCTGGGTTGCAACATGTGGCTTGCATGAGAAGCTGGATGTTTTGGTGATGAGGTTGTACATAAGGTAAGCCCACGATCTAGTGAATTGGCTACTATTGGCGCTGTATGCGCATAGCTCATGTACATGTACTCACGACAAGATGGCAGATAATGGGCGAAACCCTGGCATCAATGCGTCGCTTCTGACAGGCGGATCCGCGGAGTCGATTCCCTGGAGGTACGTAGTAGGAAGCAAAGGCTCGTGGGAAGGATGAGACTATCGACTGTCAAATATCAAGAAAAAAAGGCAAAATAGGCGATTGGCACCAATGACGGCGTATCAACAAGGGTCTCTGCCTGTGTGTGGGTGTGTGCTTGTATGTAGGTGTACTTGTTTGTATACAAAGACATGCCTGAACCCTTTGGACCCTCCCTTGCGTGGAACCAGCAGCTTAAGCTGAAAAAGTGTCCATGTTGCGCGTGCTACCATGTGATCGTACGAGCGTACTGGATGGAGTCCCTTGCATGCAAGGCGCTGTGGCTGTGATGACTTTGTACAACTTCTCGAGTCTGCATCATCTCCACGATCTATATATATATATATAGACTATAATGCAAAAAAACAAGCAAACAGACATGCAGACGGACAGACTTGGCAGCTCGTGAGAGAACCCACATAAGGTCCCAAGAGATCGATTAAAGTTGTGATAAACTTGCAAAGGAACCCTTCCCGAAACGCAGCAGATCGGCGTCCGTGCGGGATTGATTCCGCCGTCTTAGCTTCTCCTCTCTTTCAGCACTTCTTTCGGTATTACTGATCCATCTAGTCCCTATTCCGACACTACGGACGCAAAAGCCAAGATGAAACGTCACTAGTACCACGAATAACACTGGGAAGAAGAATCAAGGAGAGCAAGTCTGGCTCGTCGGACTTGGGAGAGGACCCGCCGCGGAAGGGCGCTGTGTGTGTGACACCTGAAGACTCATCCTGCTCAACAACTTTGGATGGAATCAATCTCAGCCTCACTTTCACTTGCTTCTTTAGCGCCCTTGGACCGTCTGTGTGCCATCAGGGTCGTTCGCTTGAGACAGTCCAGGCCGTGTTACTGGACGAATATCCTGGACTTTAGCATAATCTGTTCCATGTCTGTGTCATTCGGCCTATCAATCAAGAGATCAATCCGTGATTAGCTCAGGGCGCGTGTTTCCGTGTGACTGGCAGGACCCTTCAGCTGCACATCCACCTGCCAGTAGAGCCTCAATTCTTGGGGTCTCTGCTGGCCGCCACTTGCTTCCCAGCACCAACAAGGTTGGCCACGCGCCCTTGGGCTAATGTATGTCCCTTCGCAGCAAGGGTCTTGTTTTTACTCATATCCACGTTTGCTTCCTCGCGGCCAAGCCAAGCTTTTGAACTGTTTTCAATTGTGTTTTTCCTAATTTTACAATATCTCTGTGTACACATAAGGTATGTGAACAAAAGGCCGGCTCACTTACACCTTCTCGTTGGGCCCGGCAATCAGAATCTTGATGGCCTCGCCAGACTTGACCTTTTGAAACGCCTCCTCCGCCTGCTTGAAGCTGACAGTGCCCGTAATCAGCTTCTTGACGTCCACCCGCCCCGTCCGGATGAGCTCGACAGCCAGCTCGTAGTCCCCGGCGCCGTAGCGGAACGAGCCCCGGACCGTCACCTCCTTGAGGCACATGGCCATGATGGGAAACGTGATGTCGCTCTTGCCCATGCCGCCCTGGACGTACGTGCCGCCGGTGCGGACGACGTGAATGCTCGCCTGGATCGAGGGCTCCGCGCCGCTGGCGTCAATCACGACGTCGGCGCCGCCGGGCAGCTCGGCCAGCTCCTTGATGGCCTTTGCGTTGTCCTCGGGCGAGACGCGCTGCGAGGCGTACGTGTGCGTGGAGCAGAAGTCGCGCGCAAAGTCGAGCTTGGACTGGACGATGTCGACGCTGACGATCTTGCTGGCGCCGTAGGCCCTGGCGACGGCGGCGCACAGCAGGCCGACGGGGCCGGCGCCCATGACGACGACGGACTGGCCCGGCTGGACGCGGGCCTGCTTGACGATGTGGACGGCGACGGCCAGGGGCTCGACCAGGGCGCCCTCCTGCAGCGACACGCCGTCCGGCAGCTTGTAGCAGAAGTCGGCGGGCGCCGCCCACAGGCCCGTCAGGGTGCCGTGGTACGGCGGCGTGGCGGCGAAGACCATGTCCGGGCACAGGTTGTACTTGCCGGCGCGGCAGAAGGAGCACCGCCGGCACGGGTAGCCGGGCTCGAGGGCGACGCGGTCGCCGGGCTTGAGGCTCCTGACGGCCGGGCCGACCTCGACGACGGTGCCGGCGGACTCGTGGCCCAGCACCATCGGGTCCTTGACGACGAAGTGGCCGATGGCGCCGTGCACCCAGTAGTGCACGTCGGAGCCGCAGATGCCCGTGTAGTTGACGGCGACGAGGACGTCGTTGGGGTCCGCGATGGTCGGCTTCGGCCGCTCCTCAAACGTCACGTCGCCGGGCTTGTTGAGGACGAAGGAGAGGTTCTGTTTTGCCCGTGAGTGTCGAGTCAGCTTCGAGTCCTCGATCGATTGTCTCTCTCTCTTACACCACTCTCTCTCGCTCAAGCTCTCCCTCGACACCACCACCCTTCGCCTCTCCATTGAGGGGATCCTCTTACGCTGATCGCATCCTTGTTGATCGTTTGAGTCGCCATTTTCGAAACGGAACAGTTGCTCAACTCTCAAATCCAAAGTTCAACGGGAAACGCTTTCGGCGGGGTGATGTAATATCAGCTGGTATCACAATGACGACGTCAGGAAGCGCAAAGAGACGGACAAGGAAGCAGACGGAGAGGAAAAGAAGGGAAAACCTCTTCCAAAGACAAGATGTGCAAATCCCATTATATACCTTATTACTCAGAGTCCCTCCATCCCCGCATTGGGTATTTCAGCCATGGCACAAATGACATTTTGCATCCGCGAAAACGAGTTTCTTCCCAACCCCGAGCCGTCGCCCCACGATAGCTCATTGGAGAGAAGCCTAAAAAGAGAGCTCCCACGTCGGTTTATCGAGCAAGAACCTGAGGACCCCGCGCCTGGTGCTACTCTGCGCGCCTAACACTTTGGCAGAGAGTCCAGGTTCCTTGGGCTGTTCGAAGAAGTGCTTGGTAGCCCACTATTATAAGAGGACCAAAGACCAATTTAACCGGCGACAATAACCGCGCCAATGGGAGAAGCGCTGGACAATTGCTGGAGATTCTGCTGACCTGCGGTTTCGGTCTCGGTTTCGGTGGGCTTGTCTTCAATCCGGCAGGCAGACAAGAGACGTTTGATTAAGGATTTTGCACCCACGTGCTGCATCGCGTATGTGACCCGCGGAAAGTTTTGGCGGCGAGCATGACATGGACAAGGACTCTGCATACTTTTAAACTTCCCAGAATCCTACATCCTGTTTCTTGCAGACAGATACCCAGAGGCTTTGCGAACGCCGCGAGGGACGAATGCCTGAAGCCGCCATCACGGGCAGCGCCAATCCTGCGGCCATAGGAGCTGCACTTAACCTATAGGTTGAAAACATACCACTTTATTCGAGTAGAAGCCGTCCACAATACTCCTCAAGGCGATCGGGACTTTGGCCATGGACGATCATGATAAACATTTGATGGTTCAGCAGCATTATGTATCCCCGATAGAACATTTTCCTTCATGCGCGCTGTTCATACCATTTACTCCTCGGGCGTCATTGCAGCAATCTTTCAAAGAGCAACTTACCTCTTGGTGCCCCAGCGCCTTGAGGATAACACCCCTCCTAACCTTTTCTTCGATTTCACTACCGACCTCCTCGTGACAAGTCTACAAGAATTCGGCAGTTAAGTCACAAGTATCTACTCCCCAACTTCTATTGCTGATGGAGAGGGAAAGCGCATGGTTGATCGTGCCCCGTACAAACGCCCATCATCGATAACAGAGCTTTCTCGCGCATCAATAACAGAGCTTCCTCACCAGCGATACAACAAGCACCATAAGTGATTCTAAATGGCTTCTTTTTTGTTAATCACAAAACCTTGTAATAATGCATTGTCAAAAACACACTACCTGTCTCAGTTACTTGCGCCTCTAGTTCCTAATAAACTAGACTCTTCCTGTGATATACTATATTCAGGAGTGAGGACATCAAAGACGGTGATCAGTAATTGCTCATATGATATGCAGGGGACCTCAACTCTGGGACAATGGGTAAAATTCTGGGCAAAGAGGCTGGTCTCGGACCTCCGTTTCAACAAGAACTTGCATTATTGATGGAATTTGGTAGAGCAGAGAAAGTCGTATTCTCCATAGGTGCTGCAAGCATCCATGTAAGCATGACGAGGGCGTGAGCTGGTATGCTGGCATAATTCGTCTGAGCCCCCAGAGGGCGAGAGACTCGGACCACAATCTATCTGTTCTCAGCGTACATCTGTAGTATGCGAGCGCCGGTCTCATGGAAGCTCAGCAGCAAGATCTAGAGAGAATATCAGCTATGATGCCACCGTGCGCTCCGGATGGAAATGTGTAATGCTCGAGCAAAGGATGCAGCGCAAGATAGGAGCGGAATACTCACGGCTAGAAGCACTTCGCTTCTCGCGAAATGGTCATCGGGTACGAACGTAGTGCGTGATGTTCACTTGATAAGGACCTAGTTGATGGACCAGGGGCTCTGTCCCTCTCGTGTGAAGTATATACATCAAGCTATCTTGTTCGACCTCTGTGAATCCCTTCCCGTATAGCGGCTTGTGTAGGGTCGTCGAATGCCCAACTGGGTCAAGTACACCCGCCTCCTCTTGGGATATGAACGCGATGTTACTGGGACCTCAATGCATTCTCGCTCTCCCTAAGAGCCCACGATGAGTTGCGTGCCCAGGTGAGTGCATCGTCAGAGCACTCCATCATACCTTAAAGGGCCCAGACATAGTAAGGTAATTCTCATAGCAATTGCGTCATACTCGATCCCAACTCTCAGCCCTATCCCGGCGAGGTTCTTCATATGCTTCGGGCTACTGGCAATCTCTTTTTAGAAACCGTTAGGCAAGGTTCATTGTTCAGTTGCGACAAGACCGTTTGATCATGAAGAATCGCTCCTCAACGTCAATCACGATATATGAAAGTCGTCAGTTTCGAACGGCGTCCCGTGAACGGTGTTCAATCTCTTCAGAAATCGATCGGTCAACGCGAGCGTCTTCGTTTCTCCAGACACTGTTCCAATCTGCCATAGAACAGACTTGCTTCGACACTCCTCCAGGAGCTTCATTGCCTTTTATCATTTCCGCTCTATGCGAGCATGCATTGGGGCTCTCGACCATACAAAGTCGGTCCCTTATGCATTACCGGAGCTAGCAAACTCATTCAAAGTCGAAGAAAAATCCTGGTTTCTGTCATTGTCGAGCTTAGGTAAGAAGACATTTGAGGAATCTCGAAAGTGGAAGGTTTGATGCCAGGACAGACACGAAACAAGCAGGCGGGGTCTTTCCGAATCCCAGCCTGCATTAGGCGGGTACCTGCAAGGATCACCAACCTTAGGTTCAATCCTATGTAGCGGGGTAGTGCTGCCAGGTGCTTGGTTGTTTCAGATCGTTTGGAAGGAATCACCATGTGTCGAAGAAGTCAGGAAAGAAGAAGAGAAATAGAAGGCACGGAGAGGGTGCTTTCCCCGGTAAGCCGCGCCCACAATAGCGACAACAACTTCCGATTGAATCACGCCTTGACTGATTCATCTCTATTCCTCTCAATATTATCCGTGCTCCTCTGCCCTGTGCGTTGCAGGACAATGACTTTTACAGTCCATGCGCGCCCACTCGAGGAAATAAGCGCCCTCGCTGCCGCGACCAACAATGCTCCAGCCTATCAAAGCGCCTCTCCGCTGCGACCAGACGCGATGCTCCAGGGCCTTTGCGCGGCCTATGGCGTTCGTCCAGTGCCTTCAAGCTTCAACCGACCCCTGCGTCTCCAGCGCTTAGCAAGGCCGATGCAGTGTGATGCGGCCTCCCATTGGCCTGCCGGATATCGATGGCGTCCACCCTTCAAGATCCCGGTGCTATTTTGAGAGACAGGCATGATGGAGAACCACCCACTCGCCCTCTTTGTTCGGCGCGCCGTGTGTCTTTGTCCCTTCACTCCAGCTGCTATTCTCATGCCGACTCGACCAGCCAAAGGCGCTTAGTCCAGTGATTCGATGGCGGCATCGTCTGGCCATCTGGCCGGGTCGCCGGCCTCCCACCCTCTTCACAAGGCTGACCTTGCCAGATAAAGGATCTTTTGTCCTTGCATGTTATATCTGCGCTTGCAGCGCTCTTCTTTCTCGTGCCCTTGCGTGGTTCTCGCTCTGCCGTTGTTCTGGGTTGTGTCTGCTCTGCTGGTATCAAGATGCGGCGCTCAACCAACAAACAATGAAGCCGTAGCATCTCACCACCGTTGCTTTTACGATTGGATACCCTCTGTGTTTGTTTCGGTCCTTTCTTGGTGCTTTATCGCTCCACCTCGACACGATTCCCCGGCCGCTTCCGTGAAGAGGGCCAATCTGCCTGGCGTTAGTGAAGAGACAGTTGAGATACACAGTCTTCCGACCAAGCCATGGCCTCACATCAGCGATCTGGCAGCGCCAGCTTCTCGCTCTTCCCCAGTCCCAACTTTTCCAAACCTCATCCGGTGGTACGCACCCGTCGTTCCGAATCCCACGAACGTCGAGCGGCTACGCCGCCGCAGCAAAATCAACAGAGTCGTTCTACAACACCAGTGGGCTCGCCCTCGCCGGCACCTGCTCCTGCTCCTGCTCCTGCTCCTGCAGTATCTCCCTCACCGAATGGCCGACAGACACCTCAACCGAGGGCACACACACCACTCGAATTCAACTCTTCGCTCCAAGAGGTATCAGAGGCGGCTTTGGACTATGAGGCCACACCACCGGCAATTGTCGAAGACGAACAGCTCGACAGCTCTGGCGCAGGACCCAGTCGCCCAGCTCGAGTTCAACAGCCCCGATTAACCCTTGAAGTCCCCCGACGAGCAGAAGCTGCGTTTGCGCCACCTCAGGTATTCGCCAGCAGCAATGCCAATCAGCCAAGGAACTCCATCGCCAAACCCGCTCTCTTCTTCGAAGCTCCTCCAACTCATCAGCAGCCGCCGCCCTTGCGATCCATGTTCCCCACGTATAATCCCGAACTGCCGTTGGATCAACAGAACTATGGCCCGCTTCGATCGCATCCGCCGGGAGTCCCCAGGGCCGTTGTCAGCCGCCAGAGTTACTTCGAGGATCCCGATGCAGCATCGGAGCCTCCCCCTGTCCGTGAAGCCTGCTTCAGGGTCCCTACTCGCCCTCAAAATCCTCCCGTAATTCCTGCCATATGCACGACTGAGCAGCTCCAGGACCTCTGGAAAGTCACAAACGGCTGGAAAGCCTCCTTCTCCGAGGGGCGGGTTTACTGCCTGAAGTTGACGCAACAGAAGGACGCTCCCGTATACACACTATCCTCGGCTTCACAACCTTTCTATAACCTCCGTCTGGATCCCACGTCTGCCTCAGCCTACGTGTCGTTGACCAGGTACGATCCGAGCAAGATTTACAAGGCCCCCAAGCAGGCGTCGCATTCACCTGCAAGCATTCTCAATGGTGTAATGGGTGGCGGCAGTCGAAGTTCAGACGGAAAGTACTGGCAAGAGGCATTGAATACGACCCTGGAAGAAGAATCCAGGAAACACTCCCCAAATGATGGGCTTGCTGCCCTTCTCATGCCTTGCGCGGCAACAAAGATCGCTCTGGACAGGCCAGACGATCCTGGCACAGTCGCGGCCGCAGAGAGGGAGTGCGGGAGACTTGTATGGGACGACGACAGTTCAAACTACTACGTGGTGCATCCAGCACTGGCGACCCCGTTTTGCCTCACGGTTGAACACTGCCCTGCTTGGTCTCGCGTCGAGTATACACTGGAGCACCTTGAGTCACCACAGCACCTCGCCAAGCTGACGCGAGATGGTACCGGCAGTGGGTGGCTGGAAATCGACACTGGTGTTGCGTCCAAGATTGAGTCGTTCTACATTGTCGATGTCGCTGTTACGGCACTGCTTCTTGTTGCCGCCATGGAGGATAGGAGCTCGCCGAACACGGTGATGGAGGCATTCGAGGCACCTCCGGTACCAGAGCCACCGAGGAAGTCAAGGAGCATCAGCAGTGCTCTGAGCCGACATCGTGATGATGACGATGGCAAGAAGAAGAAAGACAAGAAAGACAAGAAGCGACCCAAGATGGATCAGTTCGAGATTGACATTGAAAGCCAAAACGACAGCCTGGGCAAAGGCAACAAAAAGACAGCAAGCGAGGACAAGCTGCCGTTTATACTCCGAGTCATCGTTAAGCTGACAAAGGGGGTGTTCAATTGCTTTATATGGATACTTACGATCGGATTTGCATGTGTCAAGGGAGTTTTCAAGGTTCTTTATAAATGCGTGGGATCCAAGTATTAATACGACAATGGGCGATGATTCATGACAATACGAGGAGCAACCAGCAGATTCAACTCGAGTGACGTATGAGCCAACCAGTAGATTCAACTCGAGTGACTTGTGAGCCAACCGTGTCAGAAGTATGAAGTAGATCTGGTATAAAAGGCCCCTCTCAAGGCTATTACTCCCGAATACGAGCGAAAACGACACCGTCTTTCATGCCTTACAAAGCCGTAAATAACAGAAACGCCAAACTGAAATCCCTGGTCGAGGTAGATCCATCGATCATGCATCCAAGGTTTGAACCACAGCCATCTCGCAATTGCACAACGGCAAATCAATAACAGCGGGCATGATGAAAGCATTTTCCAGCTCCTCTCCCTCCGCGAAACCCTCCCGCACTAGAAAGCTCATCCCACATCTACCTCTTCCTCTTCCTGACCATAATCTTGTTCCCCCTCCTCGTCGACCCGCCGGACGTCGCCGTCTTGGCCATCTTTGCCTGTTGGACCTCGAGCTGGCTCTCCGCCGCCATGAGCGACTTGACCTTTTTGCGCGCATGCTCGAGTTTCCGCTTCAGCTCGTTGAGGTTCTCCGACCGCTCAAAGGCCGCCTGCTGGTCTTCTCTTTTAGGGGCCTGGCTCTCGGCTGCCTGGAGGGCTTCGTCCCGTTCGTCCTCGTTGTCCATGAAGACGATTTTCCGAGGCCCCTTTGCGCCCGATCTCCTCCTCCTCCTCCCCGAAGCCCCCTCTTCTTCCGAATCATCATCATCAAAGCCATCATCGTCATCATCCTCTTCAGCAGCAGCCAACTCCTCCAGCCCCTTGACAAGCACAGCCTGCTCCTCCAGCCTCGCCAGCTCCTTGACGGCGACCTGCTTCATCGTGCGCACGTATCCCAGGTCCTGCGTCTTGAGCAGCCGCACCGTGTCCATGTCCAGCCCCTTGTTGTTCCCGCGGTCGCCCTCCACCCTGCCGTTCCAGGACTTGCCCGACGTGATCTTGGCGCCGGGGCCCTTGCGGGACATCATGCCGAAGTAGAACTCATCCTCGTTGCGGTCGGCGGCCTTTTCGCGGAGGGCCTTGAGCGTGGCTTTTTTCTGGTTGTAGTCTTTTGCGCGTTGGGAGTAGTCCTATGTTTTCGTATGAATATCAATCTTCATTCTCTGGAGATTCGAGGAGGTGTGGTGTGGTTGTGCGTACCTTGTGCTTCTCGAGGAGGCCGAGGCGGCGGCGCTCGAGGGGTTGCGCGCGCTCCCGATGGGGGCGCCGCTGGATTGAATTCCGTAGAGACGACATCTTTGTTGTGCGGCTGGAGAAATTGTCTCCTTTGGAAGGATGCTTGTGTGGGAGTTGAACGAGTCTCTCTGCTGTTGTGTTGCTGAGACGTCGCTGCTGGAGTTGCTTGGTGATGTGGGAGAGCGGCAGAATTTCTGAAATTTTTGGCGGTGAAGGCAGCGAAAGTGGCTGGTGCTTGGTGGCGGCCGGCCAAGCTTGGGTGAACAGCGACGCTAAGTCGGTACGTACCGAGATGGTGAGGTCGAGACAGGTCCCCTTTGCGTCGATTATGTCCAGATTTTTGATGGACGGGAAACGAAAGAAATAGAGAGGATCTTTATAATGGCAAAGGTATATCATGAGCTCTGAGAACTTGCATTCGCATCCGGTACTCGAAGTTTGAAAAGGTGGCGTGGTGGGACATCTATTGTACAAAATGGTCTATATGCATCTTCTATACGCCGGTGCTCTTCTCTTACATACTCGTGTCTTTTCAAGCGAGTTTCTTTCCCCCCTAATTTGTTCTAGAGATGTAAAAAGAGAATCTCGCCGGTAACGTTACCTCTTACGAGGATTTTGAGCGAAGTTGTAAGCCGTATGGGGCGAGCTGCTCGTTGCTGAGCTTGCTAGGTGACTGCACAAAGGGATCCTCTCCCTTCATCGTCTTGGGAAAGGCGATGACGTCCCGGACAGTGGGCGTGCCGGTCATCAAGGCCGTAAGGCGATCGAATCCAAGCGCAAAGCCGGCATGAGGAGGGCAGCCCGAGCGCAGGGCTTCGAAAAGGTGCGAAAAGTCCTTGATCCTCTTGTCGGTCATCTTCAAGACGTCTCGCATGATGAAGTCCTGAACATCGGCAATGTGGTTACGCACACTTCCTCCGCCGATTTCGATACCGTTGAGGACGAGATCGTAGGCAGCGCTCTTTGCTTCCAGAGGGTCGGTAAATAGCAGTTCCAGGTCTTTCTGGGAGAGGGGCGCAGTAAAGGGGTGGTGAGATGCCGCAATCCCAGCCGCACCCTCCTGACCTGGCTCGCCCTCTTCAACCGGCTTGAACATGGGGAATTCCGTTACCCACACGAACTGAAGTGACCCTGGCTCACCAAGCCGCGGAGTTTCCACAAGGCCTTCTTCAACAAGGGCCTTCCACAGCAGATTGCGAACGTCCCCGATCCTCGTTGAGCCAGAGTAGTATTGTCCAGCTGGCGTGTCCCGGGCCTGGAAGACAACGAGATCTCCATCTTGGAGGCCTTTCTTTTCTGTGAGTAGATCCAACACACTCTCGTATTCGAAACCTAGCGAAGAGAATCCGCTTAAAGGCTGCCTTGAATCGTGGATGAGGATCTGAGGCTTGCCGTCGGGGTTGTTTGCCAGTGAGGGGGGGAGCTCGTCCATGAATTTGGTCACAAATTTCCGTGCCTCTGAAGGAGAGCAATCGTTCAGCGGCAAGGCGAAGGCTTCAATTAGAGGGTTGGTGAGATGAGTGATCATGCCGACAAAGTTGCGGAAGGGCTCAAGGTCCGGCAGGGCGTGTATCTAAAAGACGTTAGCTATTAGTCAAATCAGTAAGAGCGCTTTATTAGCATACCCTGAGGGGAATGCGCAAGTCCGGCTTGTCAGAGCCATATGCGGCAATGCTATCCGCAAATGTGATGTTGGTAAATTGATGAGCGACAGGCTGGTCTGCTGGCGGAGGCGTAGGGGGTATGTCGGCGACAACCGGAATGACCTCGCCTCGGATCTCCTTGTAGCTGCGTGCAGGCTGAAGCGCAGTCAACGCCGCCAAGACGATATCGTTGATATCCTTCTGCACCGTCTCGGCTCCCGCGAAAGCCCATTCCATGTCAAGCTGGTAGAGAGCCGTTAGTGATTTGTTTGATTCAGATATCCTCAGATCGACTCACCTGTGAAAATTCTGGTTGTCGATCGGCTCGAGAATCTTCATCGCGGTAACAGCGAGCCCATTGCATATACCGCATGATACCACTGGCCATGAGGATTTGCTTGTACTGCTGGGGGCTCTGACTTAGCGCATAAGCGGTCCCTTTCTGTCGTGTAGGAACCAAGAATTCCCTGGCACCCTCAGGCGTAGACTTGAAGAGAGTTGGCGTCTCTATATCAGTGAAACCCTTCTGTAGCAAGCTTTGGGTAAGGCTGCCCTTGAGCCATGATCGGAACTGCAGCCTGGCTTGTAATTCTGGATGGTATCGGATCTGGAGATGTCTCTTTGTCGGGGGAAATTGAACTTCGGGCGTGACTATGAGGTTTTTGGGGACGCTGTTGAGGGCATGTATGCTGTCGAGGTAGACGGTTTTCTTGGATGACCCGTCGCTGGTTGCTGACTCGCCATCTGCTGCCTCGTGCTCCTTGACACGAATGAGAACGGGACTGAAAGCTGGGACTTTACGGAAGTCATCGTGTGCTTCACTGTCCCTCTCTGCGCTGGAGCAGACCTGGATGGTCTCTCCAGACGGCGTGGTGAGATCTGCGAATGACAGGTGCTTTGAGACATTGCGACTCTTGCCTATGAAGCCCACGTAGACGTCGTCGGATTCAGGGCTAGGCAATGCATCTTTGGCTTGGTCTGCGGATGTTAGAGACATCATCCGAGCTAAACAGGCTTTTCCATAATTGACTTACATTTACGCCAAAGGTCCAATATTGTGTCGTGTTTTGATGATGATCCTTGTGCCTCATCTTTGGCCGTCTGTGAGTAGAGACGGCTGTGCCTGTAAATCACCTGCCGCGGAATTGCTGCCGCAAAAGCCTTGACACCAACATGACGCCGCAATGTCAGGCTACGGGAGCCAGCAAGAGGCCCCATTGCCCAATTTTATATACAGATTGGCATTCAGAAAAGAGAAAAGAAAGAGACGAAGCTGCGCAGAGAATCACGGCATGGCATGACTGAGGCCGATAAGATAAAAGGCCGACAATTGATGGGCTGTTGAAGAAGGAAGGCGCTCAATCACCCGACATATTCCCGACGACCCCACGGCGCTGGACCTTTAAATTTCTGCCACGCTTGGCGAGCCGGGACTTTTTCCTTTTTTTCTTTTCTTCTTCATCCCTTCCATTCAAGTAAACGTGATGAGATTGCGTGCATAATATGATGCTGAGCCGCCTTCCTGACCTTCTATGACTCTCCCTTCGGGGCTCCAGGGTCTGGGAGCGATGGAGGGCTGGTTCCATGATATGGGCGTTCGACACACCGACCTTGTTATTGCATCGGACGCGATGAAAGAAAGCTCTGATTTATGAAGAATGGAAGTCTTTCTTTACTGTCTATTTTGCGCTCTTTGTCTTGTTATTTCTCCTTTTTCTCACCTGCCTACTCCTTCACTTGCCTTTTGCTCTGTATCTTGCCATTGCGTTTTGCAGCCTTGATATCCAGTAGCACCTTGATCTTTCACTGCCCCAAGATGCGGTGCAATCAATTCACGATAGACGAGAGATGATCAAGTGGATTGATTTGCTGCTTTGAGGATGATATCCGTGTAGAATGTGTGGCCGAACTGCCTCGAGAGTATGAAATGGCCGAGGTCTTCCAGCTCGGTCAGCTGTATCTTGTGTTTCTTTCACTGGTACTTCCATCTCGCAAAATGCAGCACTTTTACGTACCGTAGCCTTGCATGCTCCCCTTCTGCGGGCGGTTGTGACAGTTTGCCCAGACGCGCATTACCTCATGAGCTTCAATGTTTGCTCTCCGTTAGTGAGTGACTTGCTCCTCGCTGCCCCAGCCATCGCAATTCCGCAGCTTCCGCCGCCCACGTGCCGCCGCGCTCGGGGCATCTCGCTGGTATCTCCATAACCTCAGCCCGACTCCCCCAGCCTGCTAGTGCCCAATACTGTAGCCCAGCCCATTACCTTAGCCGCCCGGGAGCAATTATTAGCAGTTATTAGCAGTGAGCAGTAGCAGTAGCAACACCACCACCACCACGACCCCAAACGAATCCATCCAACCCAAACCCTCGCCCAGCTCCGCCCCGGCTGCCGGTTCGGCCTGACCTCCGTCCAGTCGCCCAACTTTCTTATCCGCCGACGACTCGACGACTGTCAAAGACTCCCTCCCTCGAAGCCGGAACAAGTCCCTCGCCCAGCCCAGACCGAACCTCGCAACGATGAGCTCCTTTGAGAAGTCCGTCAAGGGGGCGACCAAGATCAAGGTGAGTGCCTTTCCAGCTCGGTCCAGCTCGGGACGGTCTCGTCGCTGCGGCAGCGATGCGACGATGACGATGGCGAATCTGGCTACGAGCTCTACGGAGCAGCTTCGGGCCATCCCTGCGCTTGCACATCGCCAGACCAAGTCTGGAGACACGACGCAGGGCACCCCCCAACAGACCACACCAGATGGCTAACCACTTCTCGTCCATGTGCGTCTGCAGAATGCTCCCCCGAAGACCAAGTACATCGAGCACATCCTAGTTGGCACTCACTCCGGCGAGGCTGGCGTAGCCGAGGTCCTCCGCGCCCTGCAGAACCGGCTGCACGACTCAACATGGACCGTCGTCTTCAAGAGTCTGATGACGGTGCACCTCATGATCCGTGAGGGGTCTCCCGAGGCGACGCTGGCCTACCTTGCTCGACACCGGAACATGCTGGCGATCAGCAACTTTGCAGACGGTCCGTTCCAACCGACGCGACGAAGAGACTGCCAGCATTTCAGGGGACTGACACTGTACAATAGCTCAAACCCAGGGTCGAAACATCCGCCACTATGCGAATTACCTCATCGAGCGAGTGCGCGCATATCGCGACACCAAGACGGACTGGGTGCGCGCCCCAGAGTCGAGGCTGGAGAGGCTCACTGTCGAGAAGGGGCTGTTGCGCGAGACGGAAGTTGTCCAGCACCAGCTCACGGCCTTGTTGAAATGCGACGTACGTCATACCCATAAAGCCTTCCTGACCATGAAGTCCAAGTTAGAGCTGAAGCTGACCTGTCCCGCAGCTCCTGGACCAGGAACCCGAGACGGAGATTACGATTGCGGTGTTCCGATTGCTCGTCCTCGATCTGCTTCCGCTCTTCCAGGTTCTGAACCAAGGCCTGATTAACATTCTGGGTCAGCTCGAACGACCTCTTGTTGCGCGCTATGGCGATGCTAACACCAACATCCCTCACAGGCCACTTCTTTGAAATGTCCAAGCCGGATGCCGACAGAGCTATGGAAATCTATCGGACCTTTACCAAGCAGACCGACTATGTCGTCCAGTATCTCAGCACCGCCAAGCAGTGGCAGCACCACACGAGAGTCGAGGTCCCCAAGCTGAAGCATGCGCCCGTCAACCTTGGCCGCCAGCTCGAGGAGTATCTCAACGACCCAGATTTCGAGATTCATCGGCGGCAGTACCTGGCGGAGCAGGAGGCGAAGAAGGGCAGCAAGACGTCCAAGTCCAAGACCACCAAGAGCGCCGTCGACTTTCCCAAGGCGCCTTCTCCTGCCGCCAACAACCCCTTCCCGGCCCCGGGCAGCGGAAATGCGCCGGCCAAAGTCGAGTCTAAGCCTCAAGCCAACAAGGGCCCGGATCCCGATCTCATCGACTTCTTTGACTCAATCGAGCAGAACCAGATCCCGATGCAGGTCACCTCCAATGGGGCCCAGATGCAGGTGCCCATGCAGGGACCGGACCTGGCTTTCCAGGCGCAACAAGCCGGGCTCGGCTTCCAGCCAAACAACTTTGTCCAGCAACCCACAGGCTTCATCCAGGGCAACGCGTTCCCTCAGCCAGACAATGGGTTCATGCAGCCTCCGCCGCAGCTGCAGCCGACTATCACTGGCTTCAGCGGCTTCGGGCCACAGCAGGACTTTCAGCATAATCCCCTGGGCCCCATCCCACAGAATACCGTTGCCAACTTCCAGGCTCCCCCTCAACAGCCCGTTGGCCTTCAGCCCACGGGGCTTCAGCCTTCACTGGCCGCTCCGCAGACGACCAATCCTTTCCGCCAGTCCATGCTGGTAGCACAACCGACGTCCTCTTCGTCCCAGCTGTCAACGCCGACATCCAGCACGCCGACGCTCAACCGGCAATCGACGAACCCCTTCGCCCGATCGACGAACTCCCCGGGGCAGAATACGAGCCCCTTCCAAGCTCAGCCCATCCAGCCTCAGCCCACAACCACCAACCCGTTTGCCCGAAACGCTGCCACCGAAGCTTCGGCGCAGCAGCAGCAGCAGCTTCAGGGTCAACAGACGTCGTCTTCACTTGCTCCACAGCCAACTGGCGTCACGAACCCGTTCCGACAAGGCGCATTTGTCAACCACAACACCGGCATGGGCTGGCAGCACAACCAGACCCCGATTGGCGGCGGTCTCGACCACATCCAGACGGTGCCGGTGTTTCCTCGCCCAGCACAGCAGACGCCCTGGCAGCAATGAGTTCCTGGCTCTGTCTTACCACCATTTTCTTCTTCTTGAATTGTGCAAGATCTTGTGATTCGGGAGTCTGGATTTTTGTCGTTCTCTTATCTCTGTTGTCAATGGGCCATCATCGTTGCTTTGGGGGTTTCCGCTTCTCTTTTACCATCGCATTGAGCAGCGAGGCGTTAGACTTGGCTTTCTTGGGCTGCGTTTCTCATGTTTGCATTACTTTTTTTGTCGTTCGACTCGAGAGGGAAGTGGTCAGGCCGCGAATCACCGCTAGTATCATCGTTACTAGGCAGAATTTTGGGAGGAATTGTTTTTCCTTTAGCATGCAAAGCCTCATTCTTGACTCTTATTCCTGCGTGGTCGGCTCACGATACCGTACTTTGCTCGGAAGTGAAAGAAGTGAGAGATGGAAAGACTTGTTTATCTGGTTTCCAAATGGGCAATGTTGCGATAGGCGGAAGGGGTCTCGTTTAGTGAAAAAGGGCGTAGGCAGCCGCCTTTTCTTTGATTGAGAAAGGGTGGTGCGTGAGGCCCGAGGTCTGGGTAGTACTAATGCTGTAGCGATACGCAGAGGAATAAATACCTCCTATCCTAATTGGCACCGTCAATCTGCATCCACGTTGGATCATTGGGGGCTAGACTTGACGCTGGCATGCCAGCTCTCTCCTTGATTCAACCCCCTCTATCTCTAGATAGCTTGGTATGGTATTATAACGCCCCATGGGATCAATCTCCGTTTAGAAAGAAAGGAGACGAAAGTGAACAAGAACAACCATATATATAACAAGATCCCAGCCTCCAAACGCCTTCCCATATGATCGCGAAAAACAAACAGACAAGACAGCCAAGTTTCCCACCCAGAATATCTCTTCACCCCACGTTTGCGCCCTGAAACATGCAGACCGAAGACAGAAGAAGACTTCCAGAGCGAGGCCTCTGGAACCAAGTCTCCTTTCAAAAAGGACCGTCCAGGTCCATCTTCCCACCCGCTGGCCCCGCCGAGACAGCCTCCAATGAAGCCGCCACCGTCGCCTCCTGTCTCATGTCCTTGTCCTCGGCGACGAAGACGCCCAGGCCGGAAAAGGCCTCGAACAGCGCCCTCGTGAGGTACTCCCGGGAGCTGTACCCTCCCACAATGTAGTCCTCCTTGGTGCGCGTGATGTCGAGCCACTCGCTCTTGTACTGCGACAGCTTCTCGCTCGAGAGGTCGATGCGCTGCGGCGCGAGGTCCAGGCCGCCAAAGGGGTCGTACGGCCTGTCGTCCTGCACGGGCGCGCGCTTGTCCCTGAGGCCGCGGATGGAGAGCCCGCTGCCTCCCATGGTGGCGACGGCGTCGAGCGTGGCGTCGCGCTTCTGCTGCCCGCGCTTCTTGAGCAGGATGCGGTCGACGGCCTCCTCGGCGCGGCCCAGCTCGGCGTTCTGCAGCGAGTTGAGCATCTCCTCGCGGAAGCGCGCGGCGTTGGCCCTCTCGGCGGCGTCCTCCTGCAGCTCCTGGAGGCGGCGCTGGCGGGCGGCGTCCTGCTCGGCGGCGAGGCGCTTCTGCCGCGTCTCGTCCGACTCGCGGGCGAGCTTGCGGTTGCGCTCGATCTCGGCCTTGTGCTGGGCCTCCCACTCGGCGAGCTGGGCCTCGGCCTTCTTGCGGGCCTCGTCGCCGCCGTTGACGAGGTCGTCGGTCAGGCACTCCACCATGTAGAGGTAGTCGTTGTACGCGTCCAGGCTCTCAAAGTCGTCCTCGGCCTTGTTGAAGACGGCGGCGACCCGCCGCCGGATGTCGACCTCGCGCTCGACGCCCAGGTCGCCGAAGAAGGCCGTCTTGAAGCCCCTCAGCCGCAGCGTCTTGTGGCATTCCGCGTAGGGGCACTGGTTCGGCCCGTCCTTGAAGATGCGCTCGACGCACGTCTTGCACATGCGGTGGTAGCACTCCGTGTTGACCCGGAACTCCATGTCCTTGTTGAAGTAGCGCGTCGTCTTGCACACGGGGCAGATCTCGTCCTGGTCGGCTGGGGGCAGGGGCGCGGAGACGAAGGCGGAGGAGGAGTTGTTGGAGGCGTGGCGCACCGAGACGGCGCTGGTGCCGCTCGGACGTGACATTGTTTGGTCGCTTTTTTGTGGTTCGAGGGGGGGGGAGATGGTCGAGATTCGTTTCGAGAGAATGCGAGGCGCGAATCGCTCGAGGCCCGCGCAGACACGGCGATCGCGTTGCAGCACGCAGCCCAAGCTGCAGTCGTGTGTCTCTAGTTGTCAGATGACGCTGGTGATGTGTTCGATCCGGTGTACTTTATAGGTTGTACCAAGAATCGTCAAGAAAACGAATTGAGGCACGCAAGCTGGAGGCAAAATAGCAGGGAGAAAAGAGAGAGAGAGAGAGAGGTGGTGATGAACTAATTCAAGACGGCTGACAATTCCCATCTCTACCTCAATATAGAAGGGAGCGGATTCCTTTCCGCGCAATAGAGCTTCCATGTGCGGCTGCAAGAGCCTATACCGGAGTACATAAGCACGATCCCCGTCCTATGATTGGCTGCAAGCGCCATCTCTAGAGACCGGGGGATTAGCGGAATTGCCCCTCCAAAGCCGATGCAAGCTTGCAAGCTGCCGCTTTGTCTTGTACCTGAACTTCCACCAGCATCCATTGCCGTCCGTCATCCAACAACTTTCTTCTGATACCACGTCAACCATACCAAACTCATACTCGACAGCTACCTCCAAGACACCAAAACCACAAGCTGCACAGAGGTCGCTTTACCATGGCCGACAAAGGTACGTACGATCCCCCCAGCTTGGAAACTGCAAGCTCTCATGATATGCGCTCGGCCTCTTGCGGCTGGCTCCATGCATTGTCACACGTTCTCTTTCGTTCCGCGATCCCCCAGCTTTCACAGTTTGGCTGAACAAAGCTCGCGGCTACCTGCAGATCCGTCCCCCGCCGAAGTCGCCGCCGCGCGCAAGAAGGAGGCCGAGGAGCAGGCCGCCCTGCCCTACAAGTGGACGCAGACAATCGGCGACCTGGACCTCTCCTTCACCGTCCCCGGCAACCTCAAGTCCAGAGACCTCGTCGTCGACATTAAGAAGCAGTCGCTCACCGCGGGCGTCAAGGGACAGGAGCCCATCATAAGCGTATGTCATTTGCTCTCTCACTTTCCATGGACTATGCTTTGCGCCCAGTTCGGTCGCATTCGTTCCAGCTACCCATGTACAAGCATCAACCAGAAGCTATATATACTACATGTGCTCATACCAAAACCTCTCCCAACAGGGCGACCTCCCCCACGCCGTCCGCGTCGACGACTCTACATGGACCCTATCCACAAACTCCGACGGCACAAAGTCCGTCGAGATCCACCTCGACAAGGTCAACAAGATGGAGTGGTGGGCGCACGTCGTCACCAGCGCGCCCACCATCGACGTCACCAAGATCCAGCCCGAAAACTCCAAGCTCTCGGATCTCGACGGCGAGACGAGGAGCATGGTCGAGAAGATGATGTACGACCAGCGGCAGAAGGAGAACGGCCTGCCGACCTCGGACGAGCAGAAGAAGGCGGATATCCTCAAGAAGTTCCAGGAGCAGCACCCCGAGATGGATTTCAGCAAGGCCAAGATCCAGTAAGTCAGCGGTGCGGGGGGCATTGTATAAAATAATGAATGAATAAATCAATGGTCAAAAGAAACATATAAGGGGTATCATCGCGATTCAAGTGCCATAGAAGCCCGCTCCAAGAATGAGTTAAAGTCCTTGACCTGCTTGAGGATCCCGCCCGTAAAGCTTGACGAGCTGGCTTGTTCCGATACGCGGGACACCAGCAGCTCGAGGTTGGCCAGCTCGGCCTCTTTTTGCGCCGCGCGCGAGAGTTCTGGCGCTTCCCTGCCCTGTTCCACGGCGAGTTCCACGTCGTGCATGAGGGAGGATGCGTCGAGACAATACTACAAGCATGAGTTAGCACAACGTCGAGATGACAACAGTTGGAACGGCTCGTACCTTTGACTCTCGGGCATCGGCCTCGTGCTGAATCCTGATGGCATCCATTCGAAGGGCAACCTGCTCCCGCTCGGCCTTGATGCGCATAATCTCCTCGCGCAAAGCCATCCTCTCTTTCTGCACATGTCGAACTCGCTTCCGCAGCGAATGCCAGTGGTTCAAGTGAATAGCCTGGCAAGTCACGTTAGCAATCTCTTCACAATTTGTAGATATGCTGTAAACCGCGACATACGTGCTGGAGGAACCGAGACTTGAGCTCCTCCCGATACGCTTCAATGGCCCGCATCTTGAAGCGGTATTCCTTCTTCTTCGCCGCGTCCTCTGCGCCGCTGACCACCTCCTGAAACTGCTCCAGCGTGGAAGAAATCACCTCGTCGCAGACCTGGGCGAAGACGTCAATCACGCTCTCTCCTCCGTGGTTGACAAAGGCCATCTCGCTCTGTAGGGGGTCCTCATCGTCGGCGTCGTTGCCACGCTTCTTTAGGTTGACAAATCGCTGGACGGTGATTTCGATCGTTCCCCCATCGCCCGCGCTCTGATCACTATGTCGCTTCTTCGTCTTGGTTTTGGCCCTGGCCTTCTTGGCTTGCGGTTCCTCGTTCTCCTCGTTCTCATCGTTGTACTCTTGCGGCCGTGGCGCAACGCGTTTCCTTGACTTGACGGGCTTCGGCTTTGCAACGGGTCTTTGTTGAGCAGTCGGGCTTTTGCTTGGGCGCCGGCGCTTTCGCTTGGGAGGCGTCGGCAGCACTGTCACCTCCTCCTCTTCCTCTTCGGCCTCAGTCGCAACCTCCATTTCCGGCTCAGATTCCGCCTCCGCTTCGCTTCGTTCTGGTTCTGGTTCTGGTTCTGCCTCGTGCTCGGGTTCCGATTCCGGCTCGGGCTCGGATCCTGCCTCAGACTCGGGCACAAGCTCAGGATCAGGCTGCAATTCCTCCTCTTCCATTTCCTCTGGTTCCTCGATATCCTGCGATCCCAGCTCTGGCGAGGGTCCTCGTGGTCGCCTCGTCGTCTCCTCCAAGATCCTTGCCACTTTGTCCTCATCAATCTCGTCGGCGTGCTCTTGCTCCTCTAGTCGATATTCCTCTTCCACTTCATCTTGCTCTCGGGCAAAAGTAGTATCCTCCATAGCCAAGTCGGTAGCTTCGGCCCTCTCGTCCACGGGATGGGGGAAGTTATCCGATGACAGCTCATCTGCCAAATCCCTAATCTCCTGGCCATATATTGTTCCGGCTGACCTTGCGGACCGAATCGTGGTTGCATCACTTCGACGCACTCTGTTCGCGAGTGGTGACGAGGGCATAGGTATTCCGTCGTCTGAAGATATCACCCCCATTAACCTGGCGGTGGAGCTGAGGGTCTCACTCATGGGCACTCGGCGCCGCTTTCCGCTTCCTGGTGCATCTGCGGGAGACTCCGTCACCTCTTCGATAATCTTCTCGGGTTTGCTCGCCGACGTGGGGGATCGCAGCAGTGCAGCCGATATGGCACTGGGATGTGGAGGCAACGTTTCAAGCTCGTCCTCAGCTTCTTCCTCCACCAGGCGACGAGCGGATGCTCGAACCGAGCTCGAAGAATGCGGTACTTGAAAAGTCCTTCCTGGCCTGGGCGTAAGTTCGTCACCTTCCTCGTCCTCCTGCGTCACGTCCTGCATCTCAGCCTCTGGTATACCCGGTGATTCGACCTCTGGCTCTGCCGCCTGGGGTCTGACCCGTCGTCGTCGAGGCGTGGAGCTCGATTTGGGCTCCGGCAGGGGCGGCACATCTTTGGCGAGCTTCCTTCTTTTTGCTGATGCCGTAGGCGAGTATTTGGTGCGGACGGCGGGACTCGAGTTTGACGCAACGGACGACGCAATGACTAGGCTTCCGATATCGAGGCTATCGATTCCTAGGTTGAAAGACTCGTCTTCTACGTTGGCGCGCCTATGAAAGCAGTGAGCAAGCTGGCCGGCTTGGGGCGTTGCGTTTGCCTTTGCGGTCGATGGATGGGAACTCACTGCGCGCCTCGGAGACGCTCGTTCAGGCGGTCTGCGCGGGTTTGTCGTCCTGTTTCTTTGTTAGAGTGAAGCACGGAACGGCGACGCAAGGCAGCGAAGACATGCCTGTGGCCATTGTAGAGAGGCAAAGGCAGGGGAGCAAAAGCCCTGAACGGCTTCTACATGTGGAATCGGGCCAGAAGCCGGCCGGTCGAGGACTTGTTCTTCTTCTTCTTCTGCTCTGAGGGAGTATGAGTACTCCAGTAGCTTGGTAGTGATTGCCTTAGTACCGAGCCTTGAGAGAGAAGTCAATAAAGGTTGCGGCTCTGGCAGCTCAAGGCAGATTTCGGAGCTTCACGAGCTGGAGGTGTTGAAAAGTGGATTCTGGCAGCTGGGACGCGACCGTTTCGAGACACGCGTTGATTAATGCGGTCCGCTACAGATTTGGTGGGGGTTGACCGTAGGGCTGCGACTTAAAGTAGCTGTACATACTTACACACGCAGAAGTAGGGGCGGATGAAGTACATGTACTCATACTGGTGAACGCCTCCAGAAGAGTTCTCGTCACGATGTTCTTTCACTACCTAGGCAATTGCATTCCATTCATGCCATTGTATATCATATCTCAGAGTAGCATTATCTGAGGGTTTTGATACCGCCTACAGCCTTGTAGGTAAACCTGTCTATTAAGATATCCGTCTTGCGCCGGGCCCGCCGGCAAATTTGCCATCATGAATACACACATACCTACCTACCTACCCAGAAGCCAAATGCCCAAGCCTTCTGATGAACGTAGGTATGACGAAGAACAACGCTTGCAAACGTCAATGCCATTCATAGGAGGCAAACCAAACTACAACTCTTCTTCCGGCTTCTTCTCCATGGGGACCCATTGTCGGGCCTCGTTATCGAATCGGTGGCTAAACAGGCGTCAGCTAACACGCAGAGATGGAGGAAACGGCTGTATAAACGTACCCGTGATATTCTGTATTCGTCAAAGAGTTCTTCCCGTATTCCGCTTGAAGCATGTCCTCGTACCGATAGGGAATCTTGCAGGGCACACCCTCAAATGTTGTGTCTCGCAAGGGGAAGACGTATGTATCCTGCACAGCAAATTCAGTAAGTATAAGAGGTTCGCCCGGATGCAGAGCTCTGCCTTACGCGATATTCGTGACCAAATTTGTCATACAAGACGCCTTCTCCCTCCGGATGATCCAAAGCATATCTCGCCGCTGTGATGTCGATGTAGAGTCCGTTCTGCATGTCGATCCACCGGGCATCAATGACGTTGGACTTGTCATCCTGTTCTCGGTGAACAAAATATGGGTTGACCTCGAGCTGGAAGAAGCGGCCTTTCTCCATATCGCCGTACTTGTAATAGTATATGGTCATGTTGTGATAGGCCGCCAGGAAGTACATGTCTGCTTCTGTTACTTGGACGTCTGCATCATAGTCCCACGGCATGACCTTGAGGTTGTGTTAGCACGAGAAAAGACAGACTTTGTATGCTAGGTAGAGGATGCTGGGGAGGAATTACCTTCTTCCCCCACCACCATCCGAGCAGAGTCCCATGCATCAGCCATGTCTGGACGCCCAAATCCCGAAATGTTGCCAGATACGTCTGGACTAGGACTTTGATGGCCTCTCGCTGCTCGGGGTCCTCGAGGAGAATGAGAGAGTACCGGTCATCATAATGAACGTCGTAGCTGGAGGACGGATTAGATACGAGCGAAGTCAACGACAACGAGTAGTAGTTGCAAGCTTGGGACAAGACACCTACCGATTCTCGTCTGTAGGAAAGTCGTGTTAGTATTGTATATCATCACACACTGTTGAGAAGGGATGGCATGGGCCGCGTAACCACACGCAATATCCACTCACGGAAATATTTGGGCACAGTAGCCTTGCCCTTGGCCGAGGGAGCAGCACTAATACCCCAGGCCGCCGCCGCCCAGATGGCTGCGATGATGGAACGCTTGGCACTGCTTGCACAAAACTTCATCTTCGGGGCAGTTTGAATGATGCTCGTGAAGAGTCAGGCGGTCCTCTGGTCTCTTGAGGAATTCTCCCCCCTTTTGACAGGGCCGGATATCTGGAATGCTAGAGAGCACTGCTAGCAGCACCATTGATGGCTCGAGGCCGGAAGTGGAACTGATGCTGCTTTCGCGTCGGCAATTCGATGCCGTGAAGGGGGACTAGGAAAGCGACCACTCAGCGGCGACTGTTTGGGCAGCGGTGGGAGCAGTGCAGTGCAGTGCATGGGGGGGTTTGACGCGCGTATCGACCCTTTTTCGGGGATGCTGGATGTAGATGTCCTCGGCTGTGTGTGTGGGAAATATTGTAGTAGTAGGTAGTAATAGCAGCAGGGACTTGAAGGGCCTTTTTTAGTGGACACAGCGAGCTATCGATGAGGTGGGCGTCATACTGCTGCTGCTGCTGCTGCTGCTGTCTGCTGTCTGCTGGTATTTGCTGCTTTCAATCTTTGCTTTTATTGAAGATAGGTGAAGTTTTGATGGTTTTCGTCAATTGCTGTAACAGGTTGGAGGCTAAAAGTGGTGAATTTTCGGGCATCCAGCACAGCTAATACCACACCAAGCACAATCCGCTGCGGTGACATCACGCGACACTCAGTTTGATGAAGCACCGACAACGGCCCTATTAGTGTCCCTGTTTCAGACGCCTTGTAAACTTTACGCTAGGGATCCTACATCTTCATGATGTCTAGATACGCGCGCTATGCCGGCAGTTGTGGCCATGCCTCTTGTCGCCTGCTTCCGTCGAGGCTTCAGAATTGCAGCAGCTCAAGGAATTTGGACCCTTTTGCCGCCAACCACCAACCGAATCGACACTAGTCACTCAGGTACCAGCCATGGATCCCGTATTCCCCTATCCAACAATATGCAGCTATCGAGGCGTTGTCACAAGGGTGGGGCAGTGTCGTGCCTCCTGCGTCCTGAACTCTGGGGTCTGACGCAAGCTCAGCTTCAGCTCCGCGTTCAACAAACACTGGATCATCCAGCCAGCTTGTGGGCAATACGATTCCCCCTATTCGCCATCTCTGCTGTACGGGCCGTCCAGTGACTTCGATGTCTGTGGCCTTGTGAAACAGTTGCTTCGCTTTCTTTACCATCTTTTCTCTCCTTCTCTTCTGCTTCTCGTCTTCCCTTTGTCGCTTCACTCGATACTCCTCAGCTAGAGCGGCGGCGAGGCTGTGCCGCGAGCCTGCAAGATGGGCGCCTGGAACGTATGTCGAAAATCGATTCTCCGCCGGAGATGGGCTCAAGAGAAGGACAATGCAAGCTGACATTTCTGCCGCTCAGATCTTTCGCATCCTGGGCGACCTGCTCCATATGCTCTCCAAGGGCATCCTCATCTTCGCCATCCACCGAAACCGCAGCGCCGAGGGCGTATCGCTCATCACACAGGGCCTCTACGCCGTAGTCTTCTGCACCCGATACCTCGATCTCTTCCGAGAGCAGTCGGCATGGAACGCGATATTCAAGGTCACATACATTGTCACGTCCTTCTACATCCTCGCGGTGATGCAATGGCTGTTCCCCCGCTCTCGTGAGCGCGAGATCTCCTGGAAGCTTGGCGCCATTGTCCTGGGCGGCTCGCTTGCGCTTTCTCCCTTTGCCATGCTGATCTTCGAGTCGCGCTCTCGCTGGGGATTCCTCACCGTATGTTTCCTGATTCCCCCCTCTTGTGAAGGCAGGAGAACTCGTGCACTGACCGGCTTCATTTAGTGGATGTGGGTTTTCTCCGAAATCCTCGAATCCGTATGCGTTCTGCCCCAGCTGTTGCTGTTGAGGCAGACCACCGTTCCAACCGTCATCGACTCCTTCTATCTCCTGGCACTTGGCTCCTACCGAGCGTTCTACTGCATCAACTGGTTTGTGCGAGAGCTCGACGTCAACGACCGACCGCCGGACACTGTCGCCGTCATCTTTGGCATCATCCAGACCGCCCTCTACATCGACTTTGCTTGGGTGTACTACACGCGACAGCGAGTCAAGCTCCGTGGTGGCGGCGTTGTTGATGCTGATGACCTGCACCGAGGATGGTTCCTGCACCGCATCTTCGGTAAGAGGTTCCCAGCTGCCGATGATGAGGAAGCTGGCGTGCAAGGTGACGGCGCGCGGGGAGGCCGGGCGAGATGGGGGGCGCGCGGCATCTCTGTGAGCGCAGACGACGGTGTCCTGGATAGTGGACGGGACAGTGACGACCACCGCGAGGGACTCGACCCGGATGCGCGGATGCACGACCCCGATGAACTGGCCAAGGCTATGGACGACGACGACGACGACGAGGACACACCGCTGCGTGCCGGCCAGAGCTCCTCCGAGTCGCACAACAAGAACAACAACACCACCCCGCCAGGCATCCGAAGTGGAGATGAATGGGATGATTGAAGCAGGCCGTGAATATCTTCTTGGATATTGCATCTTCCGGAGAAGTAGCCGGGTTTCTGGCTACAGTGCAACTCGTTAGGATAGGGATGATTAGGGACGATTTTTCGACCGTTGATCTCTGGTATACACTGGCTGGGTACCTAGGCATGTTTGGGTGATTTCAAGTTACGGTTTGGCTTAGTTCTAGTTACAGGATTCAGGGGGAGTGGGTGGTGGGGAGTTGGGTGCCGGCAAGGGGATTCGTCATCTGGGTAGAACATGTATTACCTTGGCGGCACAAGTCTGACAATTAGAAAAACACATTTCACACATGACGCTTAAAGCCGCGGGCCGTTGACATGTCGTTGTAGCCGAGAGCCAAAGCGATCACGAGAAGCCCTCGGCATGGTGGTGGAGTCTCGGCACCCGTGCCGGATGCGGAGAAAGCTGCAAGCATCCATTGTCATACTTGACAGGCATAGGCCGCACGACGAGCATGTGAAGGTCAGGTCATTCCGTATCTGCTCTACGGAATACTGACACGGTACTAGTCACATAATGCATGAGATCCAAGTCCATTTTGATCCAAAGCCGGGGACTTTTCGTCAATCCCGCAATGTAAAAGTCGATTCCCAAAGTGGTACACAAGATGGAAGGCGGCGAGATGGAGCCGCTCCAGATACAAAATATTCTCAACAGGTGCGCCGTTCATCATTCTCTTGGCTTTTTCGATAACCAGAAGTGCAACATAGAGAACGTGATATTTTCCAACCCGCAACAGATAAAAACTCCCAGTAGCATTACAATAACCCAAGACACACAACGCCGGATAGAGCATAAGAGAAACAACCAACCAAGGATATCGAATAAAGGTTGTTGAAACATGAAAATGCTGCAAGCATAAAGATTTCCAAGGTCTCAGGCCAAAGAGTGGGAGAAGAAGACAGAATCACCGAACGAAACGAGCCTCGAAGGCCTCGTACAGCTTCGGGCTAATCTCGTCGCTGCTCATGCCCTCAATCTCGAGCAGGACGCCCTTCTTGGCGTAGTGGTTGAGGATGGGCTCGCTGTTCTCCTGGAACTTGCGGAAGCGGGCGCGGTACGTGTCCTCGTTGTCGTCGGGGCGCTGGACGAGGGGCTCGCCGGTGACGTCGTCGCGGCCGGGGACGCGGGGCCGGTTGAAGGAGGTGTTGTAGACGCGGCCCGAGGGCTCGTGGACCCAGCGGCCGGCGATGCGCTCGAGGATGACGGAGAAGGGCGTCTGGAGGGAGACGACGAGGTTCATGGGCACGAGGCGGTCGAGGGTGGCGGCCTGGGAGACGGTGCGCGGGTAGCCGTCGAGCATGAAGGAGGCGGACGGGTCCTCGGAGGCCTGGGGCGCGGCGTGCTCGTCGACGTGGAACGTCATCGAGTTGAAGACGTCGTCCATGGGGGGGTCGGAGCCGTGGTGGTGATAGGAGCCTTCGGCCGAGGTCGCCTCCGCGGAGAGCGTCATGAGGGGTGCTCTTCCGCCGCCGAGGAGCCAGCCGCGGGATCGGAGCTCGGAGGAGATGAGGCGGAGCATCAGGTCGTCGGCTACCAGGCCTCCCGCCTTGATGGTGTTTTCAGCCATGATGCCTGATTGGACGGCATGATTAGCTACAGCTACAGCTAGAGCAGTGAGTGGCGATTTGGGTGTGACATACCGAGGGGCGTCCTGTTCTTGACATTGTGACGGAGGAGGTCGCCGGTGCTGATGGCCTTGAGTTGAGGGAAGCGCCTGAGCAGCCTCTCGCTCTGGGTGCCCTTGCCCACGCCGGGCGCACCAATCAGGATGACGCGCGCCGCTCTCTTGAGTTGCATTGTCTTGGTTTTTTGTGTTGTGAAGTCGGAATTGAGGATATCAATGCGAGGAAACAAAATCCAGAAACGATTGTGATGGAAATTGAATTTCGGAGCAATGTATATGTATCAATCAAATGCAGGTCGAGGTGCTGCGCACACAACAATTGCCGGAGACGGACAACCTGGATCAAACGTGGCGGGCGAAGAAAGTAAAAAAGGTAAGAAGAGGAAAAAGCCAAGTCCCAGGGAAGCGACAAGGTAGCAAGAGAACTTGGCCTTTAACCGTGACAGCCTACATTCGAGAGTAAAGGAAACGGCACTTAAATAAGACGCAACGGACGAGCAAGAGGAGATGAAAGGAAACAAGAAACCAAGATGAAGGGGAGGGCTGAAGAGGTAGTAGTAGAAAAAGGTTGTTAATAATGTTGAGGCGATGATAATGGCCCGGTCCTGCCATGGCGGGACGGGCGGGGGTGAACAGCCCAGAGAATGTGCGAGCTGAAGAAGCGCCGCACTGTCTAACCTGGCCGTGTCTGCGTTGGATTGAACAGTTTAAGACCAGTCGCGCGCACTATGCGGAAGGGGAAAAAGATGGTGGGATGGATTGCAGTTCGGACGAGACACAACTGGTGAGATTGGAGCCAACAATTTTCCCATCCCGGTAGCTCCAAAACTCCGGAACACGAGTCGAGCTTGCGCCAGTGGGAACCTCCCCCCCGCCAACCCGCCTGGAACAGCGCCAAAAGGGCACTGAAGGTTGGCGGGCTGATGCCCTGGAGAGAGTCCGCCCTGGAGAGCAGCACAGCAGCACAGGATGGATGGAGCGCTGTGGCGGCGGGCACGTGCTGCTGGAGATCCGGGGAGACGCTGGGGGCGCTAAAACGCCCGGCATCAGACGGACAGGGCAGGGCAGCCGTTGGCTGGGGCCTTGGCCCTGGATGGAACCTTTTTATTGCCGGCGTCTGCCTGATTCTAGAGAGTCGCTGCTTGGGCCACTGCTCGGCTCTATAACTTCTTGGGCCGTCTATCGCATTTCGATGGTCTGGGATGGGGTGTTTTGGAGGTTTGCGATTAGAAAGAGTAATTACTCGAGAATTGTCGCCTGGCATAATTGCGGACAAAGGCGGTCCGCGCGGTCCGGCCGCGAACGAGCTGATCTGTATTCATGATGAACATTGACGGCGGGACTCTTGACGTGTTATGACCATCATCACCATGTCGATTGCTCTCTGTCGTTTCATGTCCGCACATATAAGAGGGAGCATGACCACCCTTTGGCTATGCTTTTTTCCTTATGGAGGTGTCCTATTTTGAGTCAAACAGGCTCCAGCCACGTTGTGCAACACTGAGGGAAGAGAGCATGCCTGGCCTGCTGTTGTGCTGCAGCATATCGACGATGTTGCAGGACTCCTTCCTTCTGCAGGCTACTTCATTGGCTGGATATGCCCATGCCAGGGCACTGCGGATTGCGTGCTGTAGACAGGCGGCTGCTGCTCCTTCACTTCAGGCTCCGGCGCCGAGTCGGGCAATGATGGAGACAAATTGCCGAATCATCTCCAGTCCCGAGCGAGCGAGGCCCGACCTGATCAAAAGACGGCATGCATACGTTGACCCTTGTACGCTGCAAAGGACTCGGTCGATACGAGGAAGAAGCAGCAATTGCGAGTACATGTAGAGATTCGGATCGCATCGACTCCCATCCAAGTTTGGTGATGCTCCTGTGCTAAAGTCATCAACTCCCTGCTTGTTGGCTGGTCACTCGATAGGGCATCTTGGTCGAATTTGCGCGTTCAGACGCATCTCATCTCACATCGTTCGAGGCATCGCAGCTCATTGTCATCCACGCATTCCGTACTCCATGCGGACAAGGTAAGGCATTCATCCAGTATCCGGCCTGACGGCGATTGTCGCGCGTGCCTTTCCCCGGATGGCGGCGGCCCCCCAGCCTCTGCCGTTGGTACTTCGTAGACATCGGACAACAAACGGGGTGCGTCTCATCCCCCACGACGGTCGAACCAGCAGCTGCTGCCAGCAAAGCATACCTTAGACGCACATACATACTCTCTGCATGCGTCCCCAAAGTCCGACGTGTCCGAGCCCAAGCCAAACCCCGATCCAATCGAACCGGCACCGGCACCGGTATGTATTATGTAATGACGCCTCTCTTTCTCTCTATGGTGGTACAGCAACTCGTTCAGGAGAACGATTATGTCATGTGATTTCGCCTGCCGGGCGGCTTCAGCCCAATGGCCCCGCTCAAACTCTGATCCAGCCAATGGCGCGCCGCAATTCGCCTCTGACATGTGGCGCACCACGATGCAAGACTGCCAGATTGCGAGGCCGGTACGTACCGCCTGGATCCTTCTCAGGCCCTGGACCCGTTCGATATTCTTTCCTTCATCATCCCTCCATCCACCACCATCGACTATCCAGTTCCGCCATCCTCCATCTCCGTTCTGCTCTTGTCGTGTCTCTTTTTTTCCGTGGGCGCCAATTACTCTTCCTCCTGCATCAGACTGTAATTACTACGTCTGCTCGCAATGAGCGCCACATCCAGCCTTGCCCGCAGGGCAGTGGCTCGCAACCCCCTGCTGGGGCAAGGTGAGATTCATCAGAGAGTCCCCCTTACAGACCGCCGTGGTCGCTGACACCTGCCCGCAGCCAGAAACTTATCTAGAGGCATCTCGCCGGCCCTTATGACCAGGCACATTGCCCGACAGACTCAGATCCCCGCCCTGGCCCTGCTGGTCCCATTACGCCAGCTGGGAACCGAGCCTCATCGACCGGATGCGCCGTCTGGACCGCCCCCCGGATTCAACGCTGAGCAGGCTAAGAAGCCGCTGCCAAAGGATTCCTCGAGCGCCACAAAGAAGTCGGATGCAGACGCAGCTGCGAAAGACGGATCGGCCAATGCTGCCGCTGCGCAATCCGACAAGGCCGCTGACGATGCATCGCTGACCGAGCTCGCCGCCAAGAAGGACGGCGTCTCGAGCCAAAAGGATCTCGCGAAGAAGAAAGAGGAGGAGACCAAATTGACAATCTGGCAAAAGGTCAAGAAGGAAGCCCAGCACTACTGGGACGGCACCAAGCTGCTGGCTACAGAGATCCGCATCAGCTGGAGGCTAGCCCTGAAGATGGCCGCCGGCTACGAGCTCACCCGCAGAGAGAGCAAGCAGCTGCGGCGCACCGTTCAGGATCTCGGCCGACTCGTCCCCTTCTCCATCTTCATCATCGTTCCCCTGGGCGAGGCCCTGCTTCCCTTGGCCCTGAAGCTCTTCCCCAACATGCTTCCCAGCACGTTTGAGGGGCAAAAGTCCAAGGAGGCCAAGGCTACTCTCCTGCGTTCTACCCGGAAGGAGGTCAGCGCCTTCATCCAGCAGACGCTCAAGGAGACTGGCCTCCCCCTGAGTCAGGCGACCGCGCACAAGGAGGAGTTCGCCAACTTCTTCCGCAAGGTGCGATCGACCGGCGAGGCGCCCACCGAGCAAGACGTCATCAAGGTGTGCAAGATCTTCCGCGACGACATGACTCTGGACAACCTGTCACGGCCTCAGCTCGTGTCCATGTGCCGATACATGGGCCTCAACACCTTTGGCACCGACTCGATGCTGCGATACCAGATCCGCCACCGCATGCGTCAGATCAAGCGCGACGACAAGGCCATTGCCTTTGAGGGCGTGGACAGCCTGACCGTTGCCGAGCTGCAGCTCGCATGTGCCGCCCGTGGTATCCGCACCCACAGCGTGTCCCCGGCCAAGATGAGGGCCGACTTGCAGACGTGGCTCGACCTGCGTCTCAAGGAGGGCATTCCCTCTACCCTGCTGGTCCTGAGCAACGCTTACATGTACGGCCAGGGATCCGGCGAGGGCTCAGGCCAGATCGATGCTCTCGTCGGCGTCTTGTCCTCCATCCCCGAAGAACTGTTCCACGAGATTGAGCTTGAGGTGCACAACGCTGAGGGCGCCGCGACCAACAAGCAGCGTCTCGAGGTTCTCCGGGAGCAGCAGGAGCTCATTGAGGAAGAGGAGCTGCAGAACAAGGAGAGCCAGACAACTGGCTTTGCCACTCCTCGCGATGTCGATGACATTGACGAGAAGGAGGAGCGTCAGATGTCGGCCGCCGAGAGCGGCCTCGAGCAGAAGCCTGTCCGCGAGATGGTTGACGCCGAGCTGGAGCAGATCCAGGCCGTCGAGGCTGAGCAGAAGGCCGAGCAAAAGGCCGCTGCCAAGGAGCAGAAATGATGATTGATGAAGACTTGTATAACTATGGAAAAGCGGGAACAAAGCAGAAGACAACAGCAAAAACAAAGGTCATAAAGGAAGCAAATCACGGCGTACACGCAAGCGCCGGCAGTCAAACGACGTGTTATTCTTACCATTTCATATGTACAGTGGGTAACCGCATACCCCCGGGGGAAAGGGTAAGGGAGTCATGTTGTTAGCAATTCGAGGATGATGGAAACTTGGGCAGTATATAGACATCTCGACACAGGAAATCACAAATAGACGACGCACATTAACACGATTTATCAAGTATCTTGCTTGCCATTTCTCAAGATTCATACTGCTCGCTTTGCTATGGACAACTAGTGTCTACCTACTTTTACTTCATCTGATGCAGCATCTGTACGTACTTAAAGTCTATGCAGATGAGCTGTCACCGATGTCTTGCATCTTCTTTACTGTCCATAATAAATGCAGCTCCCAGGTTCACGTTGGCCTGCAAAAAAAGCCGCTGCAGGCTGCCGGGCCAGCTTGTCTCGAATGCGGCCAAAGCTGTTGCGTCATCATGTCGCCCGCAGGTACCGGAAAGGGTCTGGCAGCGGTGGCCATAGGAGGGGGTGCAGCATTCCATATACCTCTACGGTACCTCGGCCCAGAGCCAGGAATTGCAGTAGTAGTCCCCAAACGGCCTCGCAAACGCCTTGAAGCTCGTCCACTCCAGCTGCCTCTCGACTTACTTAGCCTCACACATACGCCACCCATTTGATCCCTCGACAACAACCTGCAGCTACTCTTCCTCTCTCTTCCTCTTCTCTCCCCCATTCGCTCGACCGCATTCCCCTCCTCCCGAACCTACTCAAAGCAAGCAACTTCGTTCCCAATCTGTCGCAATCATCAAACACCGGTCATCATCTCCTCCCGCCCTCCAAACACACACAACCAAACCGCCAGATGCTCCCACCATGACGACGACGCACCACGACAACGACCACGACGACTTCTCCAACGTCACATGGAGCGACCACGTCCACGACCAGGCGCAGCGCTCTGCTGCCGCTGCCGCTGCCGAGGCCCCCGCGCGCGCCGTGGAGGAGGCCGGCAACAGCTCGACGCAGCCCCTCGGCCGCGAGAAGCTCGAGTGCACCGTTGGGGCGCCCATCAAGGAGAATGACGGCACCAAGGATGCCTTTGTGTCGTATCTCGTCACTACTCACGTATGTCTGTCTCTTATGGTCGCAAACAAGGGCGCCGGTTGGAGACAATCTATGGCGGCTCTTCCTCTCTCTCTCTGTTTGACATGCGTGCTCTCTCACTTCATTATTTACCCCGCCTCCTCCTCGTCTCGATACTGTCGTAACAACTTCCAGACAACCAGATACCTTTGAAGCTGACTCTCATGGCCTCCAGTCCACGTTCCCGTCCTTCCAGAAAGAAGTCACCACCGTACGGCGGCGCTTCACAGACTTTGCCTTTCTCTTCAAGCAGCTGATGCGAGACTACCCGGCCTGCGCCGTCCCGCCCATCCCGGACAAGCAGCGCATGGAGTACGTCCGCGGCGACCGCTTCGGCGGCGACTTCACCGCGCGCCGCGCCCACTCGCTGCAGCGCTTCCTCAACCGCCTGTCGCTGCACCCCGTCCTGCGCCGGAGCACCATCCTGCACAGCTTCCTCGAGAGCCCCGACTGGAACGCGACGGTCAAGAGCCGCACCGCCCGCGGCAGCATAGCCAGCGACCCCGGCGGCTCGAGCGGCGTCTTTGACAACTTTGCCGACACCTTCATCAACGCCTTCACAAAGGTCCACCAGCCCGATCGGCGCTTCATCGAGGTCAAGGAGAAGAGCGACAAGCTCGACGAGGACCTCGGCCACATTGAAAAGGTCATTGCGCGCGTCGCCCGCCGAGAGGGCGACCTGGAGACGGACCTTCGGGACCTGGCGGAGCAGTTCCAGAAGCTCATCACCCTCGAGCCCGGCATCGAGTCCGCCGTCCACGCCTTTGCGGCTTCCGTCGAGGATACGGCAACCCACCTGCACCAGCTCAAGGACGTGACGGACCAGGACTACCTCGGCTCGCTGCGCGACATGCAGGCCTACTCCCTCGCCCTCAAGAACCTGCTCAAGGCGCGGGAGCAGAAGCAGCTCGATTACGAGCAGCTGACCGAGTACCTGAACAAGTCAACGGCCGAGCGGGACGCCCTGCGCTCCGGCCACGGCGCGTCCAGCGGGCCGGGTGGCTTCATCCGCGCCAAGATCGAGGACGTCCGCGGCGTGGATCACGAGCAGGCCAGGCGGGAGCGCATCCGGAAGCTGGAGCTGCGGGTCGAGGAGCTGAGCACCGAGGTCGAGAACGCGCGCTTGACGAGCGACCGGTTCGACGACGAGGTGATTCGCGAAGTTGCCGACTTTGAGCGCATCAAGCGCATCGAGATGAAGGCCCAGCTGGGTGGCCTGGCCGACGCGCACGTCAAGTTTTACGGCGAGGTGGCCGAGCTGTGGGAGACGTATGTCATGGAGATGGAGAAGGAGGGCGTTGTTCCCGTGGCGTGAAGAGCCTGATATCTCACACATGCTGATACACTTTTTTTCTTCAACACACATGAGCATGTATGGCTTGACTTTGGGGTCAAGGAATCAATAATGATGGGGAAGCACAGCAAAGGCCAATCAAATCTATCAAGATTGGGAAAGGGGAAAAAGCAAAGAAGCGTGGTGTATGCGATTTTCTCGGGCGTTTGGGATTCTGTTTGAACCTATGGTGGCGTTGTTTATAAACTTGTTGACTTGTGAATATCAGAAATGAATGAATTGCTCATAAACTTGTCGAATTTGTGAATATCAGAAATTAATGGAATTCATTCGTACGGATTGAGTGTCTCGAGGACAACCATCTAGACGTTTTTTTTAAAGAGATACATGTCCAGCACGAAATTATCAGGAAAAGCAAAACTTGATATAATGAATAATGCCTATCCATGACAAAACATATAAACAAAAGCCAAAAAGCCATAGACATACTCCGTCTAAACAATGCCAAGCATCAATCAATCCTCTCTCTCTTCAAGCACAAAACCCCTTAACAACAGAGAGAGGACAATCAAAAGCGGAAAGAAAAACAAAACGCGTATGCATCTATATTCTCATCAACGCCGTAACCTCTGCTTCTCCGCCTCATCATCATCATCATCGTCGCTCTCCTCCTCCTCCCCAACGACATAACGCCCCGGGTGCTCATCATCATCATCAGGATTATGCCCGGCCAGCCGATCCGCCGCCCGATCCCTGTACTCGTCAAACTCGTCGTCGTCGTCGCTCCCGCCCGCAAACGCGTCGTACAGCTCCCCGCCGCGCGTCCGGCGAGCCTTCTTGCCCGCGCCGCCGGGTCCCTTCTCCGCGCTGTTGAGGCCCTCCGTCTCCTCCTCGTCGAGGAGCTCAAACTCGTAGTTGTTGCGCGGGTTGTTGCGCAGGCGGCGCCGGCGGGCGATCCACAGGTAGACGCCCAGGCCGCAGCAGAAGGCGGCGATGAGGCCCATGGCTCCGTAGATCCAGATCTTAGCCTTGGTGCCAAACGTGGGGAGCCACGACACCCACGAGGACGCGCTGGTCGTGCTGGACGCCGGCGCGGTGGGCGTGCCGGGGGCGGCCTCGTGCTCCGTGTCGGTTGGCTTGACGTCCGCAGTGCCCTCTTGAGGCTTCTTGGTCTCCGTAGGCTTGGCTCCGGGCTTCGTCGGGCGCACGGGGTGGTCGGTCGGGATGGTCGCCGCAGCCGTCTTGGTCGAGCTTGCTATCGAGAGCGACTTGGTTGAAGCCGCACCCGACACGGTGGAGATGACCAGGTCGTGGTCGGCATCGTCGTCCTCTGACGGCATGGGGAGAATCTGGGCCTGGCTGGCGTCGATGCTCTCGCCCCAGAGCTTGAGGTGCCAGTCAATGAATTTGCCCTTTTCTTTGTTGACCTCTGTGTCTCGAACGACAAGCGTCCACTTTCCAATGCCAGTCTCGCCCCTGGTTAACAGTAGTATCAGTATCAAGTTGCTTCTTCAAAATGGAAACAAGAGAAAAGCTTACCAATGAGCGACACTCATAAAGGTCCAGTCGTCGTAACCGCCCTTGAAGTCATCCGATTTGCGAGTCACCGCAATGTGGCTGATGACGCTGTCGGGGCTGATGAGATCCACGCTCAAATCACCACGTCGAGTATGCTCAACGTTCATGGTGACGGTGACGTGCTCCAGACGAGCCAGGTTGGCGTTCCTGAGCATGTCGGCGGTCACGTCAATGCTCACGACCAAGCCGTCGTTACCTTGGGGAATGTCCTTCTTAATGTGCAGCCAAGGGGAAAAGAACCAGGCCTGCGGCTTCACTTTCTGCCACGTCTTGGCCTTTTCGACCAGAGAGTAAGAATCGATCTTGCCATAGCCAAAAGTATGGCTGAATTGTCTCCCAGCGGCAGTCGTCTGCCATTCAGCATCTGCCTGCTCGTCCAGCTTGACGGCAGTGTCCATGGCAAGGTACTGGAGATCTCTCCACGTCAGATCCGGACGAACTTGCATGACCAAGGCAAAGATGCCCGCCGCAAGGGGTGCCGCAGCCGACGTGCCACCGTGCATGCCGTAACAGGAGTTTTCGCCAACATCAGTAGTGTGCTGCCATGGTCAGTGTCCGACGTCAACTTCGAAAAAGGGGGTACGTAGGTAAAACTCACTATTCCATCACCGCCACCGCTGCTGTATGTGACAACAAGCAGGGCAGAGCAGTGCTCCGAATAATAGGGGTGCTGGCCGGCACGATCAACGGCGCCGACTGTAATGCTGTAGATGGAGTTTGTATACCCGTCAAAGTTGCAGTTGTCGCCGCTGGCGGCACCGTTACCACTAGCAAAGACGTAGATGGAGCCGAGGCCTCCTCGTCCCTCCTGGACGCCCTTGAGCATGGCTCGTCGGATGAGGACGTCAGGGGCCTCCATGGACCTCCCATCGTCGGGGGGTCCCCAGGAGCACGAGTAGATCTGGTTGTCCTGAAACTTGTAAATCATGGCCTCGGCTTCGTCCGCATCGCTGATGGCGCTACTAAGGATACGGATGCCAGCAATCTTGGAGTCGTAGGCAACGCCAAGGCCGCACGCATCGTTGCGGACGGCGGAGATCTCGCCGGCGCATCTGGTTCCGTGCCTGTCGTCGGACAGCTCCGGCTTCGGCTCCGGGTCGTTGTCGTTGAAGTCCCACGAGCCTTCGGCGAAGTAATTGTCCTTGAGATCCCGGCTGTACATGTCCAAGCCGTCGTCGACCATAGCGACGGTCGCGTTCCTGCCCGTGATGCCCTCGAGCCAGAGCCCCGTAACGTTGACATCGTGGCCGACCTGCACCGTGTTGAGCAGGTGCCACTGCTCCTTGAATATCGGGTCGGCAATCTCCAGTTCCGCCATGACGCTCTCCTGCAGCTGGACGGCAGAAGCGTCGGGCGACTGCGGCAGGCGGGGAAGCAGATCGCTGGGCGGGCGCGGCGGGATGATCCTCTTTTGCAGGTGGTTGCGAGCCTTCTGCTTGGTGGTCAGGAGGACGCCATCGAGCACGTCGAAGCCGCCCAGGTCTCGCTTCCTCCTCTTGCGCTCCCGGACCTCGTCCTTGACGATATCTCGCTCGTGCTTCTCGGCGCGGAAGACGTGATGGTCGGTGAGCTCTCCGAGCTGGCCCTCGTGCGTCAGGCCCAGGCGCGAGGCGACGTCGGCGGGTTGTACTGAGCGGTCGAGATGCAGGACATAGTAGTCGTTTTTGTCGTAGTCTCTGGCGATCCTGGCGGCCGACGACAGAGCCGCCAGGCCGGCGAGCCCAAGAATTGAGAGAATCCTCATGGCGGCAGAAGCAAAATAACCGAAAGGAAAAAGGGCAGCGCGCCCACGGGGAAGAGAGAGTGCCGGCGCAAGAAAGGGATGGACGTGCGTTTGGAGGCGAGCGAGTGCAGCTACCAGCACATGGGGAGCTCGGTGTCTTCGTTGTTTCCCCCTACAGATCGAGCGATATCAACCAGTCGTGCTGCAGCTTCAGAACAGCAGTTAGCGAAAATGTCAACAAGTGGAGAATCGAGCGCCGTGTTTCGTCTGCAGGTGCAGGTTCAGGAGTTTGAGAAGCCGTCGCAACTCGCCACAGCTGCGGCGCCGCCGAACCGACAAGGCAAAAGCAAGGCTGCGCCATCCGCCGCCAATCACTCAGGAGAAGCGGTTGGGAGGTCAATAAGGTAAACTCACCCAGATATCGAGGTATGACGCGATCCCGCAGTGCAACAAAATGCCTGCCTCTCGTCTCTCTCAGGCTGCCCAAGAAGACGGACCAGCGCAAAGAGTATAAGGATGTGTAAAGACAAGAAAAGCAGAGGAGAGGCAGACGGAAAACAAAACAAAACGATGGGCAAAGCTGGCGATGCAGGCTGCTGTCGTGGCCCTCCGTCGAAACCGCCGTGAATAAGGTAGCAGAGACGTCAATCTTTCGGTAGAGGTACAGATACCTGCACGCTCCCGGCGTCTCGCTGTGGCACACACCTTTGAAAGGTCATTGATCTTGTACTGCTACTGCCGCTAGGCAGGGGGCGACGCTAGAGGCTGGAAGCCGCGCCACTAACGCAGCTTTTAGAAGGTCTGGGCACGTCCTCAGCCAAGTCGCTGCAGATGTTGCGCACGTATTCTGTACCTGAATCATGGCCATAATGATCGCCCTGAAGCTCCGTAGAGTGTACTTTGGCATCGCCGCCGCCATTTACGAAACGATTCAATCCCCTCCATCAGGGTCCTCCAAATTGGACGCGGGACCCCGTTTTGGGGGCTCAATTGACGACTCAACCGGGCAGTCTATTGATTCTTTTTTACATTGCATATCAGACTAACTGACACGTTGCCGCAGTTAATGCCCTGCTCAGCCTCTACAGTTGCTGCTTAACCTCTCTGCATCCCAGAATGCCTTTTCTACCTCGTATGAACATTTGATTCTGACAAAGAGCGAATACTGCTGGTCGTTGCAACTGTTGTTTGTGCCTTGTCAGTACCTACCTTAGTAGTCGTCTAAGCAGATACTTTGGGTCCTTTCAACGTCAGCGCCTCTCCTCTTCAAGCAGGTGTCAGCATGCATACATACAGCCATCAGTTACAAGCTTGTAAGACACAATTCCTCGTCACTGCGTCCATGTTCAACAACAGCCAAAGTCCATCTCTCTGGCAGCTCTGCACGCATGAGAAAACAAGAGGCGTCTAAGTAATCAACACCAACTCAAGCGCCTCATCAACGCGACAATAGACGGGGACAACGCTAGCCTTCCAATAGACACCAACTAGAGCATCTTTCCATAGCACGACAGGCAAAAAAGAACTTGATCCCTTATACGCAACCTCATTCCAAGTACGCCCAAAATTCAAAGATGGAATCACAATCAAGACTACCAGAATCCGCTTGTACTGAATTGTAGCTACTCAAGCGACTTATATAACCAATACAACCCCCATCCTCTTCCCACAGCACCACAATCCCCATCCTCCAAAAAGCTCCGCTCTCTGGCGCAAACTCCTAACCGGCCCGGACACACAAACAAAAGTAGCATGGCGACATCCGGTCTACGGGATATGGGCCGGATGGATACATATGCTAACATTACGTATTACTACTACTAGTTGTAACAGTAATTGCAACCCCAGTCTCTGGGAGCTCCCGTTCCATGCTCCCTATATCCAAGACACACATCGCAAATGGCCGAAGCCGGAGGCTGTCAGAGCCAAGAGGACCCGCTCCGGACCTTGCCTCGACTCATGGGCGTAACGACAATCATTCGCAAAGCCCGATGACGGGAGAATACGGACATTTGACCAGTTTGTTTGTATCAAGCTGTGTCAAAGACGTCCGGAATTGGCGAGAATCAAAAGTAATCACAAGTATACGGCTTGGTGAGAAGTCAAGGAAGTAGCATGTGCGTTTGTGTGTCAAATGTGAATCCATTCTCTCCCCATGCGCGGTATCGTAAAAAAGGCCCAAACTTTTTTTTTGAAGCAACTCAACACACAACAGTATGCCCTCGTCAACCCAGATCGCCATGATCTTTTTTTTGCCGAGTGCCCATATGCAAAGTACAATAAGAGAATTATGAGAAACAACACATAAATCCCACAGGATATTCCCCTCAACACCATCCGTCAATCTTTACAAGCGCAGGCTTATTTCTGGTTCTCGGGTCGCAGGGAGCTACAAAGAGGTGACGCTGTTAGCTAGGTGTACATGACATCAATTTGTCGTAGAACATGTGACTCACCGAACGGCCTTGCCGGCTCTCCAGATCTCCAGGTTTCGGATCTCCTCCAGCTCAGCCTCGTACTTCTGGCGGTAGTCAGGCTGGCTGTTGTACTCGAGCGATCGCTTGGTCTCGGAGCCATCCTTGACGCTGTCGTACAGGCTGTTGAAGACGGGCTTCAGGGCGTCCTTGAACTTGGGGGTCCAGTCAATGGCACCGCGGCGGGCGGTGGTGGAGCAGGCCTCGAACATCCAGTCCATGCCGTTGGCGCCAATCAGAGGGTACAGGCTCTGGGTGGCCTCCTCGACGGTCTCGTTGAAGGCCTCGCTGGGGCTGTGGCCGCGCTCACGGAGGACCTCGTACTGGGCGAGGAACATGCCGTGGATGCCGCCCATCAGGCAGCCACGCTCACCGTACAGGTCGGAGTAGACCTCCTTCTCAAAGGTGGTCTTGTACAGGTAGCCGGAGCCGATGGCGACGCCCAGGGCGACGGCCTTCTCCTCGGCCTTGCCGGTCACGTCCTGGTAGACGGCGAAGGAGGAGTTGATGCCACGGCCCTCGCGGAAGAGGGAGCGCACGGTTCGGCCAGAGCCCTTGGGAGCGCAAAGGATGACGTCGATGTTCTTGGGGACGTCAACCTTGGTGAGGTCCTTGAAGACGGGGGAGAAGCCGTGGGAGAAGTACAGGGTCTGCGGCGGGAGCGCCATGTTAGTCACCTTTCAAGATCACAATTGCGCCACAATGTCAAGAGACTAAAACTCACCTTGCCCTCGGTCAGCTGGGGCTTGATGGAGGGCCAAGTCTCAGACTGGGCGGCATCACTGAGGAGGTTCATGACAATGGTACCACGGGAGATGGCCTCGTCGACATCAAACAGGTTCTTGCCGGGAACCCAGCCGTCCTGGATGGCGTCGTTCCATGACTTGCCGTTCTTTCGGACACCGACAATGACGTTGAGGCCGTTGTCGCGCAGGTTGAGGCCCTGGCCGTGGCCCTGGGAACCGTAGCCGATGAGGGCGAGGGTGTCGTCCTTGAAGTACTCCTGCAGGCAAAGGTGTCAGTCAAGCATACCACCACCAATTGGCCATCCACGGCACCATTCCAAGCAATGCGAGGATGAATTGGTCCGATCCGGGCCTTCCTATTGCTTCGGACCCGTGGATGACTCTGTTAGACCTCGCCAGCCACTTACCAGAAGCTTCTCCTGGGGCCAATCGGCACGCTCTACACAGCAACCATTGTCAGATCAGAAACGTGTCACTCGGAGCAGCAATTGCACGTACCATGGACCTCCTCCTTGACACCGGCAAAGTCAACAGTCTTGATACCGCGAGCCTGCTGCTGGGAGACACCGGCCAGAGCCGGACGAGCAGCAGCAACGGCACGAGTGGCGCCTCGGGCGACCATGTAGGAGCGCTGGGCCACGCGGGGCGCAATCAGCTGGCGGGCAGCGGGCGCCCGCAGGGTCTTGGAGAAAGCTCTTGAGGCCATTGTGTGTGACGATGTGGATGGTGGTGTAGAGGGGAGAGTGAGGAAGAAGACAGGAGTTAGTGTATTGGAGGAGGAGGAAAAGGGAAGAAAAGAAAAAGAAAGTTGCGAGACCTTTTGGGGGGAAGGATGAGCAACAAGGGAAACTTGGTCGGTTTTGAAGGGTGGTGTGTGTGGGTGGGGGAAAAGCCTCAGCTGTCCAGAGGCCCGAGATCGGTGGCAGCTTCTGGTGCCTGTCTTGCCTTGTCCCCAGCGACTTTTGGGGGGGACCCTCCCCCCCGGTTCCCACTGCATGTGAAAAAAGGCTCCAGCTGCCTTGTACCTTGGCCGGTATGATCCAGATTATTAGTCTGGCCTGTAAAATAGCGGGTTTATCAAAAATACAGTCAGTGCGATGAGTAACAAGGACGTGGGAGACACTTCTCGCCCAGCCTTACGTTGGAGGTGCAATTCGAGGTGCATGTCCAGTACCTTACGGGGTGCGTTGGGCCCTGCTTGGTGCGTGTACCTTAGTACCTAGATACTTAGTAGCATTGTTGTGTGCAGAGCCGGCGATGGCTTCAGCTGACTGTACCAGGACGGTATTACTTGTATCATCGCCATATTACATTCGAGCACGCCTCATTCATGAGTATCAAGCACATTTACAGCATGATGAAATATATGTTCAACACAAAACATCCATCTCCCACAGCCTGTTCCAGAATGCTCAATCAATGCCCTCACAATCATCCATCATCATCACCATCATCATCACGACGAAGCTGCTCTCCTTCTTAGCCCACCCAGACCCGTGAGATGACGCATCCGCCTCGCCTTCGCTGCGCCTGGCGGCACTAACAAGAACCACCGGGGCCTCAAGCGCCCCCCACCACTCCACGACCAGGTATCTGCCGTGATAAAATCTGGCTTCTTGACAAGCATCAGCCTGGGTGACTGACTCCATTGACGGGAGTACCCAATGGAACGTTTCCTATTACCATCACGCATTGCACATTCACGGGCATGTCATGTAGATATATCCATAGCATGTAACCGAACTGAGAACATCACGAATTGCTAAACCACACTTCCTAGGTGTTAACTGACGTATACAGCCAGTGAGCTTTTCTATTACTAGTACCTTACTTACACCTACTGACCTACATTACTCTTCTCACTGATGGCCTGCCTCCCTACATACTTGACACAAGCATATACTAAGCAGCTAATCCCAATCCACCAATATCATTCACACCCAACGAACCGACCCTTGAAGCGTAACCACCACTATTACCCATGTACCATATCTACTCCACGTGTCTCTCCCTGAATCTGATATGCAAGGACCATATGTCTTGGCCAGATGCATGTCCTCGTGTGTCGACCGAATTGCTCAGGTTTCACATCACGCTGCAGAGCAAACAATTGCTGGGTAACGCAGGGCTGTTATGTGCTGACACGAGAACCAAGTACATCGGGACATGTCGGAAGACAAGGCTGACACTGTCGCGTGTCTTGATCCGACCGTCATCCCCAGGGTGAGTGATGGTAGAAAGGGGAATAGGTCGAGCTTGGAGCCTCATATCAATATTGATTTTGATTACAAGTACACCATAAAGCGCATCGCCCTAAACAGCAGCAGTGGAGTTTTCAGTACAGTTCCACGGTGCTCGACGTCGTCACCATCTTGGAATGAACGCCATGTATTTCTATGCTGTACTGTCGACTGAATGAAAGGTAAGTAAGTAGTATATAGATAGGTTTTGATCCCCACGACCAGGCCCCTACCAGAGAAAGAAACGGCGTCATATCCGTCCTCTGGTCCAAGCACTAGCCAGGGTCCCGACGAGACGCCAATCTCTTCCACGAAGGATATGTCAGATGTCGGGTAATGTACACAAGGTACCTGTTTCTATGTGTGTATGTCGGGTTTGCTCGTCCTCGGGGGCCGCATCTGCCCTCCTCTCCTCTTCCGCCATCTTATTTGAGAACACGGTCATATACCGTACCCTTGACGGAGCCTCCACTCATCGCCGTCCGGACGTTCCTCTTGAAGCCTTCCCGATTGCTTCTCAAGTCGTCAGCAGCCTCTTTGTTGAGAGGATCCGAAGCGTTGGGCTCCAAGAACAAAAACTATAAATCCTTCAAGTCAGCATCATCATCATCATCATAAAGCCCACAAACATGCCCCTCAACCCATCCTCCCCAGGAATCATCCATCCCCCCATCTCCGCACAACTCCTCCTCCAAGCAAAAAAGATCAAGTCGCCGGGTGTTTGTTTCATACCTGCAACCCCACAATGACCGCATTCAAGTTCAACACGGGCTTCCAGTCCTCCCGCAGAATGTTCAAGCACACCTTCCCCTCGAGGTCAATGTTGGGGTGGTAAATCTTCTCCCTGCACAGCACCTTGGGCGGCTCGTGCGGGAAGTTTTGGTTGATGGCGAAGTCGAACGTGAACCGGCCCCCCCGGTACATGCCCTCGTCCGGCTCGATCGACAGGATAAAGTTGAGGATGTTGTCCGGGTCGGGGAACTCCGTCTTCATCGTTGAGCCGAGTGATAGCTCTGACAAGTCTGTTGAAACCCGTCCAGGAGAAACGTTAGCCCCATCGCAGCAAACTTACAACGGAAGGGGGAGTTTTGAAGATGCTGGGCAGTTGTGAGGTAAAGAGAGAGAGAGAGAGAGACGCAGACCTTTTTGTACTCGCAGCTGTGCCGCCGTCACCTTCTTCCGCTTGCCTCCGGCTGCCTGCCCCTCGGCATTCTCAGCCTCCTTTTGCTTCTTTTTCTGTAATTTGAGAAAACCCGCGTTAGAAGACCTCGCTGGTAACACTCTTAGAGGCCATGTCCAGGGAGTTTACCATAGACCATATGTTCAACATCTCGGCTGCTGGGGTGGGAGGGTTCTCGCCGGCGAAGGGGAAACGTGAGAAGAAGCGGTATCCTGAAGTGCTTGGTGTCGCAAATAGACGGCGATGCTGGGAAAGATAAGAGAAGATGTACGTGTATTGTCAGACGGGACGAGAGAGCAACGGTGGGTCGTCGGATCGGAAAGGAGGGGTGTCGAGAGAGCTGTTCGTCTTCGGAGAGTCTCGAGGTTTCGTTTGGTTCGGAACTGAGATCCGTCATTCGCGGGGAGCGATTCGGTGCTTGTTGACCTGTATGCTGTCACACCACGACGATAAGCTGGGAGATAAGGTAAGCGTCTGGGGTACGGAATAGTCCCGCTACTATTATACCTAAGGTACTAGGCCATCTGCCGGAGTTTATGCGGCAGCTATAGAGAACGAGGCGGAACCTTCGAACCTGCACACCTCACTGCAATATCCGCGTTTATAAGCAAAATAGAAATCATCAATTGTTTCGAATATGTTCCCTTTGTCCCTTCTATCCTTCCTTGCCTTCTCTACATGTACTCGATAGGTACACCACAAACATTCTTCCAAGCTATCTGCAAAACTTTTTTTTTCTCTTGGTGGTCTCAAGTCGCCTATCCATCCCATGAACAAAGAAACATGCTAAAAACATTAATGCCTTAATAACGTTACAAGCCAAGGTATCTGTATATGAAAGAAGTTGTCTACTGGGGCAGGCCCGTAATGTCTCTGGGGAACCACCGCGCTTGCGCTCGTCCTCACCATCACCCTTACCCACTCTCCCAACACGGGGGCCACGCGCCCGTTTGCTTTTGCTTTCGGTGTTTACCTTCTGGCGAAGCAGCACATGAGACCCGTCTTGCCCAGGAACCAGAGGAAACCGATGAAGCGGATCAGAGACAGCACGGCCGTAGCGTACAAAAGGAACTTGAAGAAGTTGGCAGTGCGGTTGGACGCAGTTCCCTGTTAAAGCAGTTAGTCTTCAATTCACGTAAAGAGGCCGACCAAGAGATGCTACTTACCACGAAACCGGACTGAGCAAAGTCGTCGGTGGTGACACCAATAATGAGGATGATGTTGGAGAACAACCAGGAGACGACCAGACCGGTACGGAAGGACTTGTAGCCATCTTCCACATCCTTCTTCTCAATCTCCTCCTCCTCCTTGAAGGGAGCCAGGGCTCGTCGCACAGTCTGCTCGAATTGACTGTCGATATCCTCCTGTTCCTTTTCAATTTCCTCGACAACTACTTCGTTCTTCTCGCCCTTCTGCACGTTGGCAGACGGCAGAGCCTCGGCCTTGTCGGAACCCTTGGTACCCCAGGACACGTCGTGCCAGTTGTTGAACGCGTAGACCATGAGGATGTTGATGTAGGTCGACATGAGCAACAGGTAGTGGGGGAAAGAGTGGAACATGTGCCAGGGGTCCAGGTACAGGAAAGAGGCGATGAAGTAGAGGCCGTAAATGGTGATGAGGGCGATGATGATGACACCGGCAGCGCCCGCTCCGAAGAAGAAACTCTTGACAAAGTCCTCTCCAGAGTCAAAGTTGATCTGGTCCTGGATGGGTGTGTTGAACGCCTGGACGACGAGGAAGACGGAGAGAACCAAGATGTAGCCCTGAATCAGCGCAAAGACCATAAAGGAGGCGATGTAGGTGAACTTGGAACCCTTCGGTCTGTTACCCAGAGCGAGGATGAACTGCAGGATGACAAAGGCCAGATAGAGATACTTGAGCAGCGTGTTGATGATGGGCGTCGCCTCGTCTCCAAAGGGCCAGCCGTGGTGCTCAGACGAGTTGGATGAAGCGATAACCGGGGTGCCGACAAGGTCCATGATGACCGTGGTGGTCAGGTAGTAGGAAGCCAGAGAGAACCAGGAGAAGATGACGTTGAGGAAGTTGTAGATGAGCTGGATGTGCAAGAAGAACATGCGGATGATGTTGTGTCCACTCTTGTACATACGACCAAAGTGCATCAGGGCGTACAGAGAGGCGGCGAACGAACCGTTGAGCCAACGACGACGCTGACTGATGAATTCGGCAGCACCTTCGGGAACGTCTGTCTCACCCTTGGCGGCCTTGATGTACGTCAGATGCCACTTCTGACCGGCCTTGGCGACCAGCTCGAAACAAAGAATACGATCTTCGGCCAAGAACATGTTCTTCTTGAAGATGTTCATGCCGTCGATACCCTTCTTGCCGAGAATCTTGGACAGGGTGTGGTCACCGTGGAAGTACTGCTCAAGAGGACGTCCCATGATGGCTCGGAATCGGTAGGCCGAGAAGGCACCGGGCAACACACTGACGTAGCCAAACGAGGACTCCAGAGGCTTGTCGAGAATGTTTGAGATCTTGTACTCAAAGTTCTGCACGGCGACCAGGGGGTTGAGCAGCTTCTTGCCGCCCTTACCCAACATGGCGTGAATCTCACCACAAGCACCGCCGAGGTCCTTGTCGTTGTAGAAGCCCTCCCACAGAGCCAGCAGCGAGCGGGGGCTGGGCTTGGTACCGGCGTCAAGAAGAATGCAGACTTCGGGGTTCAGGATTCGGCCAAAGGCGTTGAACAGCCAACGATGGGAGTTGATCTTCTTGGTGTTCTGCTGCTTCAAGCAGAAGATGAACTGCACGGGAGGCAGGTTCTGCGGGCTGTCACCAGAAGGTCGGATGAGCTGCTGGTTGGGCGTGACGGAGAGCTGACTGGTGTACTCGAAGATGTGAGCGACGGTCTCCTTGCCGTCGACGTCCTTCTTGACGACACCGTCCTGGTACACGCCAATGGTGGCGAGCACGTCGAGGGTGTTCTTGTCGGCCTTGTCGATACCGTCAAAGACGAAGCACACGACAATCTTCTGCCAGGCAGGACCTCCCTTGTTCCAGAAGGTCGACTTCTTGAGGTTGACAATGTCTCGGATGTTCTGCATCACACCGTGCAGAGTTCTGGCAAGCAGGACCTTGTCTTCGTTGTAGTATGTAATGGCAATCAGGAGCTCGGTGTGACGGTTATACATGCGCGGCCGCAAGTCGTAGCCGTTCTTGAGGGTGAAGTCGTTGGGGTCACAGGTGGCGGCGGTGTAGCGCATCTTGACGAACTCCTCGTTGCCGCCCTCGACATCGCGGTACTGAGGCTGGACCGCGTTCTTGATGGCGCTGGGCACGGGGTAGTCGATGGACAGGACGGAGCCCTGGACAAGCTTGACCTTTCGGGTGTTGTAACGCTTCAGACCGCCGCCGGCGGGCTGCTGCTGTCTCTGCACCCAGCTGTCATCGTCGTTGTCGTGGACGGTGGAGGCGGGGCGGGGGAAGTCGTATGCAGCTCCCTGGCCGTACTGGCCATATCCGCTGTCGCTGCCCAGGCCAGGAGTGCCGATGGGCGAGGCTCCGGGAGCATAGGACTCGGTGAGACTGTACGCCGAGACTGGGCGGTCGGGAGGAGTCCCAGCGCCGAGTCGATCATGTTCGTAGCCGTGCGAGCCAGGCTCGTTGAGAAGATATCGGCCGGCCTCTTCCTCCTGCTCGTGAGGGGGCAGGTGATACTAGACGATGGGAAACAAAAAAGCAGCGTTAGCCAAGCTTGTCCGACCTGCCCTGTCTTCCCTCCCTTCCCCTGCTCGATATGGTGGTTTACTCACGCTACTGCCCGAGGGGAGATCCTGTAGCGGATGTCCCCCGCCTTGGCCGCCGCCGGGACCGTTGAAAGCCATGATGATGCTTTGGTTGGTTTTGCGTTTCTAAATGATATCAAGACGATGGCTGCTGAAGTCGTAATGCTAAAGAGCGTCTTTTGGTCGTAATTCGTGTCTAGATGGGGCTCTCTGGCCTAGGTTCCCAATAGGTGCCAACGTAGCGTAGGATGAAGGAAAAAGGGGACCCCGAGAGAAGTGAGAAAAAAATCTATTGAGCCCTTCAATGCCAGCTTTGTTTGCGGAAAGCAACCCGACCCCTAACGATGCGAGCAATGAGGCACCAGCCTCGGAGTGTAGGACTGAAGGTTTGGGGAAGGATGGAGGAGTGAAGGTTGACCGCGAAGCTTAGCGGGCTGAAAAGAATAATAAGGGGAGGGAAAAGGCTCTCGCGAACGATTCAGGAGAATGCCCCAAAGTTGCAGCTTGCTTTTCCTGGGATCTTGTTTCGGACTGGACAGCACGGGGAGGGACGCACAGTGCGCGGCGGCGGACAGTGCAGTGGACAGTGCAGTGAACAGTGGCCCAGAATAGGGGACTGCGCTAAAAGGGGGCGTTGAGGGGGATGTTGAGCCACCTCACCTGCACTGTGTGTGGACAGCCTCTAAAACGTCCACTGGGCAGCGTTTGGGTTAGAGCGCCTCATCAGCCCGACTTAGCGTCTGCGGTGAGACAGCCCGTAGTTGCTTCAAAGGCTGCGCCGATGGTGCTTCTTGGAGGACGAGGGCAGTGACTGGACAGAGGCTGGAGGCAGAAGGGCATCACCTGTCGTCATCACGTTGCCCCTCCTTTGTGCAGGATGGTCCCAACAGCTGCCCGTGCTACCTCGAGACGTTTGTACAGTGTTGATAGGTGCCGGTTGGTTGAAGTTCTGCTGCTCGTGGCAGCCCGCATTCCAAGTCACGGGCGTGTCAGAAGAGGCCGGCTGGTGTTTGCGAGGGCTCTACCTACAGTATCACTGTGCGTACGTACGTACACCAGCTCCATCTCCAGAGAGGTGGTCCCCTTTGTTGGCATGTCGGAAATCTCGTATGGCTGTGGACACAAAGGAAACAAAAAAGAAGGAAAATAGCCCATGGCCGTCTCCGCTTTCTGGAGCCCGGCCCTGCAATTGCACCAGATGCTGACGGCCAATCCTTGAGATCGCGGGCTGACTGCGTCCCACCGAGGGGAGAGGCACAGTCGTCAGCACTGTATACATGGACGCGTGCTGCCCCCCGACCCAGGCTTCACTCGGTGCCTGTAAATCAAAAACGGGATGCTCCTGATTGCAGCCACAGCGATGCATGTAATATTCCAGTCAGTCGTGATGGAATCCGTCTATATTGACCCTGATCTCGCAGCAGCTGCTGCATATTACCATTTCACTCTAGCGATATTCTTCATTTCTGCTTATCCTCCGGCCATCACCGTGTCCAAAGAAGCAGAATGCAGTCCCGGAAGCAAGCAGCACCGCCAGCGCAGCCACAGGGTCCTCCTCATCTCATCATGACCGATGCCCTGTTGGATGCCAACCAAAAATAGCACCAGCTAGAGCCCGCCGCCAATGAGGGATCTGCGCCCGCAGCACTGTGGAGGCGGTGCAGCCACAGTCCAGGTACCCTCACATGCGCCAAAAGTAGCAGATCCTGCCCTCTTGTCTGTCTGCCTTCTCCTTGCACCTCGTTCCTTATGTATGCAGGCTTGCTCGCAGTAACGTTTGCTGCCTTGCGTGAAGCTAGGTGCGCCGCAGTGGTAAGGCTTTCTGCTGATCTGACGGCTATTCCCTGGTAGGACCCTGAGAGGTGCCTGGTCCGGAGGGTTCCTGCACAGTGTCTACAGTGCGATATGCCCGTGCACAGCAGTCGACTTGCCCCCGGCCAAGCATCTCGTCTTTTCGGACAGAACCGACTGGGACCCCGGGGATCTCCAGTCGTTATTCAAAGACAAATCGCTTCGCAGAATAGATACCAGAAGGCGTCGAGAACACCAGCAGCTATCCATTGATCTGCGAGGCTATTTTTCCGTCCTCCCCATCTTTGGGTCTCTGTGGTGTTCAACAAGAGTAACGGCACAATGATTCCTGTGCAACGATGCCAGCAGTGATGCCGCATCTCAGAGGCATCGATGCCCGGCAGTCGTTCCGGGAACCAGACATCCAGCAAGGCGTTCATCCCCTCCAGCGAGGGGCCACGGTGAACAAGACAAGCGTTGCGAAACAGCCGAGTTCACGCTGCCGGCATTGTTCCATCTGCAGTAAATAGAGGAGCCGCAGATTACAGGCATACTGTTGACTGCAAAATACCATCCTCGACAGTCAAATTAGCTGCCTTTTGCTACCGCCCCGCTGACGATAACTGCAGCAGGAGTTCAAGTTCAAGTCGTTTGATGGCGATTGTAGTGCCAAAGCAACTACGACATCCGTACCTCAACTCCTTCACCAGATGCTGTCGTCTGCTTTGTGTGCTACTCTTCTGATACGTGCCTGTCTCTCGCTTCGTACACACAAGACATACACACACAAGACGCACAGACACACAAGACACACAGACACACATGTTCACGCTCTCGTACCGTAACACGTCGACATCTCCCGCCTTTGCCTCTTGGATATACAGTACCATCAGATACCCGAAGTGATAAATTATAGAGGCAATTGCCACCTCCTGTGAAAAGCCTACCAGGTGCTAGTGATTCCGGTACCTGATACGGAGCACATGTGCGGATGGGCGAAGGCGGTGCGCCCATCTCGCTAGGCCTCTTTCGGCAGCGCGCCCCACAAAGGGGATCGAGATGAAATTTCCCAGCCTTGGAGGATTTTGTTCTCCTGAAATCTGTATGTACGGAGTTAGGAGTAGTATTAGGGAGTACTCGTACCTGCTCGTAACGTGTTCCCGGCAAAGAGCGGTTCCTTGACAACAGCTGCGATTCTTGCATAGCCTTCATCTCTTCTCGCCTTGTTCCAGAAGAACGCCTCTCGTTTGATTGTCCCTCCGTCTTCCCTTTTCTCCCTCCCCCCCTTCGGAACGCAGATCGCGCCATCGTTGGGCTACGACTTTCCTTACGCGTGGAGCCGCAGCCTTTAGCGACGCACTCACCTCAACGCTCGGTTTTTTCTCTCTCTCTCTTATCTCAGACTGTCTGAGCGTCCCCTCTCGGTGAGCTGCTCATCATGTCGGACAAGAAGAATGACGACTACGGCGTCCAGCTGAGAGACCTGGGCCGGGACCCGGAGAGCGGCGATGGCAAGATCCAGACGGCCTACTCGCGCTCACCGTCGCCGCGCGGCCACTCTGCCGGCTTCGACTGGTCCAAGATCGACAACAGCCCCGGAGCCTCGGTGCTGGGTTACTGTCTGTCGTCCATCAGCATGACTGTCGTCAACAAATACGTCGTCTCTGGTTCCTCATGGAACATGAACTTTCTCTATCTGGCCATCCAAGTAAGGCAATACCACATCTTGCTTATCTCGTTTCCATCCCCCTGAGACATGATTGCTAACCAATGTGCGAAATAGTCCATTGTCTGCGTGGCTGCTATTCAGGCCTGCAAACAGGCTGGTCTGATCACCAACCTGTCTCCCTTTGATCCGGAGAAGGGAAAGAAATGTGAGTACCTACCACCAAGTCTGTTGACAAGCAGAGTTGCTCATTCCGTCTAGGGTTCCCTGTGTCGGTTCTTCTGGTTGGCATGATTTATACTGGCGCCAAGGCGCTTCAGTACATCTCCGTGCCCGTGTACACCATCTTCAAGAACTTGACCATCATCGTCATTGCTTACGGAGAGGTGCTCTGGTTTGGGGGCAGCGTCACCCCGACCATCCTGCTCTCCTTTGGTCTCATGATTTTCAGCTCCATTGTTGCTGCGTGGGCGGATGCGGATGCCGCAGGGCGTTCGTCAAAGGCGTCTCAGGAGTTCAGCACTCTGCAAGTCGGATACACCTGGATGGCCCTGAACGTCATCTGCCAGGCTGCCTTCGTCCTGGGCATGCGCAAGGTCATCAAGAAGATGGGCTTCAAAGACTGGGACAGTGAGTGTTGCTTTTACAACTCGATGAGATGTGCATTAGGCGCTAACAATTTTCTTAGCCATGTTCTACAACAACTTCCTGACCATCCCTGTCCTGATTGTTGGCTCCCTCCTCGTTGAGGACTGGTCGGCTGAGAACCTGGCCCGAAACTTCCCCGAGGAGACACGAACCAAGCTCATCATCGGCATGGTGTACTCTGGCCTGTGTGCCATCTTCATCTCATACTCGTCTGCCTGGTGCATCCGCGTCACGTCCTCCACGACCTACTCCATGGTCGGCGCCCTGAACAAGCTGCCCATCGCCGTCAGCGGTCTCATCTTCTTCGACGCACCCGTCACCTTTGGCAGTGTCTCCGCCATCATGATCGGCTTCGTCAGCGGCCTCGTCTATGCCTGGGGCAAAGTCCGCCAGGGCGAAAAGTCCAAGATGTCGCTGCCCGTGACCAACAAGCCCGTCATGAGCGCCAGCTCCCAGAGCAACAACGACGCGTCAAATGCGTAAAGACCGCTGAAGCCCGGGTCACGAAAAAGAGAAGAGGATGGATGGGCGATGGGCGGCCGGAAACGGGGGCTGGGAGGGCATGTTGGGAGTTTGAGTATTTATTGCTACTTATCGGGAAGCTATAGATCTTTGTGGGATTGTACACTAGAATTGCTTGAGCCTTGTGCGTGAAAAGGTCGGGAAGGGCTAGGGATAAATGATGGCAGCATCTTGTCACGATGATTTACGACGTTTCAGAAGCATTCGAATGATCTATTTTCAACATCAAGACATACCTGGCTCTCCGTGTCACTCTTGTATGTGTGTGAGTATGTCCGTCGTGACTGGAGGAAGTCAATGAGTCTTCGTACATCTATCTGTAACGGACTTGTCCTAAAACGCTCATTCCCCGCCCATGGGAGAGAAAAAAGGTGCGGCCGTGTTCCAGAGCGAAGGATCGGCACGATACCGGCTGGTGATATTGTAGAGTCGCATTTCTTCGTATGTCGATAAGAGTTGGTGGCTTACGGATATTGCGGGATTCAATCTCATGTAGCAGCACTAACCATAGAGTGGAAATACGGCGAGATACGGTTGACGTTGTAGTGCGAGTCTCTCTCTCACAGTCATCATCTCTGATCAACCATTCTGCGATTTCTTTCATCTGGCTTGCCAGCAGGACCTCTATATCAAGTACTAGACGGCGTCTGTCCAAGGAATGGAGAAAGAGGCTGGTAGTGGTACTTGCACGTGCAAAACGCGTGTCTGAGCATCTGATTTGCCCATCGCATGCTCGAAGATGGCGGGAGGCAACGAGTGCTGCTTCGCCGTGTTGGCAAATTCGTCTAATTTACGGCGAAGAACGCTGATGGGCTGCAAGTGAGTCGTGTGTTGGTGTCTTCCTTATCTTCTGACGCAGGACGAGTTGAGCGGCAGCAAGCAAGATGAGGGAAGAAGCAGCCAGGACTGATGGGCTACTACATGTAACCTGTCTATGCTCTTCCTTTCCCACACACCGTGTTCCATTATTGCTGGTGAAAAGTCGGTTCAATTTCAACGAATATCGAGTGCAGTTAATGAGCTGCTTTGCTCGCCAATGGGAATGCTCGTCAACCCTCCCTCTCTGCTGCGTCCTTTGCCATGTGTGGAACAGTGCCAACACTTCAAGGTAGGACATGGACGCTGGCCTTGATGATCTGTCTAGAGGTGCCTCGATAATTCGTCCTCTTGTCGGACAAAAACTTCATTGGATCCTGCGGGCTGGGCTGAATCAGTGGAATCATTGTCCGTCCCACGCGGGCTGCGAGGCGCTGGAGTACATACCTAGTTGTAGTAGTATATGGACCAAAGTCGCACCGGGTCGTTTGGCCACTCACTGACACGCGAGACAACGCGTCCTTGGCATCGAACTACTATTCTTGTTACCCGTGTCTCTTCTTGTGTTTATCATTTCAGAAGCTTTTTTTCGTTCCGTTCTGATTCCATCTGAGAAGGGTTCCGCTCGGTGGTGCAAAGGTCAGCTCGGCCGGCCGGAGGAGACCGGTGGACGTTTGAGTGCATTACGCGTCCCTGGAATGGCGGGCAGAGCATCTGATAACTTGACTGCCTACGAAGCACTGGAACGGATCGGAGCTCCAACTCGCCGGGCACTCCGTATCTTTGAATGCTTTGCCCATACCTTTGGGTACTGCTTCCCCCATGTTGGTAGTACTACTACTTCGTATCTGAACTTTTGCAGCCGCAATGCTCCCGCGATGCTGTATTTAGATGCTTTTCTGTACCTGTGCACCCGCGGGAGGGATCAACAAGCGTCAGATGAGATCCCCGGCAAGGCTTCAAGAAGAAACGGCACGGAAGAAAAAGCAAATCAAAGCAAAGGCAAACAGGGCTATTTGCAGCGCATTGTTCATGGGAAACCTCAAGCCCATTCCGATCCAAGGCGAATCCACATTGCTGCAACACGATCCAAGTCCCAAAACGCCAGGCAAACAAGCCCAGGGCCCGAGAGCCCCATCTAGCGGCTTCTGTAGCGGCCCTCCGGTGCCTGAATTGCTGGGAAGCAGCAGCAAAGCGACAATTGGATGGATGGCTGAATGATTCAATGAATGAAAGGGACGCGGCGCAGGCGGCTACAGTATCAAAAACAGTGCATGTACCGTCTGTCAACCAGCCCGGCGCCCCGCCCGCCTCCCGTCCCGCGGCCACTCAGCGCCTCGCAACGCCGACAGCGTTCCCGCGGCCACTCAGCGCCTCGCAACGCCGACAGCGTCCCCCCGGCCTGCCCCAAAACAGCCCAAAACAGCGGGTGGGGCGCGCGACAACATGCACTGTGCGCGGCCCTGGTGCGAGACGAGGGCGGCTAGGCTGCAAGCGGCTCTAGGGCCCTGATGCTGCCCCTGGCGCCAGAACCGCGGGCCCCATCGTCAACCGGGGGCAGGTTCCATCTTTCTGCGTTCTTTGCAGCAGAACAGAAAGCCGACCGTTGTGGTTTTTCTGCATGGAAGGGCCCAAGCTTGGCGCTGCTGATGCCTGTAATCAATCAAGTTCTTGGGGTCTGGGCTGCTGTTGTGGGCAAGGTATGTACTACATGTACCTTGGCGGCGCTCGCATACACGGGCCAAGACGGCGTAGCTCTGAGGTAGCACCAGGTACTAATCTACCTGCTCTGTTTTTTTACAGCGGTCCTGCTTAGCGTCCAGTGGGCTCATGTCGCTCTGCCGCAGCCCCCCAAACAAGCGCAGTTCGCTCTTTCGCTTCTCACCACCCCGTTGCTTCGCCCTCTTTTCTCCTCCTCTCTTCCTGGTCTGTTCGAGCGACAATCAATCAGTCACCCAGCCAGCCAGAGCCAACGAAAAAAAGAGGAGAGAGAGAGAATCGACATTTCAACGTTGTGTCGAGCGAAACACTGCAGGAACCAGCTCTTCCCCTCCGTTTCGTTCGTTTCTTTCTTCTCTCTTTTCCAACCTCGACTGTCGCCTAGGCCGATGATGTCTTTCTATTCGTCCACGATCTAGCATCTTTGTTGTTCAAACCACCCACGCTCTTTTTCTTCTTCTACAATCTTGCCTGTTTCTTCTTTGGTATTTTTTTTGGTTGTTTTCCTGAGCTAGACTCAGTCCACTCCTTTCTCGCTATTCCCGCTTGTCTTCGAATCGCTGCACGACGAGACAAGTGGCTTCAGTTCGTTCTTTTCGTCATTTTTTGCGACACATCGGACCATTCAACCTGTCATCAGCCTGGGAGAAAATACGAGGAGGAAAAGAAGAAAGGATCGACATAGTCCAACGAAGACGATTCCTTCGACATCCCGAGGCCGCGATATCATCGATCCGCTATTGTCCGTCGCATTCCTGCTCAACTCTGTGTCGCCGAGTCGAATCATCAATACGTTCTGACCCGATTGAATCGGCCAGCGCCAATCGCCAAACATCTATTGTCTACCGTTACTATCTATCGAACATCGCCACGATTAACCTTCGCCAAAGATGGATACCTCATCGTTCCTCGTTGCGAGGGACCTGACGGAATTGCATGAAGGTGAGACGAGATGAGCGCCGTGTGTCGCCGTGGTGGTAGCTAATCGAAATGACAATGGCAGTGATGAGACTGGTTCCCCGAGCTGGCGGGTGCGTTAAGTGCGACGACACGTCAAAACTCCAATGCCCGTCTTGCGGCTCCAACGAGAGCTGCCAGTTCACCGTTCCGCTCGACTGCACGCAATGCCCGCAGTCCTTCTGTGCCGTCAACGACTCGCCCAACAACAGCGACGGAGACAAGGGCAGCAGCGGGCCCAGCGCAGGTCCCATTGCCGGCGGTGTCGTCGGCGGCATCGCTGCCATTGCCATCATCACCTATCTTGTCTGGAGGTTCCTCATCAAGCCCAAGAGGCGGCTCTCCCAGTCGGTGTACGGAGTCGAAGAGAGCGCCCTCCCGGGCGACGAGAAGAACGGCAACCGGGTCATCCGCCGCGGATCTACGCACACCGTCCACTCCATCGCCTCGACCGTCCTCACGCGCGCCTCCAACATCATCCAGATCGCATACATTCCCGGCGTCACCAACCGAGCCACGCCTGCGTCACCCAACGTCCTCGTCCCCCCCGTTCCCCCGATTCCCATGCACCACACCGAAGGCTACCGCGATTCGTCGGCCGACAACCCCCATTTCTTCGTTCCCGGCAACCTGCGAGACTCGACCTACTCGGGCATCTCCGCCTTCTCAGACCGCACCTCGTTTGCTCCGCCTCGCTCCAGCATTGCGTCCACCATCTTTGGCGGTGGCAAGCAGCAGGTCCTGACCCCGGCGCAGACTGGTATGCGGGCCAAGCCCACCATGGTCAGCGTCAAGTCGGGCACGAGCTCGCCCAACACGCCTCCCGTTCCCAGCCTCGACCTGGACCGCTTCACCTCTTCCCAGCACCTGCGACCCCAGAGCGCGGCAAGCAACTTTAGCGTCGGCTCGACGTTCCTCAACAATGCCAATACCGTCACCCCGGCGCGCGCTCAGGTTGTCAAGGTGGGAGGCTCCGGGCTCAGGATGGTGGAGATTGCCTCCAAGCCGGACGGAAGCTCATCCCTCACGAAATCACCAAGCTTAGCAAGCAACCCGACCCCTCCCGCGAGCTCAGGAAACGCGGCGACAGCCGACCAGGGGCCCTTCTCCGATCCTCCGCCAACCCCCTCAATCTCCGTCGAGGCTCCCTCGCCCAAAAGGGAGAGAGCGTCTACCAAAGAGACCGATCTCAGATCCGGTTCTCAAAAGCGTGAATCTAGCCCTTTCGGCGATGAGCACGAGACGAAGGACTAAGGCATCACATTCTGATGGCTTTTGATTGACGCATTCATACGCATGGGTGGATGACGGGTGGACTTATTTTCTTTGTTTCTTTCCCTCTCCGTTTTCTCTACATCTGATTTCTACTTTTCGTACTATATTCTTGGAGACCCCTGCTTTCTTGAGCGATGAGAGAAGATCTTCACATTACGGGTTATGGCGTCTTTGATTGGGACATGTGTCGCAGGGATTTGACATGACAAATGGCGGCACGGCTTGAAGCAGCAAAACGCGGACATTTACTGTGTGCTCGATTTCGACTATCTTGAATAGAAATGATTTACTGGCACTTGATCTGCTGTTGTGATGCTGAGTTTGAGGCATGGACTGAGCCCCCTAAAGCGATGAGCTGGTGAACTGACTCGAATGCCCACTGGCGACATGTTGGTGTCCGGAGTATGGACACCATTTGCCGCCGTTGCCGTCAGCCTGCTGTTTGCATTGCTGTTTGCAAGCCTCTGTTTCATGATTTGTACGAAGGAGTTTCGCCATTTTGGTAGGGAAGAATGACTGAGACAGTGGCCGCGTGTCAACCCTTCAGCTCCCTTGCGCGACGCATCATGAGGGCTGGAGGACGTAGACGTAGAGCGAGGCCTTCTCGGAACTGCAGACAGCAAGAGTAACACACGAGGGAAGTTTGAGAGATCTTTTGAGGCCAAAGAGGGCAGTCATCGCTGTTTATAACGGAAACCAACTTGCGATAATGGAAGTGGTACTACATGATCGTGATGAGGCCAGCTGTATCTATCAAGAAATTGAGATGTCGATTCTTTCCATGTGCGGTTACTTGGGTTACCCATCTTGACTCCATGCACTCATTTTACAGTTCATTTTATGGACTTCTAGAAGCAAATGTTATCTTATTGCCATGTCTGCAATCTTTGCCATGTCTGCAAGCAAATTAGCGAGAGTGTATTTTTGGCAATGCCTATTTTCCGGGGTGGTGGTGCAGGAGGAGGAGACGTTGCACGTGAAACTCGACGACGAGGAATTGGTCCCCCCTCCCCTTTGTATGGAAATTGCAAGTATCAAACAGCAGTTTATTTTTCAATTTCGGCTTTGGGGCTTGTTTTTTGTATGTTATCGGTTCTATCAATTGCAAATGATGCTGATATGGGAGTTATCTGGTGTCTCTATTTGGTTGCTTTGCTTGGTACTGGTGTGAGGTAGTTTCTGTCCTTTTGGTTACCTATTCTCCTTTTCAGTAGGCAAGGCTGGTTGATGAGATGTTGCTATTTCAGAAGCAAACTGACAGGGGGGTTTTTGGTTGAACATGGGTTTGGCTAATTTGCGTGGAAATTATCTGATTCTTGTTCTTCCTTCTCTCGCTTGTTCTTTTGATATCGTTAGACTTTCACATGCAAAAACGTGGAATGGATGGATTGAGTAGTAAGAGAACCGGTCTGGTGGTTGGCCGTTCACGCAATCTCATCCACGAGGTCCCAAAACGTGCCACCCTCAACCCAACTGCCCACGCAAACTAAACTGCCCAGTGCTTACACCTACGAACCCGCCCAAAGAAACTCAAAAATCACCCATCAAAAGTTCCCATCTTTTTGGTTTCTGTTCGTCTGCTTCTACCTAGTATATCTTCAATCTCACCTACTCTATACTTCTACTTGCAGTAAAAACCCCAACCGTGCACCCTCCTCCACGTTCTCCTGTATAAGGTACCTCAAAACAAGCAGGTCGAGGCAGAAACTCACACGCCATCAAGGGGAGACTTTATTCCCTTTTACACAAGTTCAAAAGGCGGCGTCCACGTGTTGCAGATTTTCAGTGTGTATGAGTGGTCACAGTAGTTCCTCCTTTTGTGATTTTCTCAGTGGCATTTTACCCTTTTAACCGGAGAAGCGATCTGGAAGGAAGAAAAACTTTTTCTTTAAAAGAAAGTGTGTGTGTGTCTATACCTATGGAGTAATTGTCAAGACTTTATATGGCAAAGTGAGCAATCGAGGGAACTAAGTAGAATAGAAGGCTTTGTGAAGCATATTCTGCCCTTGGCTCAAGGAGGAACGGCCTTCCATCCTGAGTACCTAGATATGTAAACTTATCATCAAGTTCGAAAGAAAACGAAAGAGAAAGTTGCGTCTGGCTAGATTTCGTTCTATATCAATCATATGCCACCCAGTCCTGCAAGTTCACCCTCTCAACTGGCCCCTCCCCTCTTTCAACAAGCTCACAAGTTTGATCAACGCCAAATTGACATCGGCCAGTAGATGGTCAATAAGATCAATCCACAATCTCCATGACCCAAGTTCTGATTTCCCATCCGAGCATCAAATCCAAAAGTCCCTAAACCCAAATACCCAAAATCTCCCCGTCCGGAAGACCTTTCCGGTGCACATCCCTACTCCACCCAGGCAACAAGCAGCCCACTCTCCCACTCTCTTCCAACAAGGCCGATATTAACATACCACCACCACCACAACTTCCCATGGCCATGGCAAAGCTCATGACACTAAGGTAGTTCCTAGGCTTTACGGAATACCCCATCAGATTGATTTCACACATGTTCATGCATTCGTGCAGCTATAACCCTGGCTGTATGTAGATCACAGTTTTGGAAAAAAGCCCCCATCTTTTTGCCCATCCCTACCATGTAAATTGCTTGCTTTGCTTGCTTGCTTCTTCTCCTGAACGACACTCGAGTCATATCCACAAAAAAGCACATGCAAATGTAATATGTGGATAGCTAGGTTTGCAATGCTGCACCACTCTCGTCATATGAAGAACGGAGCTTCAGCCATTTAGACCGCATCATTACATCACTGCGAAAGTCAACATGTCTTTGATCAGTGATGTAGAAGTCAACATGTCTTTGATCGTCAGGTGTCAACCAATTGGAGTTGCATGATACTTCAAAGAGAAGAGACAATGATGTTATACATCCATTTTCGGGAAAAGCCTTGATACGGACATTTCTTTTAGGATAATTGCTACTAGAGGAAAAAGGCCCCAAGGCCCATCCTTTGAGAATGTCACCATCTCTGAAACGTCAATGCCATGCCGATTTTCTCTTCTTTACCTCTAACTCTGCTCTATTTATCTATCTCATGTTGTTTGTTGTTTCCACAGGCACAAGGCAGCACAAGCCATCCGCCACCCTCACTCTCACTTGCGCAAAGGAAAACAGAACAAGGGGATTGAAAGTAAAGACAAGAGATGAAACTTGTTTAATGAACACGGAGACAAGCTAGGTAGTAGTAGCCTCTAGCATTCAACATCCTCCTTCTTCCCATACCATGTCGTCTAGAAACCAAAGCTCTCTCCAAGAAACAAAGGAAACAAGCCAAAAATAGAAATTGTGGAAGATCAATAAAGATATAAACAGATTCGACAAAGAAATCCAACAAGATATCGCTATCAGACACCCATCCATGACATGTGCCAAGACGTGTACGGTGAATTTACTTTTTATAACCCAAAAAAGAACAGGGAGCAGGTCGAGATGAAATTGTCCAAAGTCGGCAAGAGATTGTGATGACGGGAAGAAGGGGAAGAAACAAAGCAGAACTCGAACCCAAAGGGACTCCTGGAACACCCGCGACCATCCATTCCATATCTGTAGGGGGGGAGGGTTAAACGAACGCAAGAGAGGGTGAGAAATGGTAATGACGCAGGGCCGACAGGGAGACGCGCTACAGGCATTGACTGAATGAAGGCAGCAATTCGGCATCGGCCGGTGCATATTAGAATTCGTCGGGTAGAGAGCCAGAAAGACAACCGTCCGGTTATCCAGCAATAAGTAGCAGTATCAACATTTGGAAAGGATCCAGCGCCGCGAAATGATGCCACCTCTTTCTTTTCTTTTTGCCCATTGTTTTCCGGAGTTCGGTTGTTGTATATGAACTTGTGCGGGTGTGTGCGTCCGAGGGTGGTTCGTACGCCTTGCGCCAATCGAGGAGCCGTGAGGTTGTAACATAATAAAGATGCTTTTTTCTGTTTATATCTTGTTGCCGAATGTCGTCGTCATCATGTAGCAATACGGCAAGCCCACCGACCAGCCGGAGGAGGGGCAGAAACAGAGCGCCAGCTCATCTGCTGCCAACGTATGACATACACCAGAGTCCAGTCTATTCCGTTCGAGGACGGATCCCAGTAGACAAGGATGCTGGGTTCCATGAGAAGCACGAAGAGAGAGAGAGAGAGGGGAAGAGAGAGAGAGGGGGGGGGGGGGGGGGGAAGGAGAAAGCGAAGCATGCGTGACTAGGCGCGTCTCAAGCAGCAGAGCCCAATCCTCAGAAGGGATCTCTGTCGCGAGTCGGAAGTGTGATCGAGTGAGAGGCGCTCATATGACAATGCACTTGGACTTGCCCTTCTCGCCGTCCTTGCCGCGCCGGTACCGGTGCGTGTCTCGGTTTCCTCCGCCCGCGTCGCCGTTGCTCGTTCGGGCTCGGCCACTGGCGCCTGCAGGTGGTCGCGAGGCCTGCTGGCGCTGCCGGCGCAGGATCCTGACGACATCGTAGAAGGCCTTTTCGACATTGATGCAGTTCTTGGCCGAGGCCTCGACAAACTCGCAGCCAAGCTCGCGAGCCAGGGCATGCCCCTCCTGGGTCGATACCTCGCGCTCGGTAACCCTGTCGCTCTTGTTGCCGACCAGCATGATGGGCACGGGCAGCTGCGGGCTGGCGGCGGACAGAGGCGAGCCGGGATATGAGGGCGAGGAGGCTACCGACTCCTTGACGCGCTGGATCTGGTGGTGGAAGCGCTTGATGCGGGTAAAGGAGGAGCGGGATGCGATGCTGTAGACGAGGACGAAGCCCTCACCGTCTCGGATCCATTGGTCTCGCAGCGCTGTGTATTCCTCCTGGCCGGCCGTGTCGAGAACCTCGAGCATGCAGGGCTGGCCGTCGATGACCACCTGCTTGCGGTACGAATCCTCAATTGTCGGGTCGTACTGTAGACGTCGGGCGTTAGCTTTTCATTTCGTCCAGTGCATCGCTCAAACGCTGGGCGTGACGGAGGCTTCCTTGTTGCTCTGCCCCTCATGCGCTACCGCCGCCGAGGCTGTCCGCCCAAATCGGTCAGGAGAGGGGAAGAAAGAGTCGGTGATTTCTCCTCCCTGTTCCATCTCCCACGCCTCTCCCTCCCCTTTCGCCTGTTTCTTCTTTTGCGTCCCTTTTCTTTTCCTTCGAAAATGCTGGTTTGATTCGAAAGAGGGGGGTTGAATGCTTACCGTCTCGACGAAATGCTGCAGACACAGCTGGATGGTCAAGGCCGTCTTGCCGACACCACCGTCTCCCAGCACCACCAGCTTGTACAGCACCATTCTGCCCGCCATGATGGGCGCAAAGAGTCAGCGGGTTGAGCGACCGAGCTCAGAACAGGCAATCCCGGGCGATGATGGCCGGCGAATCCAAGAGCCCGCAAGCGGCGCTGCGAAAGGAGGGAAGGGGGGGAAAGATGTGATATTGAATGAGGCTGCAGCACGAAGCAGAAGCAACAGGCACTGGCGAGGCGGAGACGGTTGGACAGGACACGGGAGACCAGAGAGAAGCGCAGCGGCGTGAGGCGAGCAATGGGCGGCGACGGGATGCTGCGCGAACTGTCGGGTCTTGGTGCAATTGGGGGAGTCTGGAGCAAGGCGGAATGGCGGTTTTGTCTGGGGATGGATGGATGTTTGTGGCAGCTCTAGGTAAGGTATAGTAGTTCCGGTTGAGGCCTGGTGCTGGTGCTGGTGCTGGTGCTGGTTCTACCTTTAGCTCCAGCAGGGAAGAAGCACAGGACTGGAGATCCAGTTCCATTCAATTGCTTTGGGCGTCTCTAGAGCTGGTTCCAGTGGACTTGTGGGTGGAGCAGCAGGTGTGGGCTGTGGCGGGTCCCGGCTCTGCATTTGGGATTGGATACATGTACCCTCTACTTAGTGCCGAGTACTAGCATCGAGCTTGGCCACAGGGCGTTTGATTGCTGATAGGGGGGGAGGGAGAGAGCTCTTTGAGGGCCGGAGCGGCGGTGCGTTCAAGGGCTGGCCGCTGTAGGCATATGTACAAGCACCTTGGTACATGTCTGGACGGGACCCAGGCCTCATTAGCTGCAGCTTGGTGCGTGCTAACATGGACGGAGAGGACGGGCAGGGTTTTTGGCCCAGGGTGACTTGGAAGAGGCCAGACAGCCTGTTTGATGGAAGTTGGCATCTCAATCAGTACCTACTGTATGTACCTAGGAAGTTACCTTAGGTATCATGTAATGCCATGCAATGCAGTGTGCAGAGGGTAGGTACGGGGGTATGTATGGAGGTTCGTTGATGCATGGACGGAGCCGAATCCAGTTGCAGAGCGAGCAGCAGCAGCAGAGATGCATGCAGCTTTCAGAGCCGGCATGGGACAAGGTGCTTGATACCAAGGTATTTGCGGAGAGGCTAAAATCTGAACTACCCGTAAGGTACATTAGGTAGAACTCAACCTGAGCTGATTGGAGTCGAACTGCGCTTCAACTTGTTGAGAGCACAGGTAGGTAGAGGTACCTCCTCGCTACGTGAGTGTGATATGGTACTTTCATCCTTGCAGGTTCAACAAAGCTGCGCCAAGCTAAACGCCAGTAAAATGCACCGAGGGCTCCATCATGGATGCCAAAAGGACGCAGTCTGAGTAGCTGCAGGCACCAGTGCTGGACCAGCAAAAGCCTCTCTCTCTCTCTCTCTCTCTCCACCAGGTTCCAAGCCATCGACAATCAACGCTTGTTTTATCAATCAAATCAATCTTGTTCGCGGTAATGACATCCAAGGTATCAGCATGAAGCGCCCTGCCATGGCTCCCAATCGTCTCTCGTCTGCAGGGGACAGGCACAGGCATGTTTAAGTACAGTCACTCGCAGCCCGCCTCACGATCCCCTATTCTCACCCATTCCCTCCAGGCCCTACCTAGGCAGGCAAGGAGGCAGGCTGTCCGTCTGCAGCCTGCGTCCGCCGGTATCGTATCATGCACTCCTGCACAGCACCAGGGCCCAGGATTGGGCTCAAATTTTCTTTTTCTTTTTTTCCCTTCTGCCTCTCTCCCTTTTTAATTCTCGCACGCAGTCGGCGGGGACATGGATTAGGTTGAGCTTTCTCCGGCCCCGACAGCCATGCGGCCAAAGCGTCTGGGGCGGCTCTCTGGGGGCCTTGTTCTTGTTCTCGCTCTTTGTCTGGCTGACTGGCTGCTGCGGACGCTAACAAAGAAGGGCGCCCCAGCAGTGCTAGTACATGTGCAGAGTAGGTAGCTGCAGCTGCAGCTGGGGGGAAAGAAGAAGGACGGGAGAGGAGAGGAGCCGCTGATGAACGCTGGGGTGAGAAGAGGAGAACTGCTGTGAGTGAGCGAGCGAGTCGAAGCGAATTGGATCCAATGGATTCGAACCCTGATATCTGCGCAAGCACGTACAAGTACAGGTACCAGAACCACGGCCAGTGAATTGAGACGGGGAGAAGACGGCTTCGGTGCGAATGCGAGCAGAGCTCTTCCTTTGCACCTGAGATACAGATCAAGTTCAGTTGCTGTTACGCTCGGATTATGTCAGACTGCGACGACAAGGGATTTCACTCTGAGCAAAGCCGTTGGCACTTTGACTTGGCGCCTAAATAAAGAACGTCCATGAAACTCCGTCGTTTTGGGGCAAATGTCAAAGAGCCTGCAGGTGCATCACTCTACACAAAAGTCCGAGCCGGGAACGAAACGCATGGGCGAGGCCGGGTGATGCCTCATACATGCAACGCCATTGCAGCTGCAATCTCAACTCAATTGAGGCTTTGCAGCACCATCTAGAATCCCGGCTGGTTTCGTAATCCTCCGAATAGCGGAAACACACCGAGCGGCAGCACTACCTTATTGCGCAGCATCACACTCTAGATACATCCCGTCTGTCCAGGTCGCAAAACCGATACGTTAGTAGGTACTGCAGTATCTTTTCGCTTCTACCCAGAGGTTTCCAGTACTTACACTGCCTAGCCCAAGTGCCCTTCTTAACCGCGTGTGCTGCATGTAACCCCTACGAGGCACCAGTTACGGCAATTCGCATCACCACCTGGCACTAAGGTATAAGCCTCCGTCTCTCTTGCCTGCTCTTTGAACCTCGAACCGTTCAGCCACGTCGGCTGTTTCCTCACCTTAGGCAGTACTTCTTCTTCTTCTTTTCTCTCTCCTCGTTCCTCACTCCTCTTCCATGCCCTGCCTGGTTGGCTCTGGTCCAGCAGAAATCCTCGAGCCGAATGGCATTGACATCACCCCGTCCCATGTTAGCCAACCGCCGTCGAACGCCTCCCTCCCCCCCGACTCGACTCAACCGAACCAGTCGGAGGCTCCTCGTGGGAGTGAGATGGGACAGATGCAGCAGCAAGGCCGCCGTCTGCTGCCATCACACGAGCACGACATGTGCCAACCTGCGGGGCCGAAATCCCAGGCCTGCCCAGTCCCAGGCCTTCGCTCAGCTCGCCCTCGCAAACCTGGCTGCAATTCTGCCAGTCGGGCGAGCATCCAGTCCTGACGCTCTGCCCGCCGCCCTCTGCCTTTTGCCGGGGCGACCCGATGCCCGCGAGCCTCTGCCGCCAAAGCGTCCAATGGCCTATCATGCTTCAAAGTACTCGTACGCACTCGACCCACGGAGCTGCGCCTGTCTTGGACAGAACGCGCTGTTCCTGCTGCCCCCCCATTGCCGTTGTTGTTACTGCTTCTCGCCAGAACCTGCTCGACCAAGCAGGCGTGTGTAGAAAGCAGCAATTGTCCACTCACAGGTTCAGCGTCGTCCAGGTCTATCGAGTACGACTACGGCCGCCGGCGAGAACGCTGCTGCAGCCGTAGCGCGGAGCCATGGCGGAAGCGACGTGCCCCCATGGCTGCAGAGCCGGAAGCATGGCTGCAGCTTCAGCGGCGAGCCTCTCAGAAGCCGTCGATCTGCACCGCCGGCTGAGCTAGCGGTCGGAACCGCAGCTCCAGACGCTCATCAACGGGCAGCCGAGCGCCTACTTGTGCGAGCAGCGGTGCTACTATTGGGTGCTAGCCGTACGCAGCGCAACGCTCGGTGCTCTGCTGGTGCTATCAGCTGCGCTTGTCGCGCACTCCAGACCGGCCATGCTGCCCACGCGAGATCCCAGCAGTGCCACTATCAAAACGTGCGGACAAGGACCATGAGCTAAATGGTCTGATTCTCTACTGCTGGCCCCCATGACAGCAACTCCGTGTGCATTGCAGTACCATGTCGTCCGTGGCCGGCATCGTCTCTTATAACCAGGCGAAGGGCGAGGGGCGAGAATCGAGATGGAGGCGCCGATGCATCATCCGTCACTGGTCAAGGATTCATGCATTCCTGCTCGCATGTACATGCATCGGAGTATCAGCAGCAGACCTGGAGGCAGCGGCAAGACCACGTTTGCATGTGCATACGAGGACATACGGACAATACGGGCGTCGTTTTTGCCACCTCGGCGTCTCGTTTCGGAAAACATTCCCGCCTCAGACCTGATGAGTTTGCCCAGGTGCCCAACTTTCCGTTTGGAGGACATCCGGTCGCTCGCGTCCGCATCTACTTACCGTATATATGCATGTGGCCATGCGTGAACCAGGGGGGTCACCAAGGACGAACCCGCCGCAGAGTCTGTATCGTAAGCTGTGGATGCAGTCTCCTCTTTCATGCTGCCAGAGCCGGTACTATGTGGCCTGCCTCTCGTGTGAGATGACAGCTGCCATGTCCCTTGTTCGGAAAACGCCCGCCTATCAATTCGTCGGCATTTTACACGCCCATAGAACTGCAGTGTTGAGACTCCCTTCACTTGATTGTTAGTATCACCCCGTTCGAGCTAAAGGCCAAAGGGCTCACGTTTGTCGACGGGCACCTCGTACTACGTGTACAAAGTACGATGTCCGCCATTATCACGACAGACCGCTATTTCGGCATATAACCTGCAGAGAACGGACAGTCATGTTGAGTTGAGACCAAAGCCGCAGCCTGACCTCGTACCCAATGGCTCAGGTCAAAGACAGGCGGCGGTCCCTCGCCTCAGCTAGGAGACAGGCGATTCGATCCCTTGCCTCCGAGGGCGGCAACGGCATTCAACGTCTATCTGTATTATCGCCCCCCAACCACCCGCCGCGTGCGTGGGAGCCTGGCCTAGCCTCGCTGAGGACGTGGAGCAACGACCCGCAGCGGCAGGCCACAGACTGCATCCGCTCAACACGCTGCCGACGACCCCGAGGAAGGCGATGGCAGAGAGGGATGGCGGACGATGACCCGATCATCTGCTTCGTACGTGCGTATAGCGGCTACGTTTCTGGTAGGAAGGGCGAGCTCCAGCAGCAGAGCAATGCACGCCCGCCGAAGATTATCTTGCGTCTGTCGCTTATGAGCAGCGCATCTATGGCCACTTTGAGTTGGCAGCCTTCGACAGTCTTATACCCACTGGCTGCTTGAGCCTCGCCTAGAAACATCCTGCCGCAAGAACAGACTACGAAGACCACGAGGACGGCTGTTAATCTGACTCTGACCACATCGACCCATTCTCCATTTTCTTACCACTCACAGGAAGCTTGCAGCCTTTCCTCTGATTACTGTAGCACTGCGTCAGCGCGGGGAAGCATGTCGTTTGTGGTCATGGTTCCCTCTCCCGGGCTGGCAGCCGAGCTTATCCGGCGTCATCTTGGGCCAGCCGCCCTCCCATCCCGCGCCTTTCCTGCATATCGGCACGCGGCGATGCTTACCCGCGGACAAGAGTCGATCCCGAGCCCCAGATTCGTTCACCGAACCGGCTCATTCCTACATTCCTACTCCGCACTGCCGCCTCTCCTCCTACCACCAAGAACCACCACTAGGACCCGGGTAAAGTGACATGTTCTCAGCGTTCCTTCAACGTCGTTGGTCATCCATCTCATCAAGACGAGCAAGCTTTGCGGTGGGGTCACACTCTCTTATGTCCGTGGCCGTCGCTGATTGATTTCCGTGGTACTTTCTGCAAACTACATGTATCACAGAACTTGGTCTGTCGCTGCTGGGCCATCATTGGGCAGAACTGCTGGCCGTTTGGCATGATACGAGTGGCACAACTTTGCTAAGCATCGCGTGCCTGATATGGGAAGGGGGCTTCATGAGTTGAGCCTCCAGGAATCTCCATGTCCTTGTAGGTGCATATTGCTCTGGCGTTTGCTTCGACGCAGCTGTGTCGGCGACGGCATCTGAAAGACACTGCCGGTTTTCAGCCCCAGGGACCGCTTCTGTGGTCTCGGGTACTCCCCAATAGGGGCCGCTAGCACGCAGTATCTTAATGGCCTTGGACGGTCATAATGAGCGCCATTTCCCTCAATTTAAAGGGCCGTTGGTCCTTGATGATCATACATCTGCCAATGAGAGGTGGTAGTACTCGGTCCGTGGTGGACATGACGAATGTTTCAGGAGACGTGACTCTAGGTGGAAAGACTGTGGCTCACTTAGTGATGTATATCTGTTCTCTCGTGTCATTCTGAGCTGCCTGCTTTCCTGCTTTACAAAGTAAACAGACACTCGCCCCTGAGTAGCGAGAAAACTGTGGGTTTGTAGGGGCCTGTGGACCGATATCAACGTGGTCTACTACTGTTGGCGCGCATGCATCATGATAACTTGAGCTGCCATATTCTCAGATCTGCCTGGTGTCTCGTCCCGTACATCTTCATCTGGCCGTCGAGCAGGTGAGTTGTTACAACCGAGGCCGTGCATAGTTGGGTAGGCTAAGTATATGCAGCAGCGTACTCTTGCGATGTGTGATTCGATACTGTTTGTCGTTCTGGAAGTAGACACTGTGAGATTGCCATTCTGCGAGAGTCTCTGCAGCCATCGGCCCCGTGGTCGTTATCAACATGGACCCGTTCTGGTGTATCATTACCATAGTTCAGCAAACCTATTGACATCGTAACTTGGACAACAAGGCTTCCAGTCGGTAGACTTATCATTATCATAACTTTGGCTATATATGCTCCAGCCTTCATCTCAACCGGATCAACACCAAGCTTCTTCCCTCCCAGTCATGCCATCTCAACGTCAATTCCCCTCCCCCCATCCTCTTTACACACATCCTCAAACCCATCACCATCATCTCCCCCTATTCCAACTCACTCCTCCAACTCCCGCAACCTCTCCGCAACCCCAAGCAACCCCCCCTCCCCCTCCCCAACCCACAAATCAACCCACCCCCTCGCCTCCGCAAACCTCTCCTCCTCCCTCCTCCACTCCTCCTCCCGTTCCCTCTCGACATAGATCGCCCCCAGGCCGCACTCCCTCGCCGCATTGAGATCCTTCAGGTGCGCCGCCACAAGCGCCACCTCCTCCGGCCGCAAGCCCAGCGCGCGCACCGCACCGAGGTACGTCCCCGGATCGGGCTTGTACGCGCGAAACGTCTCGGCCGAGAAGACGTGGTCAAACGACAAGCCGCCGAAATCAGCCAGGTCGCGCAGCAGGCTGGTATTTCCATTGGAAAGCGTCGCCGTGGTGTATCGCCCGTGCAGTTCCTCGAGGCCCTGCGCGGTGTCTGGCCAGGGCGTCAGGCGGTGCCAGACGAGGCTCAGGCTCTCAATCTCTGCCTCGGTGAATAAACCCTCGAGATCCCATTTCCCCAAAAGCTCGATGAGGCTGTCACGGTGGTGCTCGTCGATGCTCTTCCACTCGTCTATCTGGGGGTTAAAGTTGCGAGTAAAGGCAGTGTACGAATCACGCCACTCCTGCACGAAGCGGTCCCAGTCGCTCTGCGTGAGGGCTTCCAGACGGGCTTTCAGGGTGGGGGGAAGGTTTGCTTCGGGGGAGGAGGATTGTTTGCGGAAGATGCGCAGGGAGAGCTCGTCTGTGACGGAGGAGCGCCAGTCGACGAGGGTGCCGAAGACGTCGAAGAGGAGGGCTTTGATGGGGGTGAGGCGGGAGGTTTTGGAGGGCATGGTTGCTTTCCTTTGGGTGTTTGCTTTGGTTTTGTTAGGTTTGCTGTTCCGCTCGTTTTCTTGCGTCTTACTCACTGGCTAAATACCTGTCAATAAAAGAAACAACTGCTTTTACGTGCGTCGTTGGGATGTTGATGGCAAAAGACAGCGTTGTTGGTGAGTTAATAAGGAAACTGGTGAAGCGTCACTTGAGATCGTCCTTAGGCCTACGAAATCACATGATTTAATGTCGCCATCGGTTCCGGCAAGATCTACCCAGAAGCAGCAAAGGGCATCATATGCATACAATCGAATTGATATCATCAACAATATATCAGAGATACTGAGGCTCTCACATTGGATAATCTTACAGATGCTATTGGTGACGTTTGTTGTCCTTGTAGGGTAAGCCGGGGATGAGATTGCCGAAGAAAGGCAACTCACCTGTCAGTCTGTGCTTGTAGATTGAGGCAGTCAAGTCATTGTAAATTAGGTCAATCGCTCATGGGCATACTTTCAAGAGAATTGAAATGATATTTAGGAAGTCAATGTTGAAAACCTCGACCGTTGAAGTTTCGAGAGAGTTACGTCGAGACGGAGTACGTTGACTGTGACATGCCGTAATATGCACAACAACCTGTGATAACACCACTCTCATGCACCCATACAGCCATTGTAAAGCAGCATATCGAACCAATCAAGCATTGAAGCGGCTTCCAGCCAAGCCTCGGAGGACATGGTTCGAGCCGGCACACAAGCCGAGTTTCCCATATGCAGAAGAGTTGCCTTCTAGGACCCCATACATATGCCGACCCAATCACTCATCTACATCAAACAAGCCACTGTGATGAACGCACGCCGTTCCACCTGACACATCCGCCCCATGTATTTCCGGGAAGCCAGCTTTCTGAGCCGAAGAATGATGAATACAGCAGCTGCTTCATCGACAGACGGCACCCAGGCCGACATAGGACGAAACGGTCGTGGGTAGATTGTATGAAAGGGGATGCACAGATACATCATATGACATTATGTCTGCGAAATGTCTCCGCAAGCACATTGCTACTGAGAGTGAAGCCATTGCGCAAAGGCCAGCTCTTTGATTCCAAGACGGCTGCCATCGAGGACGCTGTTGACCTGGCATAAAAGCCACGCCGAGCCTCTCGCTAACTTGATGGCCTGTTGGTGTCTGCAATAGCCTCTTCAAGGTAATAGGGGCTCAAAAGTTGACATGTGAATCCCACGGGCGGCCATCTGTGGCTCACGCCCCCCAACATGTACGTATTGCCATGCTGCTGTTGAGCGAGCCGTAGCACGGCGTGAAATTATTGCTAGCCCTGTGATACCTCAAGCCAGTGATACCTCAGGCCAGTAAAGCCGACAAAGTAACTCTCGTGTGTGACCCGTACGTAGCCATGATAGCTGAAACGAAAAGCAAGCTGCTATCTTGAGCGAGTCACAGCATATTCACGGCTCTTTTGCTTTGTAAGTGGGAAGCGACCCTCAGCCATCCAGTGTTGTGCGACTGTGATAACAACCTCGACTGGGGCATGTAACTCCCCTCTGTGATGTAGCACGTGGAGCTTCATATGTAAAGTCGCAAGAGGAACAGGGAGTGCAGCCGGCGCACTTTGCCAGTCGCGGAGAGGGAAGAGATGCAATCACAAGGTAGCCTCGAACGAAGAGTGTTTGTCATCTGGTCCTGTAGCCGACTGTCGACTCCGGGTAACCGAGTATGAAGGGACTCGTGTCAGTGAAGGTTCTTGATGTATCTGTTCTCTCTGTTAACGACATCCCGGGGGACATCTCGCCGCCCACTTATTGCTGTTCCAACTGGCTAGTAGTTAACGTAGCCAATAGGCTCTTTGCGGGAGATGCAAGCGCCAAGCAGAAGGCATCTCAAGCAGGGCACGGATGGACGGCCCGGGACAATGGTGGCAAACATGCGCTGTGTGGGTGGCCGGCAAAGTGAGAGCTGGCCTGAATCTCCATACAGCTCGTGGCTTCGACGGCCAATGTCGAAAGAAGCGAGTAGGTCCGTTCCGTTGGATGGAGCGCTCATGTCCATATCCGTGGGGTCGGTTACTGTTGCCGGCATGCTGTTCGACATTAGCTTATTGTCCGTGATGCCCATGTCCCAGGCTGCTGAGTGACATTTCGGGATCTGTTAATAAACTCATTGCTGGTCCCGGGAAATTGTTGCTTGTGTTAGCACGCTACTTGAAATAAGGTAGAGGTAGCATTGCATGTGAAACGGAACGAAGCTCCGGATGAGGTACAAAGTAAGGAGTTCTGAGCAATACACGCACAAGGAAGTTCCAGCTTCGAATAGCTAGGTACTTGCCTTTGCCTTACCAGTATCTAGTGATAACTGAGCGTAAGCAGACGCGTAGTCCGATGCTTCTATTGAGCGGCGATCTCACCCCTGGGACGGTGACCTGGAGCCCCGGAGCGCTGAAAGACCATCATCTCACGGGCCACGGTAACCCTTTGAGGCGTTCTCTGTCGGTATTCAGTAACACCAAGGGATGACCCCCTGATGGGCTAATCATCCTCAGCAGTAACCCTGTCCTGATGCATTGAACAAAATGGTATCGATATTTCGTATATGCTCATGGCCTTGACTTCGTTGGCATGGCACAGTGGTCCAACATGCTATAGCCATAACTCCACAAAGGGCAATGGCGAAGCGGCACTTCTCAGATTGAGCACGATTAGAGGTGCCAGACCCAGCTGCTCAGCAGCTTGAATTTCTCCTCCTCTTGCTCTTGTTCTTCGAAGGTCGTAATACCTGGTGAGCAGCCAAAGGTCGTAGTGTGATTGGAGTGGAGTAGTATGAAGCGGAGAAATTGCAGGAGCATGATAATCGCCCTATCACCTAGCATGTCCCAGGCCAACCTGAGGAACCGAGCTGGACTAGCACGAGCAGAGCGGCATGCTGAAGGTGCGGAGTGTGCCGCGCTGAGGCCGGTATGCCTTGCCTTCCCCGGCGACAAGTTCGTCAAGATGCCTGTCGACACCTCTTCGAGAGGCATGTTGCTGTGCTCTTGATGCCCGAGCTAACATTGCCGAGCAAGCTAATCGGCCGGAGAGAGGCTTGACCGATCAGACGAGGCTGGTACTGTAGTATGACGGGGCAGCCAAGCCTGGATTCGCAATTTGATCATTGTCTTCCTCGCCAACGGCCGTCCTCAGAGGGCGGTCCAAAGACGTTGGCCCAGACAGCTGATGATCGCCGCCCACCGTCTGTGGGGAGAGTGTTGGAGAGCTACATAGCGGCTTATCATTCGACAGCCCCGGCGGCAATAAAAGGAGGAGACAAAAAAGCAAAAACCTTTCGTTGCCACTGATGACCTCGCTCACAAAGAGGTCACTTGACATTGTCGTTGTGGGCTCTGAGCACTCGTACGGACCATTGTATTGACACTGGTGTCATCTGCCAGTTTGACGGCCCCCGTGGAGGAGAGACGCATGCCGTGCGCACGGAGCCGCAACTCATACAACAACCCCTTGGCGTTCTTATGGACTGACGAGCCTTCCCATGGATAGCCTGGATTCTAGATAATGTTAAGATCCATCGCAGCAATGTTCCGCGTTATTCGACCACTTGCACGCGTACTGTACAGTAGCTGTCCACGACGTCGGCCATGCCGGCCCTGATGAACAGGTGGGCTGAAGAAATCAAACCGTCAACAGAGCACAGCTCCCCTGTCTGTTCAACTGATTGGGGATAAGCCACACGGCGTAAGGTTGGCAAGCGGGGACCAAAATAACAGGGAAAAGTGCAATTTTAAACACCCAACCGTTGAACTATACGCACATCATTCGGGACTGCTGATCTCGGCATCTATGTGCTGATATTCTCAAAAGTGTGCGTGTATTCATTTTGCAGTCCCTATTTTTTTGATCCCCGCTTGGTTGGCTCTCCTAAATGAGCACGAGGGTCGGGCTAGCTTTGCCAAGTTCGGCCCGCTTCCTAGGCCAGCATAGTGTCGCGCCTCGTGTGAAGTCGAAGAGGATGGCCCCGGTCTCGATTAATTTCCAGAGCGGCCAGGGGGGCCAGCTAAAGCAAATGAGCCAACCTGCACCCCATACCGGTAGGTACATGATGCGCGATGCTCCGTATTGCGTACCAAAGCAATAGTATGCGCCAGGCACGTGTATGCTCGGTAATACCAGCTGCGTTATGCCCCCCTGAAAGACGACATGCTCCATGTCCTCGGAAGAATCGACAAGTCGCGAGTCTTCAAAGACTGCATGCAAGACAATGCAAGGTACGCTCTCAGCGTCCGGAATGAGAGTAGCCGAAAACCTCCTGGACCTGGCCCTTGGCACCACTCATGCTCTATCGCAAGCCGATGGCAGTGATGATGGTAGTATCCTGTACTGTCCGAAGTACATTGCTAGTGTGCTTGCGCTGAGGGGATATTAATAACTGACGCAGAAGGGTCTCACCATATACCGGGCCGTGGCGTAGGCCACTCGGCCAGGAGTATCCGTTTCTTTATTAGGGGGAGCAAATAAGGTAGGCAAGCAGTCCGTCGGGGTGCTAATGGTCCTCCAAAGTAGTGACGTTGACAGCCCTCGATCGTGACTGAAAGATGCAACTAAGTTTGGACCAAACTGGACAATTCCCCCCGTCATCTCCTGGAGAAGCAATGCAGTCCGTTGCTCGCTGCCCATTTGAGCTCCGGGGTCGGATGAGCTCGGCCCCCCTAGCTGTACGAGTACATCGGATGGCACGAGTGATCTAGAAGTATTCGCTGTAGCCAGGCTTGCCAGGATGATCCTCCTATCGTCCAGACGATTTCGGATAATGTCGTGAAGGTGGTCCTGACAGGGATACCACCAGGTGACACCGGTAGCCTTGCATATGTGATATTGCCGTGCATCAATCAACCTCCATATGCATCCACACGCGGGTAAGTCTCCAGTGGCGCCGTTCGCTTTTTAATTGTACTTTGTGAAGCTCTTTCCAACTCGTAGCCAAGAACCATCCCCTTGTAATTAGTCCTCAGGCTCGGCAAAGAACACTAGTATTCTCAATCTTCGATGTCCTTCGTGCCAGTATGGCTTCCCGAAAATGTTGGCGCATTACGCAAATTGGCGTCCCCCTACAATGAGGCCGGCGTGGTGTCCCAGGCGAGGTAAGAGCCGGAACTGCCGTGCTGGCGACGGTTCCTCGTCTTCAGTCCATCACCAGTTCGAAGAAGTTGTTGGCCAGTCGTGTATATGAAAGGCTGCTTGGCCGCCTGCTGTATCCTATTCGGTCTTGCACTGGACAATGGTGAAACGAGACAAAAAGCCACTCCGCCGGATCCTGGGCTTTGCGGCCGGGAACGAACGCCACTGCGCCATCTGCCAGACCAACAGAGCTGCCTCGAGCTGAAGGAGGGGGGGCCATGACAGGGCGTCCGGGATCAGAGGACTGGCGTTGGCCACTGGCACCGAATATACCACGCAAGAAAGACATGCTCGGTGGGCATTTGCCTGGCGTCAAGAGAGGACCGCTAATCAAGACTGGGCCGCAGCATGCTGCTGGGAGGGGAGCATGGGCCATGCGGATGATAGAACCGACGCAGGCAAAGGGCCAATAATACGGCGCGCTTCGTCTACAGAAGCAGCAGGTTAGCAGGGGCCAGAGGGGAAAAGAGAGAAAACAAGCGAGCCATTTGCCTTGGGCTTCCTGGAGGGGACAATCATGGCCGCAGCGGTAGATTTGAGAGGGGCGCTTGGCGTGCCTGTCAGACAGTTTTGGAAGCTGAGTGGCGTGCATTCGACATGCGGCCGCCTGCAGCATGCAGCGTCTTCCGTAGAGCGGCTGCATTGTATCAAGGCAATGTCGGGTTCCAGGAACGGCCATGAGACGGGAGGTGACACTGTCTCGGGGCTGCCTTGCAGGGTACAGCAGCCAATGTCGGCCAGACAGCATGGTTGACAGACAGACGTACCACCTCGTCGACATTGTTCGCAGTGTCAGGCACCTTGGCGTAGCGAATGAAGTGTGCTTCGTAGGTCTCGCCGTCCCGGGCCAGTAGAGCCGGAGACGAGCTCCGCAGGAGTCCCCGGCTCCCAGAGCAGCAGAAGCAGAAGCAGACGAAGAGCCAGACAACAGCAAACCGTCCTCCAGACAGCCCTCCAGCGACCAGAGACCAGAGACCAGAGGCCTGGCCCTTGTCACCAAGCTTCCAGCGTCCTGGGATCGCCTCAGTCACAGGCCCACATGGACAGACTCGACCCCGATCGCGCGTCAACCAACCAGGCAAAGTGGATGTAGACAATTAATACTCCCTGCTCTCCTGCTCTTGGGCACCCCGGCGGAACGCTTCGTACCTCGTCATTATCTCTTCGTCTCGCCGTTCTCCTGTTCTGCTCTCGTTGTTTTCGTCATTTTCTGCTGTGTTTTTGCCGCTTACCGCATCCTTCTGCTTGCTGGCTCTTCAGCCTCCTCGAGCGACCTTCTGCAGCATCAAACAACCACGCAGCGCGGAGGGGAGTTTGTCTCGGTCAGAAGCCGGTCTCGCTTTTCCCCTTTGTCGGTATTCCTCGACCATTGTATGCGCTTCGATGGCTTGAGCAGCTTCGAAAGAATTCTTGCTCACGAAGAGCCTTTTGGCCACTTTGCTTCTTTCCTTCCCTTCTCCTCCCATCCTTCCCTTGCGTCTTAAGGTGAGTTGCGTTTGGCAAGAGCGGGCAGCGCTCTACGAGTCCTCTTTCCAACAACTGATCAAGACCAAGACCAACTGACTGTTCGGATCCGCGCCAGCTCTTTATTCTTCAATTTTTTTTTATTCCCATACTTGCATCAACATTTCATTACCAGCAGCGTCGGCGAGACTCCTTTGTGATCCTTCGAAACCTCCTTTTATGCTCTTTCAGCGTCGTTCGCCTCTTCCTCGATCAAAAGCAATTCGACCCGTCGCCACTTGTCTTGCTCGGCGATAACAGCAACAACCACCATCTCTTTCAATTCATACCCGGACGTTGCAACAACTCTCGACGCCATTTTCTCTTCATTCATTGTGCGCTTGCTTCTCGATAGCACCCTGTCGCCACTTAGACCCATCATCTGTCATATTGCAATTGTTGGGAACGTTGTGGCGCTGAGCTGAGTTGTCTTGTAAGCCTACCCCCTTGCTTTCAACATCTCATGTCGGCAGTCCTATGTTTCAACGCATATTGAAACTCACCAGAGGCGATGCCGTTAAATAGACTTGACAACTGACGTTTGGCTCAGAGGACGATTGCACCCAATATAATCCGAAGCCGGGTGAGGAATTCAACCCAGCTGGCTTTGCTTTCCTGCAGAAAGTGCCATAATCCCCATGAAAGTGGTTGGCCATCAGCTGCTGCTTGCCACAATCAAGCTCACTATAGCCTGAAAACGTGGCACTCAACGGTGTTTTGTCCAAGCACCTATGCAAGATTGAGCACCTCCAGCTCTCACTCGCTTCTGACGTCTCCTGTAGTCTGATTCAATCCAACAATCATGAGTGCCTGGACAGACGACGAGTACATGAACGCGCAGGCGGCGGTCTCGCTTCCTCCCCGAGAGTATGTGCCCTATAGAACGCCTTCGACCAAATCAAGAAAATCGAGACGCTCGGCCCGCTCTATCACGCCGCCAGGAAAGAAGAAGATTTCGCCAACGAGAAATGGAAACGCCTCGAAGCGCTCCTCCAGAAATATCGAAACCGACGAGCAGATAAGCATCCTCGATCCGCGACGATTCACACCCACTCTGCATGCCAATTTGGTCTCTGAGATTCTATCTCTTAGGAGAGACCAAGAAGAGAAGACGAAAGTTATCGAAAGCCTCGAAAGTGCGCTCCAAGAAAGCAGGGAGGACCACGATGCCCTGCAAGAGAGCGTGAATGCTACGACCAAAGAGAATCGCTCCTTGCAGCGACAGCTGTCTTTACTAGAAGGTGGAACGTCTTCAGCTTTGGGAGATCTTTCACGAGAGAGAGACGAAGCTGTTGAATCAGCTGCCGAGACCAGGAAACGCTTGGAAGCCGCCCAGAGGAGGATTCGGAGCCAAGAAGAAGATTCACAGCGAGTTCATGAGCAATGGGCGGAGGAAAAAGAGAGCTGGGAAGACGAAAAGCGCAAGTATGAGCGGCGGATTCATGTGGCGGAGAGCCGCCTTCAAATGGTGCTTGATGAGGTCGCAGCCTATCAAGCCAGCCACGCAAATGGGGCGGCTCAACAAGGCCAAGGCCATGGCCATGAGAGCGATGCCGAAGAGAGCGGTAGGGATAATGACGCACGCAGTGTCCGGACAATGAGCCTCACCAGCAGCATTCGCTACTCCATGGCCAATGGGCCCGGCCTCTCCCTCAACAGCTATTCTCTGGCAGACGAGCTCAAATTTGATGACACCGATGACCAAACGGACATTGATGGGCGCGAGAGTGTCTTCTCCAGTCCGCGACAACCAAGCCCCCGACAGCATCGGCGAACATTTAGTCGTGAGAGCATCATCAGCAAGCTTCATCGGAGGACGCAGAGCATCGACAGCATGAAGCGTCCTGGCAGCGTTGCCCGCGGAAGAAACCTGATGAACCAATCACTCCTCGAGGCTCTTGAAGGCGAAGACGAAGAGACGGAGGGCGAGGACTCTGCCCGGGCGTTGACTCGTACACCGACCAACAAGCCATCCTACGCTGATGCTGGAGTCCAGTCCGGTTCCGCACATGCCTACAATAACGCTGCGGTCCAGTGCTCTTCTGCTGCCGAGCATACATACAGCGATGCGGGTATTCAGTGTGCCGCCCCTCCGGCCCCGGCCACGGATCTCACCCCGCCTCCCACTCCGGTTCCAAAGCCTCTGTACACAGATACCGGCATTCAGTCCATCCCCACGCCCGAGCCCTCATATTCCGATGCAGGCATCCAATACTATCCCGTCTGCGAACCTTCTTTCGCTGATGCGGGCACCCAACACTCTATCACTGTACCTTTATATGCTGATTCAGGAGTTCAATCCTCCCCTACTCCCGAGCCGGCATATGCTGAGACAGGAGTACAATTCTCGCCGCCATCCTCACCTACACTTGACGCGATCGAGCCAGAGGCTGAAGCGCTTGACGCAGAGGCACCCCTAAGATCTCCCGAACAAGGTGAACCAGTTCATCTCCCCCCTGCTGTTGAGAGGCCAGCTACGCCCCAGCGCATGGTATCGTCAGCCTCACAGACCGTTGGGGTTCCTATGACGCCGCCGAAGACGCCGAACTCGTTGTTCACCCTACCTAGTGGATCACCAGCGGAGGTGAAAGCATCGATGGCCGGACCAAAGATGGTGACTTCCTCTACACAGACTGAAGCTCCTGTTCCGGCTCCGGCAGTCCCTCCTATGCCGTTACCCCCCTTGGACATTCCCAGCATCAGTATTCAGCCACCGACCAGCCGGCCTGCATCGCCGCATTCTCCGAAGCTACCCCAGCATTTCAAAGACTTTGGCTGCCAAGTCAACATCGTTGATAAAGATGGTATGGTTGATTCATGCTCTCAGACAGAGGCCATCCAAATCGACAAGAGACTGGCTCGTCTTCCAACGCATCTTCAGCCATCTTCTATCACATCCCGACCTACCTCGCCTCATACGTCAGGTATTGCTGTTCCCGATAAGAGCGACGTTCCTCTTCCTGGTAGCTTGCCTCCGCGGAACCCTCGACGACTGGAGAGCAGCCGGTATAGCACTGACCTTCCGTCCTCCCCCATCAGTATTGCGATGGACGAGCCTGATTTGCACGACTTCAACGACGATCTTCTGCTATCGGGCCAACGCGCTCCCATAATACCACCTCGCCGCTTCAGCAGCCTGTTCTCTGGTTTCTGCACCGATTCGGATGAAATTGACGAGTTTGGTGATCTGGACCTCAGTGATTCCGAGTACCGCACGGCGTTGACGGCCCCCAGACCTCCTTCGAACCTGAGCCGAACGGGCAAGCGAAGCTCATTCGGTACTGTGACGACATCGCCAGACCAGCCTTCCAAGCGCTCTGGCAGAACGTCTGCACGATCAGTCAGGAGCGGCGACCTGTATAGCGTCGGCGAGGACGAGAGACCGAGCAGGATCACCGAGCTGTCTCCGGCACCTGCCCTATCTCCATCGATCCGCAACAGCGATATGCGAAAGGCGACAATGGCCCAAACTGGCATGGTGAACTATCCTACCATCGTCGAGCCAAAGAACCCGCCGCCGTTCCCGATCCCAGCCCGAGCAAGCTCGCGGAAGCCATCCATCAGCGCCAGCATTCCGAGTGACGGGCGAAGCACTCCATCGACCACTAGCTGGCATCGCCACCGTAGGAGCGGCAGCCGCACTTATGCGAACAACGTTCGTCGTGTCCGCTCCGCAAACACGCTGCAACGCCATGAACGCCATCAAAGGACAGGCAGCCGGACACCGCCATTGTCGCCTTCGACCGAGGCCCCCGAAAGCCCCAGCCTCCCGCCCCTGCCTCAAAATGCCATCACCACGCCCAGGAACCGAGAAGGCGGCTCGTATAGAAAGCATCGTCATCAGCTATCCAACAACACGGTGATGACGGCGAAGTCGGAAGCTGTGTCTCAGGCCAGCTCGCAAACTCCCGGCGTCGTGGATGCTATTGCACAGACCATGGTCGGAGAATGGATGTACAAGTATGTTCGTAGAAGGAAGTCATTCAGCGTCGGAGAGGGCGCGCACAAGGATGAGAACAGCAACGACAGGCACAAACGATGGGTCTGGGTGGCGCCATATGAGCGAGCTATCCTTTGGAGCAGCAAGCAGCCGTCTTCCGGCAGTGCCTTGTTAGGCAAGACGGGTCGCAAGTGTGAGTGGGAATGCTTCTGACGTGGATTGACCCTTTCGAAGGCTAACATGACGAACAGTTGCTATCCAATCGGTCCTCGATGTCAAGGATGATAATCCGGCACCAAGGGGTGTTACGACGCCCATCTTCAACCGATCCATTCTCATCCTAACACCTCAGCGAGCACTCAAGTTCACGGCGCCCACAGCGGAGAGACACTATCTCTGGCTGACGGCACTGTCGTTCCTGGCCCATTCTTATCAAGCTGTCCCCGATGTCCTGCCTGCCCCGGCTCAACAGCACCTCTCGGTCAAGCAGCAGCCTCTGCCGAACTTTGAGCCGCCTCGACCTACGAAGCTGACGAGAGGAGGGATTCGGGATTCGATCCGATTAGCCAAGGGCCGGGCTGTTGCACCCAAGCCGGACCTGTCGACGATGCCCAGCATTCCCGATGTTCCGCCCGTGCGGATGGGCGATGTGGCCAGGTTCCGAGTGGCAGAGTCCGTGAGTGGACCTGGGCATGCAAGGGAAGACTCGGTAGACGCCGCCGTGCCACCCATGATTCCACGCTTCAGCGACAAGAAGGGTCGCGGGGCTCCCAACCACGGCCGCAAGCGAAGCAACACTGGAGGTCGCGTGCCCCCGCCGCTGTCCTTCCGAGGCTTCGCGGGACCGACGCTGGGTGAAAGCGATCACCACTATGCAAACAGCACAGCCGGCGCCAGCATTGACACCTCTGGTTCCTCTGACATTTACCAGTCCCAGGGATCCACTGCCGCCAGCTGGGGAGCAGCCCAGACACCGCTGACGACGGCGTCGTCTCAACAAGGCAACTTCTTTGATGCGATAGGTACTGTGCGCATGGAAGCATTCATCAGCCCCCATGCGTACCAGGAGTACAATGAGTACCAAGGAGGAGAAGACTACAAGTCGCTGGCGCGGAAGAAGAGCAAGGAGTTCCGCCGGCGCAGCAGCCGACACCGTCGTCGAGCGCAGCTGTCAAGGAGCACTCGCGCATCTGACGAATTCTTCAGCGGAAGCAAGACCGCAGGAGAGGAGGACTTTTTCCGAGACGATCCGTTCAAGGGCTTCTGAACTGCGAGAAGCCGAAATGATTGTTAAACAAACAAAACACTAATCACCTACACATTCACTTTGTTTATTTCCTCTTATATACCAGCGATCCACACATGATGGATCAAGCACACCACGACGGGATACCCTCTTTCCCTCTCTGTCTTTTTCAGCTTTGTATTGATATGAATTACGGTCATTGCCGCTACATTTCTTTTGCGGATCTCGCTTCTGCTCTTCTTTGTTGTTTTTACCATTCTTCACATCTACGGTGCACGGCGCTGATTTCTTTCGAGTACGTCTGTATTACTAGCAGCTGTTTCCTGTGTCTGGGGGTTGGATGTTGGAATCTCCGAGGCCCTGGAATATGTACAAAAGGGGCGTATACAAGGCAAGAGGGAGCGATTTCCACCGCGATCTGACGCTTTTAGCGGCGTCTTGGTCTGGATATGGTAGATCTGGTAGATTGGAGATGTGGTGGGTAAAGATGACGGGATGAAGACCCTCTTTGAATAAGGCAAACTGGGCAATCTTTCTCGGGAACGTGGCGATTTCCTTGACTGAAGAATCACAGTATATAGAAAACAGAGTCAAATACGTCCGTAATACAACCAAACGTTACCTAAATTATCTCCCGGGTGTTGCTCATGGGTATTTACTAGCTGTTGATGACGTTGCCATAGTCAGGTAGTCAGTCAATCAATGATGCTAGATTCAGAAGGACGGCCCCGCCAAAAGAAAAAAACGATGGACGACAACGGAGCTGCAAACTTGACCCCGCCATCACACTTTACGACCACAATCTGAACTCACGACTGCTGTCTTTGCTTTCCACTCTACGTTATCTGCCATTGCATCAAGCAAGTCACAGCGAAATCGAAGAACATTCAAAAGAAAGAAACGAAAAAGACGATACCTAGCGACGAGAAATAGAGGAAACAACATCCACCAGGCAACACGAACAAGAAAAGAAAAATGGAGGCCGAGACATTAGACCAGATGCAGGCGCGGCACCGGCGCGAACTCAAAGACCTGCAAGGAAGAATCACGAACAAGAAGAAGAACGCGACGAAGAAGACGCGCAAGGGCGTCAACGACGAGTGCGCGGAGATGGAGCGGCAGCTGAGGGAGAAGCAGGCAGCTGAGATTGCGGCGCTGAGCGGGGAGGCTGAGGAGGCGAAGGAGGAGGATACACAACAGGATGACGGGACGGCGCAGGAGCTGGAAGAGGCGACGTCGAAGCTGAATCTGGATGTGAATGGCGACACGAAAGGACCGCAGCAGCAGCAACAGCAGCAGCAGCCTGGCAAGAAGCGGAACCGACAAAAGGAGCGCATGGCACGGCGCGCGGCAGAGCACGAAGCCGCGATGCTGAGCGCCGAGCAAGAGGCCTCGACGATGACGGACCACCGAGCGAAAGAGAGCGCGTACATGAAGAAGGAGTTTACGGCGCACGGGCTCAGCGAGAAGGAGATCCAGCCGGACGGGCACTGCCTGTTTTCTGCGCTGGCGGACCAGCTCGCCCAGAACGGCATTGCCCTTGGTAGTGAAGGGGACGCCGCCGCCGAAAAGGAGCCCGCGTACAGGACGGTGCGGAAGGCGGCGACGGGGTACATGGAGGCGCACGCGGATGACTTTGCGCCCTTTCTGGAGGAGGATCTGGGGGATTACGTGCGCAAGATGAGGGATACTGCCGAGTGGGGTGGGCAGCTTGAGTTGATGGCCGTGGCGAGGCGGTATGGGGTGGAGATTCGGGTGATTCAGGATGGGAGGACGGAGAGGATTGGGGGGGATGATGAGAGTAAAGGGGAGGGAGAGGGGGCGAAGACGTTGTGGTTGGCGTATTATCGGCATGGGTATGGGCTGGGCGAGCACTACAATTCCTTGAGGAAGACGACGACTACAGCAGTGACTGCGGATTGAGCGTCTAGACGAATGGTTGGGAGGTCGTGTTGCGATTTCGGTCAGGATTTCTTCTATTGGAGGACAGGAAGAGAAGTTCAGAATGGAAGCCAGCCTCGTCCTGCTCTTCGACACCGATCCTACTACTACGCCTTGATTCTAAACATACCGCAACGCCACACCTCCCCAGACCAAAACTCCAAAAACACCGGCAAACCATGGCCACTACCGAGACCACACAGAAATAAAGTCCCTGACGCTCCCGTCCTCATTCGTCCCCGCCTTGTGCGTCCGCCGGGGCTTGACGAGGCACACGCGGTGCAGCCCGTCCGGGTGAGGCAGCCTGGGCACGGAACCGGGCTTGACGCTGCCGTCGTCGGCGTACTCGATGGGCTCGCCGGGGTGCTCGAGGAGCGCCTCGTAGACCTCGGGCCAGACGCCCCAGGGCGGGCCCTGCAACGACAGGGGCTTCCCGGAGGGGAATTCGAGGCAGATGAGCTGGCCGCCGGGGGCGAGGAGCTGGGACATGCGCTTGGCCCATCGGGGGCGCTCGGAGGGCTGCAGGGCGCAGAGGAACTGGATGTAGAGGGATTCGTTCTCAGCGTATACGAACAGAGCTTGTTCTGCCTTTCTTGTCACTCACCGTGTAGTCGAATATCAGGTCAAACTTGCTTGCGCCGGCATCCTTTTCCCAGGCGGTGCCGAAGAAGTCGCCCGACACCAAAGTCACCCGGCCGCTGCCGATGCCGTCCTTGACATACTCGGCATACCTCCCCTCGGCGTCGGCCTTGGCCTTGTTCTCGCGCGCCAGCTCCAGCGCGCGGGGGCTGTAGTCCAGGCCGACGACGTCGTAGCCCAGCGCGCTGAGCAGCAGCACGTCGTGGCCGAGGCCGCAGCCCGGCACCAGCGCCAGGCGGCGGGCAAAGGCCGCGCTTGAGGGGGAGGAAGAAGAAGAAGAAGAGGAGGAGTCGCGGCGGTCGACGGAGGGCGGGATCAGGTCGGTTCGCTGGGCGAGCAGGTCGGCGAGGGCGAGGGAGGGGCCGGCGCGGTCCCAGGGGTGGAAGGACTCTGCGTAGAGGGCGTCCCAGGCGTCGTTGTGGGCGGAGACGGGCGTGGAGGCGAAGGTTTCGCGGAGGCGGGTTGGGCCGTCGGTCATTGCGGGTTGGTAGGAGATTTTGAAGCTTGAAGTGAGGCAGGAAGACGCTTGGGAGGAGGTTGGTTGGTGGCGGGCGGGTTGTTGGCGTTGCGATGAGGGACGGGTGGGATGTGGTCGATGGGGGCTTTATGAGTGTTAGATACTGCCAAAGTTGAGGAGCTGCATTATGGTATGGGAAGGGGAGTGAATTGGCATACTGTTGGTATGATATCAGGAGTCGTGATTCAAAGAACAAACCGAAGAGATAACATGCTGCTGATTAGATTAGGAGAATCAAGCTTGGTGGGAGGTGATGATGCACTGAACCTATTAGTGGCGGGGACGGAATTTCGGGGCATTGGAATTCCGCGATCTCGGTGCAGCTGTACAAAGACGTGAATGGATATGGTATGACAACAGCAGCTCAATTACTATTCTGCACTCTCTTATGGCAGCTGCACAATATACGAACACGTCCATTGCGTCCTTGGGACATTTTCCCATCCAGAATCAGCACAAGGTCAGCAAATCCATTTCTTGTCGTCAAACATGCCAAAAAGAGCAAACAAAGAGCTGCGTATCGATAAGCATCCCCGTGGGCCGTGGCTGTATTTTGCGGAGGTGGAGACTGGATACGCAAAAGTGGCGGCTGACCGCCTGCCGGAAGCGTGCGATAAGCTTTCTCCTTGTGCGGGATACGGTAACTAGAGGTGTCACCAGCCGCTTGAGCCTCGGCTTGGACGGTTCGATGTGACTGACCATGGCGGACATCCTTTGATCAAAGAGCTTCCCTTTGCTCGCCTTTGCTTGTTTGCCTATCTTTTGTCTCTGTCGGTGATTGCTTCGTCTCTTTTTATTCACGAATAGCTTGTTGAAGGAAAGAGTCTACCACTGAAGCATTGTATAGTACATTCGCCATGGATATCGACAATTTGTTCAGCGTCAAGGTAACGTGCTCCTCGCCTCGAGACAATTCATCCCCAAACTCACCAACGCGTCTTGATTACAGGACAAAGTCGTCCTCGTCACCGGAGGCACGTATTCTTCCTCAATCCCCCCCTAACCCAACAAAAAGAAAAGAGAAAGAAAGGAAGAAGAACTAACCTCCGTCTCCAGGCGCCAAAGGCATCGGCCGGATGATCGCCGAAGGCTTCGTCGCCAACGGCGCAAAGGTCTACCTGACCGGCCGCGACGCCGCCGCCTGCTCCTCCGCCGCCGCCGAGCTCACCAAGCTCGGCAGCAGCAGCAGCAACAACAACAGCGGCGGCTCCGCGCACGCCCTCCCAGCGAACCTCCAGGAGCTCTCCCAGTGCGAGGCCCTCGTCAAGCGCCTGACGGAGCTCGAGCCGCAAGGGCTGCACGTGCTGGTGAACAACGCGGGCGCGACCTGGGGCGCCGACGTGGACTCGTACCCGGACCACGCGTGGAGCAAGGTGCTGACGCTCAACCTGCACCGCGTCTTCACCCTGACGCAGCTGTGCCTGCCGCTGCTGGAGCGGGCGGCGACGCGCGAGGACCCGGCGCGGCTGATTCACATTGGCAGCATCGACGGCCTGCGCGTGCCGACCGTGTCCAACGTCGCCTACGCCGCCAGCAAGGCCGGCCTGCACCACATGTCGCGGGTGCTGGCCCGGGAGCTGGGGCCGCGGCACGTCACGAGCAATGTCCTCGCGTGCGGGCCGTTTGCGACCAAGATGATGCGGGCGACGCTCGAGGCCGCGGGCGAGGCGCTGATGGAGGAGATGCCGAGGGGGAGGATCGGGACGCCGCAGGATGTGGCGGGCGCGAGTTTGTTTCTGGCGAGCCGGGCTGGGTGAGTTGAGTTTCATATACACCGCTCCATGTGTTTGGGAGGAGGTGATTCGAGAACTGACTGTTGTGATTATAGAGCGTTTTGCAATGGAGCTATAATCCGGCTGGATGGGGGTGCGTCACATGTATCCAAGCTGTGAAGGGATTTCTCCTCGCAAGTACTAAGCATCATCAAATTTGCAATGTCTCTTATTTACAGCAGATGAACGTTTGATGAAGTCACGCAAGAATGGAGCGGGAACTGAGAGGGCAGATTAAACGAGGCGTCCGTGACAGGCCTCGTGCAATGTAATTCCATTGATTAGCAAAGGGTGCGCGGGTATGTATAGCTGGCTATGTATGCGATGCGAGAAACCGGGGGACAGGGGAAAGAGAAAAAAAAAACGAGATAATAATCGAAATCAGCGTGACAAAGACGTCTGTGTGTATCCAACGCCCTGACTTCATCCCAACAGACCGATACCCCGTCCCATCCAATCTGTAAAGAAGAAACCCAATGACCCCCAATAAGAGCAAGAGATGAAAGCAGACTTTGAGTGTGCTGTAATCCCCAACGCCAGAGTCCCCGGTGTATACGAAATAACTTGCAATAAATCACGATAGAGCCAAGTCTATCAGCCCTTTGTGGGAACAATTCGAGAAAGGACAAGGGACGAAAATAGAGCAGCGTTGCTGAGAGCCGCGCCTCTTCTTAGAGCACAGAGCAGCTTCAGAGCCCCATGTCGGCAAAGTCGCGCATCATGACGGCGGCCTGCGCGCGCTTGGCGGCCTCGGCGACGAGGGTAAAGTCCTTGAGGAAGGGCTCGGTCGAGGGCACCTTTGCCTGGGCGCAGACGGGGGCGGGCGCCATGACGGCGGCGGAGGTGCTGGGCGATTGCCTGGTGGTGGAGGAGTATGTTGAGGAGGAGGAGGAGGAGGCGGCAGAGGAGGCGTCCATGTTGTTGTTGAGAAAAGGTTGTAGGAGCGCGAGATTGATGATGATGATGGTGTTGATGCGATGCCGGTGATGTTGATAACCGGTATAGATCGACAGGAGATGCCGTTGAGATTGTTGAAAAAGGTTGAAGAAATCTGAAAGTGTTCCAAAGGATGACGATTCCGGAGGTGGTAAGCCGACGCTTCGCTTTGTCCCAATCGGGCGACTCTTTTAGGACGGATTCAGCCGGGAGAATGTCTCGCGTGTATGATGAAGTCGGTGATGGCTGCAAATAAGTCGTAAAGCAACGTCTTCTTCTTCCGTCTGATCCTCTACTCTAGAAATCTGAAACACCAAGATGGCAGAAAAGTAATAAGAAAGAAGAAAGAGAAAGAGCAAAAAGGTGTGGATAAGAAGTCTGTCAGATGGCTAGAGTGAGATACTAGCACAAGTCAAACAAGAAAAAAAAGAGGGTGCGCACTCCTTTTTATCTAGGCAGCTACTTATTATAACTAGTAACGCCAAGATGGCTTGTCAGTTGATGTTCTGGATCTCCGGCTGTGGGGGAAGAATGATTTCCTTTTCTGATTTTTTTTTCGGCTCTTTTTTTAGTCGTATTCCAAACTCTTACATTATGACGACAGTGTGCCAGAGCCGGGTGATACACTAACGCGGAGTACATTCAGCTGGCTTTTACGGGGAAAAGGGACTTTGGGGGAGGGAGAGGGGGATTAGGCCGGGTTTGCCTCGGCATTCATTCATTCACTTACCACCCTTGGGATGAGGATGAGGGCGAGGCTGACAGGAGGAGGGTAGAAGGTACAGTATGGAACATGTGATCTTTTCTTTCTCTTATGAGAACTACTCAGTATTCAACATGATGAACAAGCTACCGTGAGTATCTCTTGATTCAATAACAGAGAGATCACAAAGAGGATGAAGATCAAAGCAGAGGTACTTCTCCGTAAATGTATCGTGCGATAGGAACCTGCTTCAGTGTGGGGGTTGATTCCATGTCCAATGTACAAGCACCAAAGATGCACTTGTTCACAGCTGCAGTCTGCCATTCGACCAACATCCAGAGCTATAATAAGAACTCCCACTGACCGTTACACGTATGTCGAGATACCGAATGAAACGCAGCCACATTGTTCCAACCAGATTTCTTCTTGCATGGGGGTCGTGAACAAAATGACATGATATTCATTTACCTGGTGTGATCCAAGAGCCAGAGGTACCTCTACCTAGGTACTTGACTGGAGACGAAGAGAACGGATGAACCGACCCGAAATGCGGAGCAAAAACCAGAGCCAACAGAGACGACAACAAGCAAGCCAAGATCTAGGCAGAAGCATTTCGGGTTTCCAGACTCGCCTTGACGTGAACTAAAACAATCGACCAATGTAACGTTCTCAATAGATTCCCGGGCTACTGCTCAGTATATAAGCTACTACCACGGATTACCGCTAGTAGAAATAAATCGACGGCCATCGGGTTCCCAAAGCCCTGGGGGGGAGCCAATTCAGGGTCCTCCAGTCCCTTGCATCTCAGACCATGTCGACCGACATGTGTCAGGGCAGGGTCTGCGCTGGCTTCTGACATGTGCGTCCACGTCCCAAAACATGCAGCAGTTCTGTAAGGCGTTGGCACCTTACTACGACCTCCATGTAAAGGAATCAAACCACTCTGAAAAGGTTAGTTCGTGTTTCAACATCATGAGATACTACAAACAAGGAAAATGTTTTCGCCCTCGCCCTCCTCTCGCACGTCCCCAAGGAGCGGTGAGGCTCGAGCGTCGCAGAAACCATCACAATACGGAGTTGAATATGGAGAAGGACTGGGGGAAGGGACAAAACGAGGAGAATAAGGACACCCGAGCCAACCACAAAGTACACGGACTGAATGCTGGGGGATTGCTCTCTCTTTTTGCTATAAGGCCCGAATACAACGGCCAGCCACGACTCGTGCACCACTTTTTCTTCTGTATCTATTTTCTAGCCGAGAGAACCACTAATTATCTGCAGAGGATTTCTTCTTTTCTTTCGGTTTTCCCTTCCCCACCCCAGCGAATCAATCTTGCATACGCTGCTCCGACGCGGGCGGCTGCAGCGCTGTGGGTTGGCGGTTCAGAACTGTCGATTGTGGACAATGAGCTGATTTTGATGCTGTGCTCAACCTGCTTGTTCACCAACGATGCACTGGGCGGGCTGACACTGCGTCTTTGCACCACCACCACCACCACAGCACCAGTCTCTTAATAACGACGCCTACATTCATCCATTATACAAGAAATTGAATCGAGAATTGAATGCCATGATGACTGAAGTTTTGTCTGCAACGGAATAGAGGCAGTAGTAGTTAAATGTACATGTGCAAGTACTAGAATTCCGTAACGAAGCCGTGGCCCCACTCGGCGCCTCTTCACCCACACAACGTCACTCGTCAAGCCCTCTTTCTTTCCCCCCTCCGAGATTTTCCCCGAGCAACACCCGTTCTAGAAGCCCAGTTTCCCTCGTCTCCAGACCTTCCAGCCTCTCGCCCACTGCCTCGCAAAACGACGAATTGCATCAGAGGCTGGCTTCTGAACAGGAATCATTCCGAGATCGGGGCAAACAAAGAACATCCAATTGCCCCTTTCCCCCATACTCCGGCCTCGGCAACCCTCCGTCCTCCTCCCCCGTCCTCCGGCCTCCGTTCATCCCCCAAATGGCCGGCCCTCCGTCCTCCCGCCCCGGCTGGTTCGCCGTCCCGGCCCCCGTCCGCGAGCTCTTCAAGCTCTTCCCCCTCGCCACCCTCCCGCCCGAGTCCCTCCCCGAGCGCAGCCCCGACTCATCATCGTCGTCGTCGTCCCCCGCCCGGCCGCGCCTCTACGTCTTTGCGCGATCGTGGGAGGACGCGAGCAATGGCCGGCCGAGCTTCAATCCCCAGTGCCTCAAGTGGCAGGTAAGCACACACACAGAGACACCCTCAACTACTGTCACGATAGCATCACATTCATACTAACATCTCGTCTTTCACACAGACCTTCCTCCGCATCGCCGGCGTAGACGTCGACCTCGTCCCCTCCAATAACCACGCCTCTCCCTCCGGCGCCCTGCCCTTTCTCCTGCCCCCAACAACAACAACACCATCGTCCTCCTCCTCCTCTGAAAAGGAATCAACAAAGCCTGCCCCCGCAAGCAAAACCACAACATCATCAACCATCCCCCTCACAGGCTCCAAGATCCAGCGCTACGCCCAAGACCACGCAACCATCGCCACCTCCCCCGACTCGCCCCCCTCCCGCACCGAAGCCTACGAAGCCCTCCTCTCACAAATTCTCCGTCCAGCATGGGTAAACCAAAACCCCCCTCGTCCCCCATCTTCACCCCCCCCAAAAAAAAATCTCAAAGCTAACAAACACAACAACCAAAACGCAGCTCTACGCCCTCTACCTCCACCAACCAAACACCCCCCTCCTCAAATCCCTCTACCTCCCCCCCTTCCCCATCCTCCACATCCCCGCCCTCCGCGCCCTCCGCGACGCCGCCACAGCAGAGATTCTAAAGACCACCCGCTGCCCTGCAATCTCCCCGCCGCAGCTCCTCGCCGACGCCGCCGACGCCGTCCTCGCCCTCGCGAACCTCCTCGCCGCCGACGACTGGTTCTTTGGCCGGCCCGAGCCGGGCCTGTTCGACGCAGAGGTGTTTGCGTACACGTGGCCGCTTCTGGATGAGGGCTTTGGCTGGGACTGGGCGGCTTCTGCAGAGAGAGAGGAGGACGACGGTTTCCCGCTTGCGGAGCGTGTGGCTGGGATGGAGAATTTGGTGAGCCATAGGAGGAGGTTGTATGAGCGGTGCTGGGCCTGAAGTGTGTCGGATGCAGCGTGGCAGAAGTATGTCAATCTACGGCATCGTGATGGATGCTGATGACGCCAGAACCGGCGAGGGGAATGTTCTGCATGTACAGTAGTCACCTAGAGCGAGGGGGAGTCGAGTATCCTCCCCATGTAAAAAGTCACATGGCAAAAGTTAAGATGCATACCGAGAAGCAAATGAAAGAAAACAAACCCTTGTATCAAGCAGACACTTCCCACTTCAAAAAAGAACAGCCGGCTCTAATAAATCAAACAAACGGTGGTAGTAAAGACCTTCAACCACCTTGCTTTCCCACGTGTACCGAGAGACACCCACATCACCTACCCCAAAGCATCATGTCCAAGCCTCGCCTGTAGATCAATCAGGAAAAAACAAACAAACGGCTACATCCTTCCCCTAGGTATGGACAGTATCCACATGTGTGTGAGGTGATATTAGGTGGTAACCCGTGCCTATTCCTCCCAAAGGCAGATACGGCCACTTGCTACCGAACCCATACCCTGCCAAACCATAAACGCCCCGAGCAGCCTAAAAATAAATGAATGACAAAGAGTTGAGTCAGTGTAGGAACAAAAAATATGGCCAAGACACAGTATAGAGGGGAAGACCCTGCACCAAAGCCACAAGACACGGGGAAGCAGAGAGGAACAGGCTCGAAGCAGAGGAAAAGGCTGGAAGCAGAGGAATCGAAACCGCTCAGACGACGGACAAAAGCGCTGGCGTCGTTTCTTCACATCTGTCAACCCTGCTGAATGCTATCTACCACATCCTGCAACGAGATGAACGCCCCTGAGCCGCCGTCCTTGCGCAGCTCTTCCAGCAGCACGCTCGTCTGCGCGTATAGCGTCTCCAGTGCTGCCCGTGATGACTTTCCAAGAGATGCTAAAACCAAGCGTGTTAGCAGGCATTATAGTTCAGAAAGGAAAAGCAACGGAAACTCACATAGGATAGCAGAATTCAACTCCTCCGCAACAGTCACCCTCCCCTTCCCGTCCAGCAGGTGGCTCACCTGCGGCTCCTTAAGCGGATTCTTGTAGGCCACCAGCGCCCAGATCTCGTTGAGCGCCTTGTTAATCTCCTTCCTAGGGTCGCCGGCATACTCCGCCTGCAGAGCCTGACCGTAACTCAGCATCTTATTTTCCAACTTTGTCAGCTCCGCCAAAGAATCCCCGCCGTCCGTCTCCATGCTGCCTCCCCATCCGTGGCTGCTGTTAACATCCAGGTCCATCTCTTGGCCGAGGTCGTTACCCCCTTTGCCGTCGTACTTCATGGCCAGCTCCGCGGCCTTGCGCACCATCTCGATGAACTTTCGACACCGGAGCTTGAAGTATACCTGCTCGTTGTCGCGGAGAACTTGCGGATAATACGTGTTGGTGTACTTAAGCGCCAGGTCAATCTCTCCATCTAATATCGCTCGCCGGATTCCTGATCAACAAGGGTCAGCACCTTTTCGAAAAGGCGACGCGCGCTTCAAATCAAGGCAACCTACGCTGTCGGTTGTTGGCATCCTCGTCATCCTTTATGCTGATGCCGTCCACCGTCACGTCGGGATTCATGTTCAGGGCCTCCTTCTGGAGCTTCAGATCCTCTGCAAAGGCGCGCGCCGTTTCCACGTAGCCGTCATGCTGGAGAAACTGCAGCACCAGCGCCTGGATAAGATCCGTCTCGGACATGCCGGGCTCGAGCTGCGACGTGTCCGTCCCCGAAATGGCCCTCTGAATCTGCAGTTGTTGTTCCTGTTGCAAGGCCCCTTGCGTCAGTTGCTCTCCTATGCAAATCGCCAGACAACCCCTTCCCCGGAAAAACGCACCTTCATCATGTCGTCGATGTTAAAAACAAACGGTGACTGTCCAAAATTGACTCTCACTTGCTCGTACTGCTTCTTCAAGCTGATGGCTGGGTATAAATTGCTCCGGGTAACGTCGTGGAACGCGACCCCTGTTTGTTTGCAAGCACACGCTGTTAGCACAGCACGGGTGTCACCATGGACTTGTCGCAAAGCACGCACCAATCATCTGCCCATTCTTGGTGAAGAAGGCCGTGTGGTCCTTGAAGTTGACTCCGCACCCGATCACGTCACTAGTGTTGAACACCGGGCCAAAAGGTCTGCCGATGTTCTGACCTGTGAAACACCGGCCATCGTCGCCGTGATACCCCCAAGACTCCGGCTCCCAGCCAACAGGCCGTGACAGCGCTGCATTCCTGGTAGAGAAACCAACGGCGACGGTCGTGCTAAAGTCTCACGGTTAGCGAGATGCTGCTCGTCGACGGCATGGCTCGCCGGGGCTTCCCCCGAACCAGGAAATCCATCTACATACTCGTCTCGTCTGCCCGAAATGATCTGCACCTCGAAATAGTATATCCCACATTGGGGAGGGATGTAGTGATTCGCCCGAATGGCACTAGCTTCGTGGTCGCGGTCGTGGTGACCCTTGGGCCCAGCATACTTGACGCCAAGCATGTCCGGAGTCACCTCCAGCGACGTCCACATGTCCCCCGTGTTCAGACGCGTCGGCAGCGGCGCCAAGTTGTCCTCGCCGTCAAACGGCGTCCGCTCTAGGACGGTGTGTAGTATGCCTCTGTGTCCGCCGGGAGGTAGCGGCGATACGTCAAGGGGCGACGTGCCGACATCCTGTCCGTCCTCTTTGCTTCGCTTGCCCTCTTTCTGGGCCTCTAGCTTGGCATTGTGCGCCTCTTCCAGCTTCTGCAAGTATGCCGACCCCCTCAGATACGACGGCACAAAGAACGGCTCGACGTCTGCTACGACCTCCTTGGAGTCCGAGGCCAGAAAGTCGAATGCTCGTGAAAAGGACGGAAGGCTGCCCATGGGCCTCCACATGTTCCTCATGTCCCCGTGGGGCGTCTGGCGTTCCATGTCGGTCGAGTTCGCGGCCGCCGCAGGCCCGGGACGGAGCGTGGGATCGAGGAGCAGTTCACCGTTGGCGTCTAGCACCGACGTTCGGGCGGGATGCGTGTAGAAGTTGTAGCTCCCTCTCTCGCCGCGGGGGGCGGGATCGTGGGCGGGCGTATATTGATGCTGTTGGTAGTCGGGGGATTCAGCAGACGATTCCGAGTCTGTGAAGCCAGATGAGCCATGCGGTTCCGGACTAGACATGACGAGGCAAAGGACAAGAAGGGGAGAGCGGATCAAGAAGGAAAGGGCAGAGCTTCGAGTTGGAAGACAGGAGGATCGATGAGGGGGAGTCGTGCCTGGCTAGCGAGCAGCTCAGCTACTGAAGCAGCTTCCAACAGCGCTTCAGTCAAACGCGCCACTCGTTCCAGGTCCGGCGTCCGTATACAAGCCGTATACAGCTTAGAAATGGCTGGGGGAAAGCGATGACGCGGGAGGGGGTTTTGAATGCGCAATCACGGGACGTGGCCACGCAAGGGAGGAGGAGAAGGATTCCCGGGCGGTGACGTGTAGTGAGGTAGTATAAAAAGAGATCAAAAGGAAAGAAGTTGCGTGTTGAGCAGAGGAGAGACAGAGAGAGATGGGGTGAGAAGAGCCGGTTCAAGATGCGGTACGGCGGATCGAGGGAGGGGGAGCGGCGAAGCGGGCCGACAAGCTGATAGCAGCCCGCCTTCCGACCGTCTTGGGCGCTGCAGCGGCGCAGGATGGACAGGCCACAGGGCAGCAATGGGTGCCGAACGACTAAGAAGAACGACTGGACAAGCTGGCAGGCTTGCTGTTGGGCGCGGGCGTCGCTGGCATCTGATCGGGGCAGGTCAAACGTTTTGTTGAAGCTGCTTGGATCGAAAGGCGATGAGTCGAGTCGCTGTCATGCACGCTCTAGCACTGCTAGCACTGTCCTTGTAGGGGGTGGAGCTGCCTGGACAGCGCTTAAGCCGTTTAGAGCGTCGCTGATCGGATGCCTTTGGTTCGGTTCGGTTTACATCAGCGTCCCTAGGCAAAAGGGCGGCTTTCAACGCTCTCGGGCAATTTATCACGAGGACGAGCAGTTGATGAATGGACGTGGACGTGGAATCGCTTGCATGTTCTGCTATTTTCGAGACTGCATGATGATGCCATTTTCCAGCCAATGCGGCGTCTGCAGGAGAAGTTTCTTGTTTTCGCGATACCTGTACTTGTACTGTGCATGCATGCATCACCTGTGTTGCTCAGGGCCGTATCCGAGCCGGCATTGGAGTGCACTTTACCGGCAGAAGTCCATTCCAACCAATCTATGTATGAACAGCCAAAGGCATTGATTATACAGATTTACGCCCGCAGTGAATACTGTACAGCACTGATGAGAGACTGTACTCAACTGTCAATCCGGATAGCATGTATGTCTTGCGTCCGACACCAGACGAGCACCTTGAGAGCTCCCATCCAAACCTCCTTAGTAAGCCAAGGGTTTCAGCTCCCAGTCCGAAACCCGCCGGCCTGCCAAACCAACCGTCTCCGCCATTCCAAACGCGGCCTAGTCCAGCATCTCCCCCAAAAGAGCGATGACTAAGCACTCCATGCAGCACGCGAATGTCCCGACTTCCATCAGCATGCATGCGCAACAAATAACACGACAGAGGCCAAATCTCTGCCCCGGAACCAGAAGAGTGAGCAGTCCATTTCCGTCGAGGCCCTCATCAGGCAACCTCGCAGTCAAATCTTTGCCTGAAATGACTGCTTCATGGCGCCGCAGTTGTAATGGGGAAGATCATGAAAGTGAGCTTGAGAAGTTGAGCAGCCGCCGATGCAACGAATAAGACGTCTTGAAACACATAACCGCAATCCTCCGACAACCGATTTGATGAGATTGGCGACCTGCCATTGAAGTGAATAAATGAGAACAAATTTGCCTTAGGTCTAGCATCGGACATACGTAGTCAATGAAAAAAATTGTTGGGCTCCCTTGACTTGAGCTTGGCCCTCGGCAACGCCACGCCATGGGTCATTTGCGAGAAAAGCTGGCCGAGCAAAGTTCAGAGGCTGGAAAAAATGGCTCACCATTCCCGCCAGGCAGGTAAGCTGAGCGACAGATCAGGCAAAAATGATGAGGAGTCGAGATTGGCAGCTGAAGGAGCGGCGCGCTTCCCGCCTGTAACCCTTATTCGCCTCGCTGATGCTGCGCAATGCCGTTCATCGTCGTTGCCGTCCTGGAAATCGCACATCACCGGGCAATCAGTAGCCATATGCCATGGTCTATAGCGAAGCGTTTTGTGATAAATGGCATAAACCGCGAAACTAAAGTTGTATTGCCGCAGCCGGCTTCACAATACCGACCCTATCTACTCTTGACACCCTGAGGTAAACCGTGGAATACATGCAATTACGCCAACAAAATGATCCTGATACTCCAGTCTGCGCGATCCCTCGAGGACCGCCAGATGCCCCCCGTCCAACGCCGGCGACGGCCGAGTACTGTCGCTTTCTCAAAAGACACAATATTAAAGGGATACCCTCCAGTGTCCGTTCCCCGGGGCCAATGAAACAAGACACAAAAGCCGAGCCCGATTTTTTTCTAGGTTTGAAGAAAAGTGTGCCCCGTAGAGCACGGTATCTGGAATGAAAAGGATGAAGCAGAGAACAGTAGGAATAAAGAAGCAGAAAAAAGTGGGTGTTGGGAAGGACAAGGTTGTGAAAGGAAATTCGAAAAGCGCAGCTTTATGAGGCGGCCACCACTGGAACGGGTGCTGGTGACGACGCTTGGATGCTGGGCGCGCTCTGCATCTCGACGTCGGCACCGCTTTCGCTTTTGGAGACGCTGTTGCCTTCGTTGCCGTTTTCGTTCTCGTTGTCATTCTCGTTTCCGTTCTCCTTATTCTCTTTGTTGCTGCCCTCGGCGGAGGGGGCGGCAGAGTCCTCGGCACCTGATTCAGGGACGGTCCGCGGAGGAGCGGTCCATCGTGGGATTTCCCAGACGACTCCGGTGAAACTCTTGAGCTTGAAGCCGCCCTTGGCCCATCTCCGGCAGGGCTTGCCAGACCGGTCGAGGGCACGGAGGCCCGCGTTGATGGCTCCCTGGTTTGCCTTGGGACCAAGCTTATGGGCAGACGGGCGAGCCGTCGCACCGCTGTGGTCAATAGTGCCGTCCTCCCTGTATAAAACAATGCAATTAGTATACTTGTTGACATGGCGAGCTTGTCGTCGCGATATATGATAGAAAACTTACAGTCGAGGCTTTTTCTTTGGGCCCGGCTTGCCTCTGGGCTTAGGTATGCCGTCGTTGTTGTTGCCGTTCACGGCAGTGGCAGATCGCTTGACTCCCTTCTTCGTCGTCGGAGGTGGCATAGGTGTAGATGAGGGCGTGCCCTCGGCGGCCGGAGTGGCAGCATTCGAGTCGGAGGCAGCGTCGGCGTTCGAGGCAGCGGCGGACACGGCCGGCGCGTTGGGGCTGGCCGGCGACTCTTTGGGTTCTGAGTTGGCCTTGGAGCTCTTGGACGCTGGAGACTGGGAGCCTTCCTTGATGGACTCTGAGGAGGGAAGGATGTCGCGTAGCAGGGCGGGCGACACGCTGAGGGTGACGAGCAGACCGTGCTTGGTCGCCGATTTGCGTCGGGCGTCGGCTGCCTTGGCGGCGGGAGCCATCGCGTCTGGTTGACGATTTTCTTTCTTTGGGTGGGTTCTTCTCTTCCTCTCTCGTTCAAAAGCAGCGAGCGATCAAGGCAAAGGGTTCCTTTCTGAGGATTTTCCCGACAATGGTTCTTCTCAAAGGTCGGCGGCGACGGAAAGATTTTTGCGTGGGCAATGGCAGCGGTGGAGCGGTGCTGACGGTGCGACGTGCTGGCTTGGCTGGTGGCAGAGGCAGAGGCAGAGGCAGAGGCAGAGGGCTGGTGATGATGGCAGAAGCAAAATTACGGAGGATGACGGGGAGGGCGGCGCAGGTTTTTGGGCGGTGCTCTGGACGGACGGGCGATGGGCTAATACCTAAGGCTGGTGGTGATCCGGCGTGGTGGTCAGGGGGTCTGGGGGCCTTGCGTGGAGCAGCAGCAGAGCAGCAGCGGCGGCGGCGGCGAGGCGACTCTCTGGAACTCTGGACTAGATTAGCAAGGCCGGCGGTGATAGTGTCATGTCACGAATGGTGCATCGCGACCGCGGACACAGAAGGCGAAGGGGAGAAAAGAAAGGCGGCGGGAGGCGGAGGCATTTTCATTTTCTGGGGTTCTGTCTCGTAAGGTTCGGGCGCTTTTGGTCTCATCCATCGTTATTGATTTTTTTTTTTTTCCGGGCCAGAAGGGCGGCGGCGCACAACGCAAAAAATCGGGCAGCCCAGAGGTTTCTTGTTCGTCAGGACCGTGACGCTCCAACACAAAAGGGCGAGGGGTGGAAGATTCAGGTGCCGCGCTTAGTGGCCGCGCCCGAAGAGGACTAGCGGACTTTAGCAGCCAGTCCGGATCGGGTGGTGATCTGGAATTTTTCGACGGCGTCTGGAGCAGAATATCGACATTTTCTCTGCTTTTTCTTTACCCGCATTATTCCAGCCTCCGACAAGCCAATCAGCAGCGCGCCAGGCTGATTAGCCCTGCGCCGGACTGGGAAAAGGCTAGGTTCAGGCCGCTCTGATTGGTCTTCCTGGCCATCTAGGATTAGATAAGCCCGGGTATGAGATCCTTTCCTTTGTTTGAAGTATCTCGCGGTAGACTTTTACAGTGCAGAGTACTTGGCCTCGCTGTCGTCGTAGCTCGAGCTCGGCATGGAAGCAAAAGACAAGCTTGAAAGCACACAGCCTTGGGCCAAACGTAGCAGCTATTCCTCGGCTTTGAGTCAACGAGGCCCCTTTCGCCCATCTTTCTCACCAACCGCCATAAATCAAAACCGGGCTTGGCTTATTCGCAGCCATCTCCAGTTAACCGAAGCCGGCGCGTCCCACCGGACTGGCAAATCGTTTCATCAACCATCTTATCAGTCAATCACCTCTCGGTAATTTGGATTCAGCCTACAAGCAAAGCAATCCTCGGTGAAGCAACAAGCTTGTCATGACAGTGAAGATATAGTCGTTGACCCGTCGTCAGCTACTGGACTCATTTAGTTGCCCTATCTCATGCAGTCAAGCCGCAACTACAGTACTCAAGACCTTTGTCCAAAGACAAACGCAAACTGGCTTTCCGTCCGTGACACCAGATCAGCCATCATCTCCATGGCGCCAACCAGACAATTTGCCCAACCGTCGCAGCGCTATGAGGCTTTATTTCATTTTCCCTTTTTATTTAATCAACGCCACGAACTCCGAAGCGCCTGCTTCTTATCGCCAGGTAGTGAGATGCTCCTCTTTTGCCTCCTCTCCATACAGTGGCTTTTCACACAAGCTGGGATTATTTCGGGACAAAGACATCGTTACCGCGCACCGCATCGGAGACGCGCGAACCGGTTTGCGTTGATGACTTCATCTATTCCACTGGCTTCTAGAGCGCAGCCGAAGTTACCGACGACATTCTCACCCCGTCTTGACAATGTTGGATCATGAGAGGCATCGACGTCATCTGATGCGATGAGTAATCTTGCTCCTTCGTTTCTTCCTACGATCTTCGAAAATGGCCGTGATGCATAGGAAACATGACCTCCACCAGCAATGGGCCGATCGATGATACTATGTCAATTATTGTCGATTGAACAGCTTCGCCAGAGCGCCAGAAACCATAGCCTCGACGGCTTCATTTTAGTAGCTCATCTCTATGCTCCCTCACTGGGAAACTATCGCTGTTACTTTTCGAACCTGGAGTCATCAAGTAAAGTTAGGAACTGAACATCGAGTGGCCTTTGGGTCCAGTGCAAGGAGTCGCTCTGAAGATTGCATACAGAGCATGCCTCGAGATGGATCACGCCGCGCTCCCGGGTGAAGCAGCACCAGCTGCTGTATCACAATAGCCTTGATGCGAAATCTGCAGCCTGTCATGAAACTGCTCAACACCAACATCACCAAGTATGCGATTCACGTGCAATGGCTTCTATATCTGAAGCTGTTCTGAGAAGCGTGCCTCAATGCATGTGTGCAAAATCACACACTGCCATTGTACTTTCGTCCGTGCTCTTTATCCAAGAGAGGTGGTTGGACATGCTTCACCCAAGACAGTGTCTCATCCCATTCGGAGCAGAACTGTCAATGACTGGAATCCAGACAACGCTCAGCAAGGGCTCGTCGCCATCGCAGCAGCTGGAATGTTTGAATGTGTTGCTCCTCACAACGGCCCGCTCCTCCAGCTGATATATCATGGTCATGAAGTCTCTCGTCCAGAGAGACTGCCTCGTCAACTCATTCCCACCAACTGCTTCACTATCCGTCCGGCCTTACAGTCCCATTGCAAAAACATTGACAGCATCACTCACCATGGTCCTTTTCGAGCACCTCCCCCTCATCGGCCTCGCCCTGGGATTTGCCCATCACCACAGCGGAAGAGCGCCTCACAGCCACCCCGCCCTGCCAAACCACAGACACGTCCCCCAAATATCCGCCGACATGTCCCCGTTTGACCAGGCTCCAAAGTTGATCGCCTCGCGTGCAGCAGAGGAGAGCCACGAGGCCGCAGTCCCAGTCTCCGAAGCCGCAATCCCAGTCTCGCAGCACCATCTGGAGACCATCCTCGAGAGACTCCGGGCTCTTGAGGAAGACATTTCCAACATGATATTGTTCAAAACTGACTCTTCGCTAGAATCCAAGCTCGCACCCTTGACGCCTCCAAAGTCCGAAACGCTCGTCGTGACGACTTCCGAGCCAACAGTTGCTGCAGCAAGTAAGTCTATACACTAACACGACTCCTCACGCTTGACGTTTTGAATTCTGGGCTCACACTATAGCAGCTGCTGTCGGAGGCATGTTTATGGAGGAGTCGGCTGATTTCGATGCTCCCGAGATGTCGACCACAATAGTCACTCTGACGACGCTGATCACGCACACGCTCACCATGATGCCCACAAGCATACTCACACTGACGGCGTTCCCAACCTTTTTCGCAGAAGCGAGCCCGACGCCCAATGTCGACAGGACTATCGATGCGGAAACCTACCAGCAAAGCAAATCAAAGGCAATGATACCCTTTTTCAATGTGCTCGCCAGCGCAAACCCACCAGAGGCAACCACTTTGAGCGACAGTCATGATCTGGAAATTCAGCCGCTGGGTTCGCTATCAACGGACGTTGGTGCTGAACAGAAGGGGCCTGAAATCACGCCGCTTGGCCCTGGCTTCAATGCCTCGGCGACTTATCATCGAGTGTCGCTCTCGGCTGCCTCGAGTGGGTTCAGAACCGTTCGGAGGGATGCTTGACCTGTATTGTTAAGGGTGGATGAATGGACAGGCCAATTACGGCAATGAGAAGACGGAGGATAATCATGGGAGATGGATATGGAACTGGATTGCGAACAAACGGCCAAGAAGATGGAAGTAACGTAAAATAGGCGTCCGGAGTGGCGAGCTTGTCTCTGCAAGATATGATTGAATGGAACGGTGCCTTCTTGTATCTTTCTTACCTTCTTCCTCACTGTTTCCCCTGTCTCTCATTGTCATGCTTACATTCATGTCTTGAATACCCGTGGGATATCCAAGCTCCCCTCCCACACCCGAAATTAACCGTCTGTCTCATCCCCCAACCATCCCAAACCAACGAATCACACAGTTTCTATTTATCAAAGACCGTCGCCCTACCCCGTCCTACGTTAGTGTGTCCATCTTGTACGAGCCGGAGGGCGCATCGGGGGTCGCACGGAAGCCGCCGACCTTGTAAGCAGTACTTGCTTTTGTGCGGCAGCCCCCGCGGGACAGCGTGTACCTGGCCTGGTCAGCGCAGGCAAGGGGGCCGGGTCCGATCTCGTCGCTGTGGCCGGAATGATTCCGGCCAATGGTCCAGTAAAAGGGCCGGGCAGAATCGGTAGCCTGTGGGGCGACGCCTGCTTGGAGCGTCCGGCCCCTCCCCCACAAAAAGGGAGTCTGTCTTACATCAGTCCTTTCATCGGGGGGACGAGGAACGATACAGAGACAGAGGCATCAACTTGGCGATAACTGATACAGAGATATATACACCGACTTCGTCCCTATCCATCTCCCGTCCAGCAGTCTCTGTTACACGAACATGGCTTCCATGATAACGACAACGTACAAGACACCAACAGTATGCTCCATCGCCGCCACACACGGTACACCATGGTCATGCTCCCCCCTTTCCAACCCGCCAGGCAAGACGATAACGGCGTCGGGCCATGTTTCTGTTACGTGAAGCAACGCCCTTAGCCGTGCCCCCTCTCCCGACACCTTCCTCTATCGGCCGCCAGCAGGAGATACAAGGGCGGTCTCGACCCGCTTCGCGCCGCCGTGCGTCGTGACCTCATCCCCACCCGTGGCCGGAATCCATTCCGGCCACCGGGTACTTAGGCGGCGCCGCGGACCCGGAAGTGGTGATGGGAGAGTTGTCCGACAGTTTCTCAGCTTCAGCAGAGCCAGATTGAGTGTTTTGCCACCCGTCTCTACTCGGTTGTCTGTTACTGAATCTTTCTCAAAGTTGGCTGTTCTATAGCTTCTATATCACATCATCACCACTTACACCATCACCACTTACACGCATCTCATCTCATCTCACATCACCTCTCATCACCGTCCCTCACTTCACTCCTACACAATGGGCTCCATCCCTACAAGCACGCCTCCCTTCGAGGTCCTCACAGATGCCCGTCCCGATGACAACTCCCTCCCCGCCTTCCTGGTGTCCACCACCAGAGGCTTCCTCCCCCGCGCAGACCCCATCGCCACCCTGCCCAAGGAGTTTGAGCCGCTCGAGTCCATCCTCCAGCGCATGCCCGTCAAGACGCTGTCTGGCGAGCCGGGTCTCCTTGCCCACAGCAAGCTTGGCGATGAGGTCGACACCAAGTTCCCAGATCTCACTGACGAGATGGAGAAGTACAAGGACAACCTGCCCCTGATGAACGCCTTGTATCGAGACTACTCGTTCCTGGCCTCGGCGTATCTCCTCGAGCCTTGTCATGAGCGCTTCCTCAGAGGGGAGAGCTATGGCCTGGGACGTCAGACCCTTCCAAAGAACATCGCTCGTCCTATTGCCCGATGTGCTGAACTGTAAGTCATGTCCTCAGGGTTAGGGTTACGACGAGATACAACATGCTGAGCTTTTGTCCCAGCACTGGCTTTATGCCTTTTATGGAGTACGCTGGCTCTTATGCCCTCTACAACTACCGCCTCGAGGACCCGTCCAAGGGCTTGGAGTATGACAACATCCGCCTCATTCGTGCCTTTGAGCACGGCCTCGATCCCACCTCGTCCGAGGCCGGCTTCGTCCTCGTCCACATCGACATGGTCAGGAACTCTGGCCCCCTCGTCGCGGCCACCGTCCGCTGCCTCGAAGAAGCTTCCAAGTCGAGCTCCGGTCTCGGCAGCATCGAGCAGCGCAGGTCCTTCAACGAAGGGCTGAGCGACATCGTCTCTGCCATGAAGAAGATCAACGCCGTCATGGAGACCATGTGGGGGAAGTCTCGGCCGCGCGACTACACCAGCTTCCGCACCTTCATCTTCGGCATCACGGCGCAGTCCATGTTCCCCAACGGCGTCGTGTACGAGGGCCTCTACGACAACAAGCCCATGTCGTTCCGCGGCGAGTCCGGCGCCAACGACTCCATGGTGCCCCTGATGGACAACTTCCTGCAGCTGCCCATGCCCGACACGCCCCTGACGGCCATCCTCAACGACTTCCGCGAGTACAGGCCCAGCAACCACAAGGCCTTTTTGCAGTACGTCAAGGGCCGCTCTGCGGATTTGGACCTCAAGGCGTATGCCCTGGGCTACAAGGGCGAGCCCGAGTCGGACGAGCACGAGGAGCTCCTGCGCGAGTCTCGCAGCCTGTGGATCCAGATCCTCAACGAGGTGCGAGACTTCCGCTGGCGGCACTGGTGCTTCGCCAGGGAGTACATCCTCAAGCAGACGTCTCACCCGACGGCCACCGGCGGCAGCCCCATCGTCACCTGGCTGCCCAACCAGCTGGAGGCGGTGCTCAAGGAGATGGTGGACGTGCACGAGCGGACAAGGGTCAAGCACAAGAACGGCCTGGGCAGCGTGGCCGAGGACATTATGGAGGCGGCGCTGCGGCAGAGGGATACCCTGCGGAAGGAGGTGGACAAGTTTTGCGCGGAGAGGGGGGTGAAGAGGGAGTAGGTGGTTGGATGATACCAAGTTGATGTGTCTTGTTCTTGGGTCTTGGATCGCGTTGAGAACTGGAATTGTGTTCTTTCTTCATGTTATCAAAGTTGGGTCATGTCATGTCCGTAAAATGATAATCAAGAGAAGATTGTGAGCCCTCTATGGAGACCTCACGAATGATCCTTTGCGTGGTGTAAGCACTTGCTCCTAAACTGCCTAACACGGAACCTATTCCTCCGCAGCAGCTCGATGCCTTATTCCTAAAAGACTCCCTAGAACGGACACAAACAAAAGTGTCCCGCTTGACCATTTCCACCACACCGAACAAAACGGTGAGCTCTCGGAGCGGGGTGAGGCAGGGCAAGACGCCCGTTCATGCAGGATAAATGAAGTCGCATCCACCCACGCCTCATCCGCTGGTCTCAAGGTAAAAGACACGAAGGGAAGAACAAGCCCGAAGCCATTGATCTGAGGGAAGTTCTGACGACCGACACTGAAGTTGGACCAACGCATGACGCTTTTCGGGGAGGGCTGATTATACCTACAGCGCATCATCCAACTTACACGATTTTTCTTCGAGATACACAGATGGATATAGGATAAATGGACACGCGAATCAGATCCCATCTGCAGCTCACCTTTTCCGTCTCACTGATTCCTCCAAAAGGGTCCCTTTCTCAAAGAGGATGCAGACCCCGAAACGGGCGTCGCAACATGCATGCATTAGATCCATGAGCCCTCTAGCCCGCATCACTATAACACCCGTCATCCCAAAGCAAATCCTTGTCCCGACAAGGCTGCGAAAGGCTTTCCTAGCATCAACGTAGCATCGCATCCCTCTCTTGTTCCTTTTCATTTTTTTCTCTCCTTCAAAGCTTTTTCCGTCACTGGCAGAATCCGTTTTTGCTGACTTCAAAAGCTAGACAGACCTGTCAAGAACAAAACGAGGGTTTGACAAAAAGGATGCCCTTGTCGCCCAACTCACGACGATGAGGCTCCTCCTCGTCCTCCCGCTCACAGGCCTCGCCTCCGCCAGCGCCGCCAGGAACAGATACGCCGCCGTGCAACTCGTCCCCGATGGCCTGACGCCGCGGTATTCCATCGACGTATCGCATCCGCTGTTCAAGCGCGAGGGATCGTGTGGTGAAGACGCGCACAGCTGTAAGATCGAGGGAAAATTGCTGCTTCCTCCTCCTCCTCCTCCTCATATTTCCTCCTCATATCTCCTCATAGCTTAACCCCCTCATCCTGTCGTCTCACCACCACCACATCAACCCCAACCGCTGAAAAACATCGCTCTAACAAAATCCCCCCCAGGCCTCGACATCGGCCACGGCGACCGCTGCTGCAACAACGAAAGCTACTGCTACGTCAACTCCTCCAACGAGCCAAAATGCTGCGCAATCGGCCAGCCCTGCACCTCCGACAACCCCTGCCCAGCAACCGCCTTCCGCTGCTCCGTCACACGAACAATCACCCTCACCTCATCCAGAAAAGCAACAACAACAACAACTTCTTCTTCCCCCAACAACAACAACAACAACAACAACAACAACAACAACAACAGGGCCGTGACAACAACCGTCCTCACAGGCTGCTGCGGCCGCGCCTGTCCCCAAACAAGCCTCTACCTCTGCGCCCCCTCCCTCGGCGGCAACTGCTGCCCCTACGACGCAAGCTGCCAGGCCGGCGGCCACTGCGTCTCGACAAGGACCAGCCCGCCGCCGGGCCTCACGCCCGTCGCGGGCAACAGCCAGGGCCAAGGATGCACCACCAGCCAGTTCCGGTGCCCCGACGGCAACGGCTGCTGCGACAACGGCCAGGCGTGCACCTCGTTCGCCGGCGCGGGCTACTGCTCCTCCGCGACGGGCGGCCCGACGAGCACCCTCGCCGCAGCAGGCGGTAACGACTCCTCCTCCTCCTCTTCTGGAAAGACCAGCCTGTCCCCCGGCGCGGAAGCGGGCATCGCCGTCGCCGCTGTCGTGGGCGGCGGCCTCCTCGTCGCCGCAGCCGCATGGTTCTACCTCACCAACCGCAGAGCCCGGCGGCGGAACAGCCCCTACCCCAACGCGGCGGGCGACGCGCCCATGGCCATCGCGCCGCCTTCTTCTTCCCCTGACGCGTCGACGGCAGCAGCAGCAGCAGCCCAGCGCTGGGAAATGGTCTCCTCTGTGACGCCGTCCGGCGCCGACGCGGGGACCCCTTTCCGCTCTCCGTCCTCGGCCCCGGATCACCACCACCAGCACCAGCACCACCCCGTCGAGCTGGGCGCCGATCGGGAGCTCCTGAGCGAGGCTCCCGGGTCGGACGTGCCGTCGCCGAGGTCGGGCGTCAGTGGCGCGGCGTTTGGGGAACTGCGGACGCCGGAGACGCTGGATGGGAGGTTTGAGCTGCATGGTTCCGAGGGGAACTGGCCGATGCCTTCGCCGGCGAGCCCGTTGCCTAGTCCCCCTTTGCAGGGCGGGAATCCTTTGCCTAGTCCACCGCTGCCGGATGGGAATGCGAGTTTGAACAAGGATAAGCCTTGAGTTCGACGCCTTTCGCAAGAGACAAGAAGTAGGATAAGTCAAGTGGAAAGAGAAGGGATATCTGGTGCTTCAGGTGCACATTTATTCAGTCAAAACGCCTAGTCTGTGATACACGATACCGGCCCCAAGTTCCAATCCCGGATGGGGGCTTCCTAGCCTTCGAGAGTGGGAAGCCAGAAGATCAAAGTCAGAAATAATCCTTGCATGTCTTTTTTTTTGGATATCTTTTTTTAAATGCCATCAGCCACTTGAAGTAAGTGACTGCAAATCCGACCCAACGCCATCAAGGAATTCGGCACCCAATGAAGAGACCAGCTCGAGGGGTATCAAGGAAAAAGAGACAAGAGTCCTGCAAGTGAAGTGGTAGAATTAGATGAAGGAGGGTAGAAGAAGAGAAGAGGAGAAGAAGAAGAAGAAGACGAAGAAGAAAAAGAAGAAGAAGAAGAGAAGAAGAGAAGAGACGGAATGCCGGGGTTCCTTTTGCCCCCGACAATCTCTCGATATGCTGGTTCCAGACTCAGCATACAATACCGCCAAAGGGCGCGCAAGTCCGCAAGTCCTTGACCAAGTCTTCCACACTGCTAAGATGGCGGCTCAGGAGCTGCTGCTTCTCCGCCGTGGTCAGCGTCACGACGCCGTTGCTGTTGGCACGCTTGCGGGCGCTTCTACCGTCCGCGCCAAATGCGCCAGAGAGCTTCGAGGGGCTGCGCTGCTGAAAGACAGACTCGCGATGGTCGGCGCGCGGGCTCGAGGGCGTCTCGGGCATGAGGTAGAAGTAGAGGAACTCGACCAGCTTGAGCTTGACCTCGCGCGAAGTGGACCGCGACTTGAAGAGGGACGTGACCGTCAGGAGGCCGTCGAGCCCCTCAAAGGTGCGCGTGTTGTTGGGCGTGTCGATGAGGGCGACGACGAGCGTCAGGAGAGTCGCAGACTGGATCGCCGGGCAGTTGTAGGGCTCCAGAAGATCGAGTAAGAGCTATTGTAGGAATACGGTTAGCGTGGAGAAGCACTGAGTGACAGGGGTCAGCTGCGGTCATGACTTGCATTCATATTCTGTTCCCGCGCAAAAAGAGCCTTGCTGGGAGGGTGCAGCAGCATGACGCCCTGGATGAGGTCCAGCGCACTGAGGATGAGCAGGTCGTTCTGGCCGTCGCTGCCCTTGGCCATGAGGCGATCAAGCGTGCTGGTCAGGCGCATGGCGACGTTCCATTCGAATCCCTCCTGCAGCTTGAAGAACTCCCGAAAGGCCGGATCCTGGGTGAGCTGGGCGAGATCCTTGCGAGGGGCGTTACCCGAGGCATCGTCGTCGCCGTCGTCGTGGCCAACCGCAGACGAGGAGAGGGAGGAAGACCGAGTGCGTCCAGAGGAGCTGTTGGACAGGCAGATTTGCGCCAGGAGGCCTTCGACTTGGCGCAGCCCCTTGCGGATCTTGGGCCCGTCATAGGAGGACAAGTTATCGAAAGCGAGGGACAAGAGAGCTTCCATGATGATCTCGGTAATCGATAGCGGCGGGTAAGCTGTTGGGCGGGAAGACGAGACTGATCTCGGGATGATGGAAAGGGAGACGCAACGAAGAAAGAGACAAAGAGATTCAGAGGAGAAACGGAAATGAAGAGCCTTATTTCTTCCTTTTCCTTGTTTCTTTGTTTTCTTTGTTTATGGTGGGGAGGTATGATGACGTCTATTGTGGTTGTTTGAGAACGAGCGCAAGTGGTTGGATGAAGATGCAGCGCCAGTGAGACGCAGAGACGTCGATACAACAAGAAAAAGGAGAAGAGACAAAGCTTTGGGGGGGTATCAAGATGAAGACTGAGAGCTGAAAGGAAAAGACAATGTAAAAGAGTGAGAGAGAGAGTGAGCGAGTGGAACAATACGCAGGGAGAGATGAGAAAGAAAAAGCCACTGCGTCAAATCAATAAACCAAGTGAGTGTGAGTGAGTGTGTGTGTGTGTGTGTATGAGTGTGTTTTGCGTGGGAACTTGGAAGGCTTCCAAAAGCGTCGGTTCAAGCCCGTCTAATCAAGGTCGGTCCAAGCGGCCGGGGCCTCATTTCCCCGGCAACGGCGGGCTCGAGGCATGAAGGAGAGGCAGCTGGAGCCTGTGGACGGACAGGAACAGAGTACAGTGGACCTCGGGGAGGCTACAGGGAGGCTACAGGCCACTGGCGCGCCATAAACTGGCGGCCTGGGGGCCTGTGGGCGGGGAGACAGTTGATTGAGCTCCACTGCGGTGGCCACGGGACTGGACGGGCAAGCTGCTAGCGCTTGGCGGGAGGGCCGAACGGGACCGGCCAGGCAGTGCCCTGGAACTTGACTGGGCAGCCTGCTCTGAGTGCTTGCAGCGCGGACGGGCTGCTGCACGCCATTCGTTAGGCTAAGTGGTTACGGTACGAGGAAGTGCGCGATGATGATGACGATCCTGGACCTTGTGCCTTGATTTGACAGCCCGATGTTGATATTAATACCGCTGACGTCGATATGCTACGAGGTGCTTGACTGAGGGACAAACCATTGGCGACCAATAGACTCATCGGGATGGAGATGCTGATTCGCGAACACCTCTGCGGATCAACAGGCACCCGACAGCTTCACACGTTTGTACAAGGTACATGTACATGTAGTTCATGCACCCGCGCATCCAAGCTGAGGAGCGGTACAAAGTACATGACACTTGGATGACATGAAGCTGCATCAACGTTGAAGCTCTAACCTCATCGCTTCCCCAGCTGAGACTGACGGTACATGTAAGTATCCAGCATATACTGATCTTAGCACCGGCAGTGACGATACATGTACCAGAACATGAAGTCTGCGCTATCATATAAAGGCACGTGCAACTTCTATTTCTGACCCAGTCAAGCGGATAACGGCTTGGATAAAGCAATTGACCCGACAGAACCATGCCCGTCCACATCACCGGCCGGTGCTTGAGCTCAAACGGACTCGAGCTGCATGCAGTTGACAGGTTACATTGATTCCTGCTGCTCGCTTCGCAATCCTGGTCCGCGATGGCGATCTGGTTTCTGCATCAACTGCCACATGATGCCTCTCGGCAAGTTCAATCGGCGATAGTCGTCGTCTCTGCATGGGGTTGAATCACCACTGCCAACGACTCTGAGGTAGGTAGTCGCTGAACCTCAGCATCTTTGGCAATTCGTTGCTCAGGACAAGGCTGGATGTCAATGTCACTTGGATGAATCCTATCAGCCAGATCCAGCATCCCTCGACCGCCCCCATCTTCCCTTTCAGGGTCCCATCGCCCGTTCGACATCGCCAAAGCCTTCATCAGCACCATCCACCCGTGCAACCCCTCGTCAGCAATCCGTTGCACCAACAAACCTCTCCGCCATCTTACAGGTCTCCTGCCGCGGGCTCCCAAATCCTCCCAAGCTTCCCTCTTCCTCCAGCCTCTCAGCGTCGCCGACGCGTACACGCTCCACGGGCCTTGCGCAGGTTCGGCCAACGCCCCCATCCAGCCAGAACATACGGCTACATAGCCGGCAATCCGACGGCCAGACAGGCAGCTGCTTGTAGTATTAGCTACGGTCCCGCCATGAAGGCTGCAGCCAACATGCATCTGCCGCCTGCGCAATCCACCGCGAGCCCGTGCGTCTGATAGGGCCACGGACGAGAAGCCGCTTCTAATCAGCTGCAAGCCCCGCCGATTCTGTCTGATTGCATGTGTCCTGTCAGTTCTTTTCCCAGCTCCGTCACCACCAGAACGAACCCCAAAATGCGGTAAGGTCTGGCTGTCCATGTCCATGCCCATACTCGTATGCGCCCTGTCAGGTCAGGCCATTGGATGTCATGTACGCTGCACGCTGTGCTCCGCACCTCCAGTTCTTTCTTCAACACCCCGCCGCTTCTCCATCGCAGCCGGCGCCACAGCGGCAGTATAAGACCAGGCGAAGACGCCTCGACTGACGGGACACGATGCGCTCCGAATCCGAGGTGACCGTGTCGCCCGTTGCCATTCCTCCCCGGACCTCGAGCAGGCGTCTGCTGCGCTCTCAGCCGCATTCGCGAGTCAATTCTCAGTCTCAGCAGTTCCAAGCTCAGATTCAGCCTTCTCCGTCGCCGGCCCAGCGCCACAGCTTCACCTTGACCCGCGGCTTGGCCTCGTCGCTGCCGCGCCCCGAAGCTCCCGCTGCCGCTGCCGCCACCTCCACCTCCACCGTCGACGCCGAACCCCTAATAATCGAGCTTGAGAGCGAAGCTCAGTGGCTGGCCCCGCGCTCCAGGCTAGCCCCCCAGCCAGTACAGGTAGTTCAGCCACCTGTGGCAGACATGTCGAAGCGGCCCTTGTATCCTCAACCTCCACCTCGGAGAAGCAGCAAGAGGATACACTACGGCGACGTCGACCTCGGTCTCAACCTCGACATGCAGCACCAGGTCAACCCGTCGGCGCCGCCCAGCGTCGACCGCTTCGCGCACGAGGACTTTGACTTCCGCCGCCGCGGCACATGGACCGACGACAAGGAGCGCATCGTCCGCGGCCCGTTTGACTACGTCGTCAGCCACCCGGGCAAGGACTTCCGCGCCCAGATCATCGCCGCCTTCAACGCCTTCCTCGACGTGCCGCCCGAGAGCCTGGCCATTGTGACAAAGGTCGTGGGCATGCTGCACGAGGCGTCGCTGCTCGTCGACGACGTCCAGGACTCGTCGGAGCTGCGCCGCGGCTTCCCCGTCGCCCACAACATCTTCGGCGTCGCCCAGACCATCAACTCGGCCAACTACATCTACTTCGCCGCCCTGCAGGAGCTCGTCAGGCTCGGCACCAAGCAGGGCATCGCCCTCTTCGCCGAGGAGCTCATCAACCTGCACCGCGGCCAGGGCATGGACCTCTTCTGGCGCGACACCCTCACCTGCCCGACCGAGGACGACTACCTCGAGATGGTGGCCAACAAGACGGGCGGCCTGTTCCGCCTCGGCATCAAGCTGATGCAGGCCGAGTCCGCCTCGGCCGTCGACTGCGTGCCCCTCGTCGACGTCATCGGCCTCATCTTCCAGATCCGCGACGACTACATGAACCTCTCGTCCAGCGAGTACAGCCACAACAAGGGCATGTGCGAGGACCTGACCGAGGGCAAGTTCTCGTTCCCCGTCATCCACAGCATCCGCGCCGACCCCTCCGACCTGCAGCTCATCAACATCCTCAAGCAGAAGACGACGGACGTGCAAGTCAAGCGCTACGCCGTCTCCTACATGGACTCCAAGGGCAGCTTCGAGTACACCCGCCAGGTGGTCGCCACGCTCATCGAGAGAGCCCGCAAGATGGTGGCCGAGCTGGACGATGGGTCGGGCAGGGCGGCTGGCATTTACAAGATTCTGGATAAGATGGTTATTTCTTCTTGAAAGAGGCGCGCGGGGATTTGCGCGGGCCCCCCTTCGGATAGGAAGCAGTCGGGATGAGAAGATGAGGGGGATTTATCATGATTCCTCAACGTTTTTTGGTTTCTGGGACACATTGGCGCCGAAGCGAACTGGTCTTTCAGCATGGTTAATGATTTTCCTTGTACCCTTTTGTTCGTCATGATCATCTCTTGCTTGCACTCGTCGTTGCCCTGGTTCTGTGCTTCGAGGGCAACAGATGGATGGCATTGTTGATCAGCACAAGATCATATACCGGCATCGTAAAGCAGCAGCATCAGTCTTTACATTATAGGTACTACTAGTAGCAGCATCATCACGCATGCAGCAAATATTCAGCACACTCATATCAATCAGAGCAACGGATATCTTCCAATAACAACGCTAAAACACAAAGAACAATTGACGATACTGGAAGCAAGCGTAAAATCACCCACAAGGCTACTGTGCCCCGGCCACCGCAACTTTCCTCTTCACCAGCCTCACCCACCTCCGTCTCCTCCATTCCCCCTTCTTCCCCGTGCCGTCCTCGCCCTCTTCCCAGCTCATGTGCGGCATCCCCCCCGACCGCCCGCTCGGCTTGCTCGACGCATCAGACTGGTTCTCATTACCGCTATGATCGTCCGCCACGCCGGTGCGCCCCTCCCGCTCGTTGTAGATATCGTACACCCACCGCTCGCCCTCCGTCTCGACCTCGACGCCCGTGATGATGCGCTCCTCGACCCAGTCCCTGCTCCAGAGGTCCAGCGCCCACTTCTTCTCGCTCCACTCCCAGCCGTCGGGCGGCATGACGTCCTCGAAGAAGCGCGTCCCGCGGGGCCTCTCGCCGGCGATGCGCGGGTGCGACAGCGGGTCGTACGGCGACGGGCAGAAGAGCCAGGGCTCCCACTCGCCGGCGGCCGACTGGCGCTGCAGCTCAAAGATCTCCACCTCGCGCGTCTCGGGCGCCGAGTCGAGGATGACGTCGGTCGCGATCCAGGCGTCGAGCCAGGATCGGGCCTCGCGCTCGCGCGGCTGGATGTGCTCCTCGCGCGTGGCGGCCAGCAGAGGCGCGACGGCCGGGTGGCCCGACCCGACGGCCGCCCAGCCGCCGGCGAGGAAGACGAGGCGCCAGGGGATCATGTGCGCGGCGACGGACAGGAAGACGCCGGCGGCGAAGAGGAAGAGGAAGACGGCCGACGAGAGCGCCTCGTTGCTGAAGTTGCTAATCGGCACGAGCAGCGCCACCACCATGTCGTGGCCCTGGGTGAAGTCGTCCATGCAGTTCTGCAGGTCGCCCATGTTGCGGAAGAAGTCCTTGCTCAGCTCCTTGGCCGGCCGGACCGTGGCCGCGGGCGCCAGCGGCGGGCCCCGCGGCGAGTAGCCCATGCTCTGCTCGCTCGACAGCGTGCCCTTGGGGGGCGCCGGGTGCCGCGCCAGGAAGCCCGGGATGAAGGCGCCCAGCAGGATGCCCACGACGGGCAGCACGCAGAGCAGGTACGGGTCGAGGCAGACGAAAGTGTACGTGGCGAGCAGGGAGAGCGTGTGCGAGGGCTTGCGCCAGGACAGGATCCGCGTCATGCGCGCCTGGAACTTGAAGACGACGCCGATGCGGGCGTTGAAGCGGCGGAAGTTGTTGGACATGGTCGTCAGGTTGAAGCCCGGCCGCTGCGGGAACGCCGCCGCATCGTCGGCCGAGATGGTGATTTCGGGGCCATGGCGGTCTTCGGCGGGGATGACTTGTTGAAGGAGCCTACATGTAGATGGATGTCCCCATTAGCACAATGATTCTGGTTTTCTCCTCCTGCAACGGGTGCGCAACTGACTTTTCAACCAGGCGATCTTGTATATTCGCCTTCTCTCGGAGAGCCGCGAGGCCAGACCGCAAGCCGATGCGCTGAGGCGACGCCGTGGACGGGTCGAGTTCCGTGGGCGCCTTTCGCTCGGGCGAGTCGTCGCGGCCGGCGGCCATCAACTCTGCGGCGAAGTCGTCCATGGCGTTTGTGGTGAGATGGCCTTCGCCGCGGCGGTTTTCGGCTCTATCTCATGATTTGGCGGGATGGAGCTGCGATGGGAGGATCGATGACGGTTGGTTGTAGATTGATAGATAGGTGTGGATGGATGTTAGGCAATCGTACTTGGGGAGGTCGAGCTTGGCATGTGACGCGAGTCCAGGCGATGATCTCACTGTGGCTTGTGAAGCTGCGGCGCCACACTATGAATCTTGCAGGCCGTCAAAGGATTCAAGCACACCACAAGACCTTCCACACACACACTCAAAGCTGTGAAATCCACTGATTCGCCCATTTTCGTTTCACGGAGCACGAGAAGCCGCTAGCCGGTGGCAGCTTTACGGTTAACGGGGGAAGGGTTCAGTCGGAGGGTTGCCGCTCCAGATGTCATCCATCTACATGTAGGTACGTGCATCTCCGTTCCAGTCCGATATCAAGAGGCTGACCGTATGATTCCATACTTCGGTCGAAAGAGGCAGCATTGCAGTCATTCCCTTGGCATCCATATCAGGTACCATGTTGAGCAGCTGACAGTCAAAATCAAACCAATGTTCCCCATCACTCAGCTCCAAAAAGAGGGCTGGTGACAATTATGGAGCTTGGTCTAAACGCACTACGGGGCCTCCTCTCACCGCAAAGGAAGCTGGGCTATTTACGTCCAGCAGCAGCAGTAGCACGAGAAGAATATGCACAAAGACGGCCTTAGGCCTGGCGGATAGACAAAAAGTCGACGGCTGCTGCGGCTCCGTCTCGAGAACATACGTGGCGGACCGATGACACAACCGTGCAGAAACGCTGTGACGGCTTGGGTTGTGGATGCGGATGGAGCAAAGCAATCAAACTTGGGGATTTGCCCGTCCCTCTTCTCCCATTTCCGTTGAGCTCCGCAGCTTGTCGGGCGTGAATTCCAAATGCTTTTCCTTCTTTTTCCTTGGCTTGTTGCAGATGCTTGTTCTTGTTCTTGGGCTCCTCGTGTTCTGTGTGCTATCAAGTTTGGGTTTAATACGGTATGGATGGTATCACGGTGTGGCGAGATACACAGACCGAGGGCGAACATCACCACGACAGGGCCAAGGACCAACACTTCGTCTCTCCGTTAAGAGGAACGGTCCGTCAAAAAGCTGACAATCGCAACCCAACACGGCCCATACGGTGCCCAAACAATACCCAACAATGGAGATGCAATAACACGAGAGCTTTCCATACTAGGGACAGAGCACCTCAACAGCTGCACCACCAAGAACAAGCTGCTGAAAGAAGCCCTGCAAGATCTGACCTTGACAGCCCAGCCATGGCGCCACTCTCTGCAAGCCCCAGGGCGGTCCCATTGGGCACGCTGAGAACTTGAAGCCAAAGGTGGGCAGGGAGCAACGGAGACCCGGACCTGAGGCCATTTCCAGAACGGGACGCACGGCGCATCAACAAACATCCAGAGCTCGATCCATGCAGCGGCGACTGCAGCAACGGCAAACAGGCTGGTATGATGGGATGGATGCTCAATGTCACCTACAGTTGCCCTGTAGGAAAAGGACGTATCATGTTCCGTTGGTGACGAGCTGTCGTACAGTACATGTACCGTTATTTCCAGGGCGCTGCTGCAAGCACGTCGCAAAACACCGCATCAGTGACATTCGCATCATGTACGAAGTATGGACGGATATAAGCGAAGGTCGTCCATGTCGCCGGTCCAGCATGCAATAGCCGCTGAACCACTGTTTAAGGGTATGGCAATACGTGGACGCACCTGAGTCGGCCAGACGATGTGCGCAATTCTGCAGAGGCCGTGACAAATTCCTGGTTAACGGACCTCGGCGATGAACCGCATGACCTGCGCGTGATGATGCGGACGGCAGGCAAACGGAGCCGAGGTGCAGAGGCAGAGCAGAAGCGAGACGGCACATTGAGCCTGCAAGGCAATTCCTCCCTGGCTCTTGTGGCTAATTCGTGTGTTCATGTTGTTAGCATTGGCGCTTCGAATCTCAGGGTAGCAGTCATAGCAGTCATAGCAGCTGTATCAGTTTCTGAGTGGCAACTCCATGATGCGAATCTGCCTTTACATGGAGGGGTTGGAGTGTGGAGAATGGGCACAGGCGAGATATAAGGTGAGCAGGATGAAGGAGGGAAACCTGGCATTCTCCTATTTCTTCATCATCATCTTCTTCTTCCTCTGTGTCAGTCTCAACTCAGCGTCGCGGACGGATGACGCTCGTCTATGGTGTTGGTTGTCTCTCTGTTTGTATGTAGGAGGTGTGTCCTCGATTTGGAGCCGTGAGGTGGGCGCTTAGGCAAGGTTGGATGCCGGATTGAGGTTGTATCCGCTTTCGTTCACAACCCGTATCGAATCGAGAATCAAAGGGGGCTGGAAGAAGATTAGAAGAAGAATAAGAAGGAGGGGGGGACAAAGGAATAACAATGGAAATTTGGAATGGAAATGGTATCAATGGGAGCAATGGTTGTGACAGGTCGTTCGTTTAACATTTGCTTGTTGTCGAACTTGGCAATCTTAGATTGACCAGTTCGTTCATGGGGTAAAGAAATTGACGGGGTAATATTGACTGAGTATTCAAAACAATCGGGACAAGGGGAGGATTAGTCAGGCGGTGGCCAGACATATGTTTGATGTACGGCAGATTGATGGGGATTGGATCTGAAATTTGACAGAAAGATTCATGTTTCATACTCCTCATTTCACAGAAATGGAGTTTTTGATGCTCGACTTCCTGGTACGATGTAGCATTTGACATGGACCTGGAGTACCCTGGGCGCTCACCCGTATACAATCAGCGTCTAATTAATCGAGACATGCATCAACAACGCGGTCCCCTTACACCACCAATCTGGGAGTCTCGAATTGAGGAAAGACAGAATTGAATGAAGATCAGAATCATGGACAAGGCGTGGATAATACGGCAAGCGAATGTACACCCATTGATGGGCTCCTCGTCATGAGTGCGGCTGTACGGAACACTTGGGCCTGCACCGCTCTGCCACAGTACAAGCGCTCAAGGTACCACCAGGCAGGTCTGGCATGATCTGGTCAGTGAAACGAAAGTCCAGCAACCGTCCTCGTGTGAAGCAGCAAGTGTCGGTACGACGCCGCCCGCCTCTTCCCCTCGCGCTGCAGCCCTGTTGCCACCCACAACCATGACGCGTGCTCCACACCACCAGGTACCGCAACCTCGCCAGCACCAGCCGCCAAGTGAGGTGGCCACCAGCCCAAGGTACCGCGACTCAGGGCCCCCTCCCCACTGCGCTTGATGGGCCTGACCGACCTTGTAGCACCCAGCAACCGGCGGCCCTTGGGGCTAGTGCCGCAGTAGCTCGAGCGTTCCTAGGTGCCAGAAGGTGCTGTGGCCAGTGCCGTAGCACCCCCAAGCACCCTCAGGCTGGCCAAGGTCAGGCCGGCCCCAGCGCCCCAGCGCCCCAAAAGCCCGCTGGGCGGACGGCCTGAACCCCAGCCGCAAGCGTGCAACAGAACCCCCGATGCTCGCAAAACAACCAAACCTGGACGCCTGTTGCTCCTCAAGCCGCCCCTTTCGTTTTTTCCATCCTCGAACCAACCCTCTCGCCTTCACGCCATCGTCGGCAATCCAGACAGTCTCCCTCGAGGCAGGCTGCCCTCGGCGTCTCGACAGCCCAGCGCACGCTTCAACCAGACCCGCGCTTGCCTCGCCTTCCATCGCAGACCAGGTGCCTGGGTCGGAATGAGGTAGCCGTTCAGACGCTCTCAGCTCCCTGACCGGACTGAGGCTGTGACGCTTCCAGCGACCTCGACCCTCCGACTCATCGTGTGCGTGGGCGTGTGCGAGACCGCGTTGCCAGACGCAAAGACGCTGCCGCGCACCTCCATCGTCCGCCTCCACCTCGCGACGATTTGCTCTCTATGACCCTCAAGCACAAGGCGCCTGCTGGGCCTCGACCAGCAAACACGTCCCCTCGCCTGTAAGATTTCGACCTCCCACCAAAGGCCAAGAGACGAAGAAAGGAAAAGGAAAAAAAAGAAGAAGAAGAGAGACAAAAGCAGAGACAGGAGGCGGAGAGCTCCGTGGATATCCAGCCCCATCATCCTCATTTGCAAAGGGTTACGAAAGAGCTGGATGAATGAAAGGCAGAGACTGGAAGAAGTGGTGCTAACCTGATGCCCCGGCAACTGCAGAAACTACACCAGATCGTCCAGCCGTGTACCGACAGCATCCTCGAGGAGCAACAGCTCGGTCTCCAACTCCCCAATGCTCGGCACCACATCTTCCGCCAACCGCTCGCATTTTTCCTACGGCCGAAATGGACAGGCGAACCATACAGAACAAGCAACCAACAACACCGGCTCTTACGATTTCCTACCCTCTGTGAGCTTCGACGACCTCCACACCAGCATCGAGTCCGCGGCTTCTGGCAACAGTGAGCCGCGGCGGAACAAGTATCCATCTCCAGCAGCGTCAGCGAGTGACGTCGAATCCTCGATAAGCATGTCCGACAGGAGGCTGTCCGACAAGACGGCCGCCAATAGCGGTGCCTCACGCGTGGGCATGCCCGCCTCCACGCGAACCTCGAGATCAGGATCCATCCTCCACAGGCCAAGCGCGTCGAGACAGAACAGCGCCTCGTCCATCTCGACCACGTCCGGCTCCGTCGATGCCTCCACGGCCACTGTTGGACTGCGTACTCGTCGACAGAGCCAGTATCCGCCCGTCTCCGGTTCCAACATTTCCGCGAAACCCCCTCGCAAATCGATTGGCCCGGGCGTTGTCGCTGATGCGGGAACGCTGACGCGCAGCTCTTCGAAACGACGTCCCAGCCTCTCCTCGGAGAGGGCCAGTGATGTCACCAGGACCTCTCTCGATATCGGCTCGGATACCACCCGCACCTTTGCGACCACCGCCAGGAGCGTCAAGGCAAAATCGGTGCAGCCTACCCCTATGCTGAGCCAGGCAAACATCCTCGCCGGTTCCTCTACTTCCTCTCTCAACCCGGATCATCTCCAGGCTCCCAAATCACCACGTCTAGCAGGCAAGGGATTGACGCCATCCAACTCTGGACGACGGGCATCCGCCATGCCTACGGGGCATGCCTCTCACGCAACCGGGCTCGGCGCCCGGACCATCAGTCCTACTGACACCAGACGAATGAAGCGCATGTCCATGATGCCGCAATCCGCGAGTTCGAACCAGGTTTCAAGTGTCGCGTCTGGCCCTCCTGTGTCGTCGGAGACGCGAGCCGCCTCAAGATCACCGTCGATGATTCCTAGGAAGTCCTCGGCCACGCCATCCTCGTCTCGGACCACGCCAGACATCAGCAGGAAATCGTACAGCTCTGGCCTTTCCGTCGGCTCTACGATCAGCTTCAACACCGTCAGAACCTCGACCGGCTCCTTACAACCGCGCCTCCCTCAGTCGGCCTCTACATCTAGACTACCCGCTCCGAAACACACCACCAGTCAAGGCTCATTGCCCTCGGGTGACGAAGAAGATGTCCCTCCCGTTCCAGCAATCCCTAAAGCATTCGAGTCGCCAAAGGATGCCCCGACCGACTTGTACTCGCTGGCCAAGAAGAAATCCAGCCTGGGCGCTCTCGACAGCATCACGATCAACCTGAATAGCCACAACTCTGGCGCGAGCGCGCCGGCGCAGACGGCCGTGGAAACAGTCAAACTGCAACGTAAATCGAGCCTCAAGTCTGCGACGCACGCGCCTCCTGTGGCAAGGACGGATGAGAAGAAGAACACACAGGTCAAGAAGAACCTGGAGCCCCTACGATTGCCGCCGCTGAATCTCGGTCCATTGAACATACCGACCGCAGCCAAAGTGGCTGCGCTGCAGGAGAACGGTACTGCTGAGCGACCCATGAGCCCGCCCGCCTCGCGACAGCTTCCCAAGACGCCGACGACGCCCATGACTGCCTCGAAGAGTTCCTTCTTTGCAAAGACGCGCTTCGACGAACCCCTGGAGCCGTTGCCGCCCATGAGAAGCAGCACTGCGGCACAACGGACTCACCGCAGGACCCCGAGCCCACCCGACCCGACGAGCTCGTCCTCTGATTCTTCGCTGGTGTTCAAGGACCTGGTGCCCAAGCCAAGCATGTCGCCCTTTGGTTCGTCATCCTTCCCGAAGAAGGACAATGCGGCGCAAGGATACTTGAAGCGCTCCAAGACCGGCTCCGAGCACACCACCAATGTCAACCGATCGCTGTTCGAAGACAAGCTTCACCAGAAACCTGCTGGGCCACGGCCTCCCAACACGGACAAGCCTGTGCCCAAGTCTCCTCCGCCGGCTCAACCTGCTGACCAGCCTCAAACACCCTCTTCGATGAGTAATTTGCGAAGGAAGCTTAGCTTGTCTTGGAAGAAGGGCAACTCGAAGGGAGCCATTGTTCCCCCGCAGGATGTCGTAGACAGAGCGCAGGGCAACCAGGACAGCAGCGCGGCTCCTCGCATACCTGCATCCGCCACGATGAACTCTCTTCCGACCGCGAAGCCTTCCGGCCCGAGCGCAGCTGCTCCCCAGGGACGCTCGGAGTCCAAGAGAAGGAAGAGCTCCATTGGCAACATGAACAGCGCTTACGTTTCCCACGATCGGACTAAGAGTGATCCCTGGACTGCCAAGAAGGAGCCCACCGTCGCCGACCCTGCGACCATGCCAACAACCCGCAATCAGTCGGTCATGGCCAAGTTCATGAGGCCAAAGACGTCCTCCAGCGTGCCCAGCGCAAGCTCGTACGTCGCCGATATGGACAAGGACGATCTCATTGCGGAAGAAGAAATGCGCAAGTTGGGATCTAGGCGTAAGGAGACGGAAATTGCCGCCAGGACTCTCGATGCCCTGAAGAAGAGGGCCACACCTAAGGAGAGAGTCGGGCCCCACGAGGCAATCCGGATCGCCATGCTCAACATCTACGAACGGGGCGAGATCATCGACTACAACGACGTATATTTCTGCGGCACTCAGAATGCTAACAAGGTCGTGGGCGACTTGTCATCGGATGCCCCGAACTTTGGCTATGACGACGAGCGCGGAGATTATTCGATTGTCATTGGTGACCACCTTGCGTATCGGTACGAAGTCATTGACGTCCTCGGAAAGGGAAGCTTTGGCCAGGTCGTTCGGTGCATCGACCACAAGCTCGGAGTTCTCGTTGCCGTCAAGATCATCAGGAACAAGAAACGATTCCATCAGCAAGCTCTTGTTGAGGTTAATATCCTGCAAAAGCTGCGCGAGTGGGTGAGTAGATGAAGGGCCCTGATCCCACGCCCAAATCGGAACATGACATTGGTTGACTGACAATTTCACAGGATCCTCATAACAAACACAGCATGGTCAACTTTACCCAAAGCTTCTACTTCCGTGGCCATCTTTGCATCTCCACGGAACTATTGGACATGAACCTCTACGAGTTCATCAAGGCTCACTCCTTCAGGGGATTCTCTCTGCGCATTATCCGGCGCTTCACCAAACAGATCCTCAGTTCTCTGATTATCCTGAAGCAGAAGAAGGTCATTCACTGCGATCTCAAGCCGGAGAACATTCTGTTGCGCCACCCTCTTCACGCCGAAATCAAGGTCATTGACTTTGGTTCCAGCTGTTTCGAGAGCGAAAAGGTCTACACTTACATCCAGTCGCGATTCTACCGGTCGCCCGAGGTGATTCTGGGCATGACCTACGGCCTCCCGATTGATATGTGGAGTGTGGGCTGCATTCTCGCCGAGCTGTACACCGGCGTCCCGATCTTCCCTGGCGAAAACGAGCAGGAGCAGCTAGCTTGCATCATGGAGGTCTTCGGCCCCCCTGAGAAGCACCTCATCGAGAAGAGCACGAGGAAGAAGCTCTTTTTCGACTCCATGGGCAAACCCCGTCTGACAGTCTCATCAAAGGGCCGCAGACGCCGCCCCTCGTCCAAGACTCTCCAGCAGGTGTTGAAGTGCGATGACGAGGCGTTCCTTGACTTCGTCGCGCGGTGTCTGAGATGGGACCCTGACCGGCGATTGAAACCCGAGGAGGCCGTCCGGCATGAATTCATCACGGGAGTCAAGACACCAACCCCTATTCCCCGCTTACCAATGCGGGAGTCATCCCCCGTGAAGCGCCACAACACGATATCCGTGTCTCGTCCTCTGCCTGATCCGCCCAGCACGTCGAGCAAGCCCGGCTTGGGCGCCAGCCCCGGCAAGGCGGTCCACGGCTCCATGCGTAGAGCGTCTGGAGCCACGGGCGCCACGACGGCAAGCTTGAACAGGCGCACGAGTGCCGGGGCCATGCACCAGGGGTTCACCGGCTTGGCTGGCACATCAAGCACCAGCAGCCTGCCGCGGGCTGCGGGCCGGATCGTGAGCGGAACCCGAGATATCGCTGCCGCGGGCGCCACTGCGGCCATGAGTCGACGAGCTTAGGACAGCGTTTCGAGAGACTCGAGGGCGGGATATAAAAAACGTGTGTGTACGAACAACAACATATTGGGAGTTTAAGAGGGTCATTCGCATTTTACTTTGATGATCACCATGACTCATTGGTTATTCGCTGGCTTGATTTTTCTTTTTCTTACTATTTTTCTTTCCTTCTATCTTCTACTTTCCTGTTCTTGTGCGCTAGGGGTTGGACGAGACGAGATGCACTTTCCACTGGTCTTCCGGTCCAGCAGACGAGCCACACGAGTCCCGGTCTTTGAGCATCCCATGCTAGGAGTTGTGTTGTTGCCTTTTCTTCAACTTTTTGAAACGAAGTAGAGGGTAGAGCCGGGGCTGATGACACGCTGGGGATGGAAAAGGATCGTTGGGGCTTCAGTGGCTCTTTGAGACTTGGCTGAGGAAAGTGTATCACCAAGACGGAGAGGAAGAAGGGTGTGTGTGGGCAAGGTAGAAGAGAAAGCATGTTCTTTGTCTAGACTAGCGATGCTCTTTTACGTCCATTAGACGTGCCCGAGATGTATATTCTTTTTTCTCCATTCCTCTCTGTCTCTCTGTCTCTCCGTCTCTCTCATTGTTCAATGAAACCGGTCGTCTCCCTTTGCCGGATGACTAGTAAATGTTTCTTTTCTTCTCATGTTGACAAATTCTGCTTCTTATTCTGTCCTTTTTGACGATACTTCTTTTTAGTTACTCATTCGGTTCCTTCTTTTTTTTTTCTTTCTTCAGTTACATATGTCCAAAGGACGGTGGCATTGGTAGAATACTTTGCACCTGGACAATTTTGTCCAGATAACAAGACGAAATGATAAGACGGACAGAATGACTAGTCTCATCGAGAAGTGTGTTTGTGTTTGTGTGTGTGTGTGTGCGTTGGCTGGATGCCTTTTGCTCCAGTCTTTGTGCTTTTTGTCTTGTCAATATTTGTCCTTACACAACGTTGTGTTGTCTCAATCTTCTTATGGATGTTCATGATGCTTCTGTTTGGCGTGTGACCCTGCTACCTGACGTCTGAGGCTTCGTCTTGAGCTACGACAGGGAGGTCTTGTTGAACGTTTTACATACATCTGGATGTCCTCAGATGGGAAAAAACGCTAGGATTGACAGGTGTTGGGTAGCAAAAGGTTCATCTACCCTACTCCATTTGTCAAACAAAGACTACAAAGAAAGACTTCATCTAACCCATGGTGTTTGTCAAACAAGACTATAGAGAAAGAATGACGAAGAGAAAAGGAAGACATGCCAAAAACACATCCCCAATCGCTCAGCTGCCTAAATCTTCATCAAGAGCCCCAGTTGTCAACCCTATGGGCTACCTCGCCTCCGACGAAATCGTCGCCGCCGTTCAATCTTTGCTTTTCCAAAAGAAAGTGAGTCAACTTAGCTGCCTGATTCATCTTTTCCTCACCATCACCATAAGCCAATCCCATGTCCGCATGCCTCCAGCAAAGAGAAAGGCAGAGATCGATGAATAGTAAACAAGAGGTCCCGTTTCCAAGTAGACAGAAAAGACAAGCTGTTACCTACGAACAGGTAACCAACGCGAAACTCACCGTATGACTCTTCTCATTGCTTGTTTCAGGTATTACCTGCATAGAACGCAGAGAACAAGACCAATCAGACGTTGTCAAAGGCTCTACAGCCAAGGCCCCGTGAAAGAAGCCTAGAACCGTGGAGAAGCAGTTCCGCAAGGCAAACTTCCCTTTCACGTGTGGAGTGTATCCAATGCGACGCCCTAGAAAGCCGAGAATAGCTTCTCAAGCAGGGGGGAGAAAGCAGGGAGAAACACCCGCATAGGATGGATTGGGTGTATGCTATATGTGATGCGCGCACTCTGAGCAGGGGACGCGATAAGCAACAGCGTAACATCAGAACGCAAGGAACATGTGTAGAGCAAGCCAAGCAGCTTCTATGAACGTTGCACTGCTTTAGCGAAGATGACGATGGTGGGGATGACCAGTGATTGGAGGGTTCGTGCCTAGTTATTCGTTGACGAGTAGAGATGAATGGATGCAGAGTCACGCGCGCAATCTCCAACAAGCTGAAATGCAGCTGAGGGCATCGTGAGAGTTCGAATCGAGTCTAGACAACGCCCTGTGTGCGCTCCATTTGAGGCCTCCCCCCTTTCCCTTTTTCGCCAGGGCTGCATACGTGCAGCAAAGATGCAAGACGATGGATCTCGGAGGTTTTGCAAGACCAAGCCAAGCTTTAATGGTCGATCTAGTGAAAAAGGGACGGCGCGGCGACAGGCCACTTTGGGCGACGAGAAGCGAGAGCTTCAAAAGAAAAAAGGGTCGCCAAGGCCATCGCCCTCTTTGATGATGGCCTCGGTGAGTCAGTCGAAATGGTGGAGATGGATTCAACGTATGCAGAGAATAGAATGTTTCAAACGTCCATGTGTAAGGCGTAAAACAAACCTGCAAACATGGGGGGGCAGGGGGGGTGTGGTGTGGTGCGGTGTGTGACGGGACGTTGCTTGTTTGGCCAGGTTAGGCGCCCGGAAGAATAATGCCAGTTGGGAATGATCGAAGCCGGGAGCCAAAATCCTCAAATTCCGTCATCTCGAATTGGATACATACTGACGCACCACCTTTATGGGCATCGTTGTTCCGATTTGGGGCTACGGAAGCTCAGCCGCGGGTTCAGCAAGGGCGGCACTTGGTCGCTTGACGGGAAACATGGCCAGCAGACAACAGCGGGAACAGAACAAAGAGAGCCGATGCCTAATTCAGGGCTATCTTTCATGGCAGTATGAGGCTCATTTGTCCCCTGAAAAGCCATGGACCTGCAAGGGCGTAGACATGGGGATCAGGAAAAGCCGAGGGGGGTGTACCGAAGAATACCAATGACGCGGGATGGCGGGTCATTCTCCTGCTGCTGCTGTAGGGGACCACCGGGGCGTGAGCGCCGTCATTAAGCACGTAGAGTTGTCTGTGTGTGCACATACTCGGTCTCGCAACTTCAGGCGTGAGGGAAGAGGTACACGCCGAAGCCGAATGGATGTCGAGAGCCGAAAGAGCAGCAGGCTGCCGGTGGGCAGGGATGGCGAGCAGGCTGCTGACAAACTATGACGGCGGAGATCGTAAATCGCCATGTTACAAATGCTCAATGGCGTGAGTCTCTCTCGACGGACTACAACTCGCCGTCGAAGGAATTGTCAGCGTCTTAGATGGTGCGGAGACCAACGTCTGCCTAGCGGACAGGAGTTGGGGAGCATCAAAGTCTCATGTCAGTGAATCCCGCAGTATTGGCAGCCAAGGTGGGTGATGCTTCGGAGACTGGTTCTGCGTGCTTCGTACTGTATTTGGCTGTTATGGCGATTAGCGAGGCTCTATCGACGAAGATTCGCACAGACGGACGGCGTCATTGGAACTGGAATCATCGAGTCATTCGTCCTCTGTTCCCTCCAGTCCCGGAACCCGCGAGAGACGTCACTACCGTCTCGACACTCCCGCCGTTCTGTTTCGTCGCCGTTTTGCTTTGGCGTGTCCGGAGTCTCCGATGCGGATACCGGATACGGACATGGACGGCGACCGGGGGGGCTGCAAAAGCGGAACCCCATCATCCAGCAAGCCACAGAGCGAGGCGCAGCGAATATGGGGCGTCGACGGCCGGATTTGCTAGTCACCGCTGATGCTCGCTAATGCTGCTGCGCTCGTCAGAGCAAAGGGCACCATTGATTCATGAGAGGCGTGTGCAGCACTTCTGTCAACTATTGTATCAAAGGGCAATGCACAGAATATGATAGCTGGGCGCTTGGATACCTCTCCGTCCGTAGGGGGACCGCTGGTCTCTGGTAGCACGGCAGGGGCGCAAGGAAACGGGCTTCCAAGATGACGACGCCGCACCACCACTGCCACCAGTTGACACAGGTCACGCGCCGACAGCGCCGTGAGCAGGGTTAGTCACCGATATCAAGGTGCAGATCGCAAGTGACGGCCGATGGGTTCCGCGAGGTCATATGCGCTCCTGCGTTCAGGGCCAAGGCGAGGCCATACGGCGCTCGCGGCAGACGGCCGTGTCGTCCTCGTCACGGCGACCGTCGCGCAGCCGCTACTATAACCAGCTGATGCTTCGCTCTAGGGCCAGCAGGGCGGTGAGCAACGCCCCCCCGGTGAAGCTCACGAACGTCGAATATCTCTATTCGTACCTGGGGGGGCATGGCCAGATCCAGATCCGGTCGCTCAGCGGCTCGCATTGTGCTCTGTGCTCCGTCTTTCAGGGCGGCCCGGTCCCGGTTGATGCTTGCGCCGACGTTTGAGCTGCTGCCTTGCCAGAGAGATTATCAGCCCTCTAGACTCCAGGCCTTGGGCAAGTCAAGCCCGTATGAGTTTCCCGCCAATGAACAGCCGGGAGCGCGTCTATCGCTTAAACGTCTTGGTCTGATCAACCGCCAGGAAGCAGCTGTGGCGGGCTGACAGTTTTCGGGCCCCAGCTCATCCGGCCTGGCTGGTTCCACTCCATCGACCCTAAAAGCCATTCCCGAGACATGCGTTGAGATGCCATGAACCCTACCTAGTAGGACGGATTGTAAAGATGATGGCCGCCAGGAGGACTAGGGGCTGTCAAGACTCACTATAGCGTACCTCGTAGCGTACCCGTAGCGTGCCATGAGCTCTGAGCTGATGACATGCCGTTTCCTCCCCTCTTCTGTTCCCGGCTCCTTTCAGAAACATATCACATTCCCTTTGGTGGTCTACACCACTGGTCGCCACGAAGCTCGTCTTGTCCTAGTCGGCGTTGTTAGTCACAAACTCTAATCCTTCTCTCCTTGTATCGTCAAGCCAATAGATACCTATTTTTGCCATATGTTGCCAGCTAGCAGCATTAGATCGTGCCGGTCTGCTGGGCGCTTCACCAAACAGGCAGTGACAAGAGCGTCAGAGGCAGCATTAGATGGGATGCCATGTAGGGATAGGCGCGTTTCAAGTCGACGGCAGGCCCCAGCACGCCGGACTGGGGAGCAAAGATCAAGGTGGGAGTCAGGGTGGGAGATGAGACGGGAGGGAGGGTAGTGATACCAAGGCCTTGGGTTGAACCCAACAGGCGATCTACAGTAGTGCGGTTCCTATATTTGGCATCAACCTTGCGGGGGTCCCTGGCACCGTCCCAGAGCCAACCTCGTCACCCGTGCGACCGTTGCACGATCGCTTGTCAGCAGTGATACGATACGATAGATCCCGACGTTGTTGTTTAGTACATGGGGGCAGAGCGTACCGCGCACTTCCACCGAATGCCTCAGGCATTTCTCTGAAATGCGAACGTGGCGGTTTGCTTCGCAGCGAGTTCTCCTTGACACCGTTGACTCTCAAGCTTGCCATTTCGCAGATGACCGAAACCGCCATTGCTCATATGCCCCATGTGTGATGTTGAAGTCTTGGGTTTACCATAGCATCGCCTCCCGTGGCCCCCAAGCTGCATGTCTTAGACAAGGCAGCATAACCTACGAGCGTGTGTGTTCTATTCTCGGCCAGAGCATCACGGTCCTGGAGGAGGTGGTGGTGGTGTCCGCAGGCTAACTCGCTCGTTGCGGCCGTAGGGTGGTGGTGTGAGTGTAAGTCGCATTCAGGTACCTGGTAGCACAAAGGGACCCTTGAGCCCGGGGGTGATAATCATTGGATTGGAAAGGCACATGGCTTTTCTCGTCAACATGCGTGCCAACTGCATTTGCCGCGGCACAATGCGGTAGGTAGCAATTGAGCACAAATGATGGGGAACCTGGTATGGCCAACATGTAAGATTTTCGACGCCGGTTGCCTCCGCATTCTGGCTCGGCACAGACGCCTGTCCCAACCGTCTCTCCGGGACGGCCCTGTTGGCCGCAGCTCTCAAGCGCAAGACGGGACGAGAAGCTACCCACTCGCTCCCGGAGGCGGCGGCCTCACGAGTCGGCCGCCTCGTGGCCTATGGAGACATGACGAGACGGGATGCAGAGATGCGTTGGGTCCCGGATTCAAGCATTCCTGGTGGCCGGCTAAATTGTGCCCCAAACCAGAGTGCAGCGGCAACGGTTCGGACCAGCTTCTTCTGGACATAGGGCTGGAATAACAGCTAGAAATTTCTCGAGGAAGCACCAGTCATGCAACCAAAGGCATGCGGCCGCCAGGGCGGCCAGTCGCGAGGCGAGGTTTTCTGGAGACGTGCAGTGTCGAGTCCCCACGATAATCAATCCAACCAGGAGTACTATGGCGTGGTGAAGAGATCAGCCATTGGAGCGCCGGCTACTCCGTGACTGTTGGAGAAAATACACGTACACTTGGCAGCTGGCAGCTTCCCACTTTCTACCTGGTGGCTCGCAGCATCTTGCATTTCATTGCCCAAAGGGGCCGTAAGGCTGAGGCTGTTGTCTGCATCTCGTCCCAATCGGGAGTCAGGAAGGCCCATCTCGGAAGAGAGAAGAAAAGAGAAACGTCGCGGTGGTGTCACTGCATCTAATGTGAAACATGACATGGCGAAAGCCAGCCACCGTTCAAGACCTAGGCAGGTTCTCCGGTCAGTCAAGAGATTGATCGGCGTTGGCCCATTCCAGGGTGAACAGAGTCACTATCGTCAAGCGCGAGAAAGGAAGCAACACCGCGATATTCGCACTCTAAATAATGCAGCTGCGAAGACAGTATATGCCTCCTCAACTCATGCATCCCGCTTCTGAACGGTGAGCAATCTGTACAACTTCAGCGGACGCCGCCTTCGGTCACGGTGAGAGTAGTGGATGACGATGTCTGACGGATCATACCTGGCTGATATGAATGCATCACAACAACATCGCCTTGTGACGGACGGCGGCTAACGAGGCATGGGGGATGCTCCCTCGTCACAGCCACCGTGGAGCCGAGTGAGATCTGGGAGAGAGGAACGCTGTTGAGTCGACAATGATGACCCTTGTGGCTCAGCACCGGGATCGAGGCAGGGCTTGTTCTGTGGCTCCGTGCTGCTTCAGATCCACCTTTTGCTCGGCTCTCGTGGCTGATCCGGTCGTATCCTATGTATGGCGTATGGCGTGCCGGGTAGTTCCCTGCACCGTCGCACTCGAGTTGATCGTCCAGACAATGCGTACAACGAACCTCGTAGCAGTAGGCAAAAAGCGAGAAGTATTCCATACGGCTTCCAAGTTTTCATCACCGAGAAGTTCTCGTCGTTTAGCTTAGTGGACGCTGACCACGGAGCGTCACTCGGTTGCATCGCGGCAATCCCTTCGTTGCCAGGCGAATTTGTAGATCTTCATCCGTAAAGAAACCCCGGGGAACTATCAAGAGAACAGGTATGACGTGCTGCCTCAAAAACTACCTGCGCCCTAGCGTCCTGGAACATCCGAATCTGCCGTCATCTGACGCTCCAATCCGGACAGAAACCTGGCCGGTCTGTTAGAGGCGGCTGCTGTTTCGGACGGCCTTGGAGAGACGAGATTTCCCAACTTCAGATGCATCTCAAGCAGCAACAAGACCTGTCGCGGGCATCTTGACCGCCAATTTCGTGAGGCCGTAATCCGTCTCTTTTCCATTTGCCGCCTGATTCGCGACGACCGAGCCGCACGGGAAGCGCATCTCCGTCTGCTGATGCTGACGGCGCCGACGACTGCGGTCGCATAGCGGGGTCGCGATTCCATCGCAGGAACCGCCTTGACCGGGAAGACGCATGAAGCAATGGATGGAGATTATATCGCCGCTTGGAGGGAAAAGGAATCGATGATGAAGACAGAGTCAGGCATGATGGAGAAGGCTGGTGAGCTGCGCGGTCACAGGCCGATATTGTACGAAGCGGTAAGCGAGGGCGTGGAGTGGGAAGGAACTGCCCGACTAGGTCTTGTAAGTTGGCTTTTGGAAGCGCGAAACGTGCCTTCTGGGGACGGGTAATTCATGGAAAGAGAAGTCACGATTGCGCCTTTTCTTGCAAATGCTATTAGGTACTTCCCATGAAAGTAAAATAGGGAGTCACGACGGGAGATGTCCATTTGCGGGAACAATGGAAGTTGCGTCTTTGCCAGTGCTGCTGTTGAGGAAAGTGCTGCTCTACTCGAGTACTCGGAGGATTCACTTTGTCTGCTGCACCGTCTAGAAACCCCCACTGCTTTGGTATACACGAGAGTCAATGCCGTGCTCTCTCAGTTGCGGAATGATCCCCGACTCTGTGCAGAGGCTGTTGGAAAAGACGATGCGAATAAAATAAGTATTGCCCTATAATCGCGACTGTCCGTGTCTTGCTATTGCCTCGGCACCATCCGGGATGCACGGCCATCCCCAAGCTTCGGCATCGGCAGAGCCCATTCGCGACCAACAACACCAAGCGACATGACATGTGTGAGCTGCTGGTTGATGAGGTATGTCAAGTCTCTCCAAGTGACGCATATTCGTTCCATTCCTGATCCCCGAGAGAGAGTTCCAATGATCTCGGCTTGTCCACGGACATGGAAATCGTGGCATGTGCCGGCGCAAGTCAAATCATGCCTGCATGGAGCGGTTGGCTGATGCTCTGCAGGGCCGTTTCGCACACAGCCCGTCTCTTGGTGTGGAATCGTGACATCAGAGCACACAGCAGGCATTCAGGCAGCCGCTCCCGAAGAGACTGAACCCCAAGCGTTTGCTCAACACAATCAACGGCCCCTCTCTTCTCTATTCTCCGCCCACCCGGCCGCGAGTACGCATACCGAATGGCTGGCCTGACCGTCCTGCATCGAATCCCACACCGAGAAGCCCGCGGCCGCAATTTGGAATTTGGCATACCCCATTGGAGCCTGTGTGTCTGGTTCTTGGCCTTTCTGTCCCTCTGAGTAATTGGACTCTTCTCGACTCCTCGCGCCGTCTGCTGCTCGACTATTTTGTCCCAATGCAGCAACAGCCGCCTGATGGCGCAAAGCCTGACACGCCGCTGCTTGGCTGTGATGCTGTCGCTGCCGCTGCCGGTTACCTCTGGGATGCTGCTGCTGCTGCTGCTGATGATGATGATGCTGATGATGCGCGCCGCGCCGTGCTGTGCTGTGCCGCTCGTGGCCCCTTGCAGCTTTGCAGCGTCTAGCGGGCGATGCCCGGTAACACTGGAGGGAGCGTTGACAACGCCAGTACAGGCACGACTCCGCAGTCAGTCAAGGTCACTCAAGGAGACACGGCGAGCTGACATGCTGCACACCTCCCCTTCACACCTCCCCCCCAGTTCAGCCTTGCTGCAGGTCAACTTTGAGGCCCCCAAAGGGCTTCTTCCCACACCCCGGTCAAAGGCCAATGACCCGTGCGCTGGGTGACTCTTCCCAGGCCCCCGAAGCCCTGCCCGTGCTACTCGTGGGTGTCATGCCCAGGACGTTCGTGTGTGCAGTACCTCAGACGCCGCGCTGGACTCGCTGCGCGTGCGAGTACCCTCCGGCGACCGCTGTGCTGCGCCTTGAGCGTCTCCGGATCCCCTCTGGAGCCATGGTCGCCGGTGGGAACAGCTCCGAGGACCGCCACACTCCCTTGTCCGCAGCGGACCCTGCCCGCCATTTTGCAGCCACGGCGCCTTAGGCCTTATCAGCTAGTGCTAGCAGCAGGTTCCCATGTTGTGCTCTAGCAATGGCCCTTTGCAATGGCCTTTTGCAAGTCACCTCGCCAAAGGCTTGTGCGGCCTGAGTGTTTGCAGAGCTAGAACAGCCAGTTGAGTGTTCTTGGACGTTCTTTGGGCTTCTTTTGGCGGGTTCGGTTTCGGCGCGCCGCGGTTCGTCCGCCGGGCTGGCATCGAGCTTGGTGCCTTGGACCTGGCAGCCTGCCTGCACTCGAAGAGCTCTGCGCAATGGAGTCTGCCGACAATGACTCCCTCTTTGGCAGCCATTAAACATTCAGATACATCCAAAACTCCGCTACAAAGCACGGCGGCCTCGGAGCTTCTGGCGGTAAGTATCACCAGCGTTTTTGCGTCTCTGGGCTGCTGATTCTTCACAGTATTCGGCAGCTAGAATTACAGCAGCACCACGACTCAGTCTACTTGCAAGAACCCTGTTTCTGGTGCTGACCCGAGGGTCCTGCATGCCTCGCGCTTACATACATGCGATACTTGCCCGCGCACACGCACTACATGCACACACAAGGTACTTTTCTTCTTGTTTCTCCATCTGCTTTGTCCGCCTTGCCTGGCGCTCCACCAGCCAGCCCTCCCGCAACCCACGCGGTCCAAGGACGAGGGTTTGGTACCGGCCCATCTACCCATGCTCCCCAGAAGCGTCCGATGGCCTTACCTTGCCTATGGGCGGGGGCGTGTTCGTAGCATTGTCCGCGCTGTGCATCCCGGCCATGCACACCTCCTGGCCCTGTCCTGTTCCTTTCTGGGAGTCGACAAGGCAAGTCGTACAACGGAGGGCCCTGGTCCTGCACACGCCTCGTCCTGGATATGCTACTGTGAGTACCTAGCGGTACCAGTAATGCTCTACCGCAGACTACCGATCACCATGGTACCTTGAGCACCTGGACCTGGGCTTGGTTCCGGCTCCCGCTCGTTGTCGACTCTAGGCTACGATGGCTATAAGGCTGCGATGCCTCGTCGCTCTTGAGCCTATTCTGCATCCACAGTCACACTCCCATCACTTTCATCTCCATAGCCATCCGGCAGTTTCCTTTACAGATCGGTTTCCTTGCCTAGTTTTATATTCCTATTTCCCTTGTCTGTGCCATTTGTCTGTCTTGCTCCTTTCTCCTCAGCATTGCCCGTCTTATAAAGAGCTATACCCGCCAACGTCGAGAACAAACTCTCCTTCTTGTCAAGGCATCAACTTCCACCTACACAAACAGGCCAACAACCAAGCCAACTCGCCCCCTCGACCAACAACAGAGCACCCCTACCTCAGTTCTTCAACTGCTTTGCCCCAACAACACTCGTTGGCCTACGATACAGATCCGGGGAGCCTTTGCCGGCTACTCTTCCACCGCCCTCTTTCGCATGCAGCCATCGACAACTGGTCGGCCAACACTCTATTTCAGCGCTTCTTTACAACCTTGAGCCATCATGTGCTACCAACTTGTTGAGCTCTACTCGGCTTGCCGCTGCCTCTACTACCAACACGCCATCGACCGCTGCGCGGCATACGGAAGGCCAGGCCACAACATTGAGCAGCGCACAATCTACGTCGGTTATGCCTGCAGTGCGCACACAGGCCACAGTGCCCATCACGCACACGACTTTAGCTACTCAGACTCGGGTTACGGTAGCGGCCACTCCAGCCGCAAGAGCTACCGATGATGGGTGTTGTCTTCGGTAGCGGGCCCCCTGGCATGGCACTTTTCGCGGCTTCTTCGCTTCGAGCTGGACGACTGGATTGCGTTTCTATACTCTGCCAATCCGTCGTCCATCCTCCTCATGCTCGTCCGCCACGGCCGTCAGAGTGCCTTGTCCAATCGCGCTGACACGAATACATGTTGACACAACATGTCCACGACCTCTCCTCTCACCACCTTGACCTACATCACGACGTTACTAAAGACACGGAAAACAATGAAACAATGACGACCTTTCATTCTCATCGGAGCCCGTCCCTTGACGATGTTATGATGCGCCACGCCGACGACTCCACTTGCCTCCCGGCGTCATACCTTGGGCTGGGCATAAGCGACTGATGCGATATGAAGCGCCGGGTACATCACTTTCTTACCTACGACATTCGACGTCCCTGTTTCTGTTTCATGGCGATCCTCTCCATTGTTTAGAGTTTCGATTTGCATAGCATCCGGATTAGGACCTTTCTTTTGTCTTGTTGATTTTGGGCTTGGGCACGATAACGAGAGACACGGCTGCTGCTGGGAGAGCGATTGCGTCCTTTTTCCTTTTTTTCCTCTCTTGTCAAATTTTCCCTCCTCATTTCTTTCCCTTTTACTTGTCCATTTTCTGATTTCTCGGACCGCCGCAAGGCAACCTGGACCATTGTTGTCACCTTTTTTCTCTTTTTGACTCTACGGCCAACTGGATTGGCCTCGGAATACACGGCATGGCATGGCGATAGACTACCTCATCTTGCGGATTGATTTGCAGCGTTTCCTTTTTCTTCCACTGCTATTTCCTCTCTCTCTCTCTGGTTTTCTCTGTCCCTTTTCTCCTTTCACTGCTGGGAATCCGGGCCGATTTTAAGACGGCATACACTGGGCTTGGGGATTCTTGGGTCTGCAAGAAGGGCCACACTATGCACCTGGTGTTGCATACGTTGCCAACCGGTAATGTCTTATCTGGGTGTGCTTTTCTTCCTTGAATTCAGCGTTTGGCCTCGGCGGTGCGTGCACTGCAGTAGGCGGGCCTGATTTCAGCTCAAACCGTCGTTGTCTCTTCTCTTGTCCTTTTCTCTATTGCTTCTCTTTGCTTTGTCTTTCCTTGCGAACAAGTTGGCTTGTTTTTTACTTGTACTACCACCACTGCAGTTGGTTAGATGGGTTGCGCTGCGCGCAAGGTCTCAGTGACACCGGTGGCCGGCACCACCGATCAGTTTTCTTAGCTACCTCATACGCGGCATCAGGATGCCGCCAATCAATAGAACAGAAAGCTTTAAGCTAGGTTATTCTTTCGTTGGTTCCCTGTGTGATGTGCATCTTGACTACCTTGTCTTCTCTGTTTGGTTTGTATCACGACTTGGCTTTGTTCCTTTCTGTCTTCTTTACCTAATGGCCACTGCTTGGGATACGTTTGGAGGACATTGCGACGGCTTCGGCGAACCAGACGATACAACGGGGTAATGTAAACCGAGGACGTTGCACGCTCGTATCGATTGCCGATGATTTGCGGATTGGTTACATAAGACATGTTGTCATCGGGATCCCGGGGAGCTGTCAAAACGGAAAAGTCCCCCCCCCTCGCCATCCGACCTGTCAAGCGTTTCCTACTATCTCCGGGCTTATACAGTACGAAGTGCGACAACAACGTGGCATTTAGGCACACTTGTGCTCGACTGCGAGAACAGCGGCTACGATGAGGGACTTTTCCTTCTATTGAGTCGAACAGTTCTTTACTTATAGATACATCGGGTTCTCTCTGACAGTCCTACACCTTTGTCTTGCACTTCTGAATAGACTCGCAGATGACAATGGTGGAATTCCATCGTTAAGAACGTAAGATGGGAAACCTCGCCGGCTTATTTCTCTTCTGGCGTTGTGCTCGGTCAGAAACGCAGTAAGTACTGTTGCGTTTAAGCGAGATGGAGGTGGGATGACGATGGGGGTTCGAGGCCGCGTCCGGACGCCCGTGAGGCTTAAAAAAGAGCGCGGGGTGGGTTCCGCAATAGAGGGGGAAGCGGAAGAATGGCCGATGAGATGGCCTGCTCTCCTCACTTACATGGCACTTTTACAGGAGACGAATTGCCTATCTACCTTGCCTTGACATCAAAAACACGTATAGGGGTAGATTTATCCCGGGCGAAAATGGGGATTGAAGAAATAGAACCTGGCCGCTGAGGGGGCGGCGGTGTTGATCTGAGACCCAGAAACCTTGTTGCATCTGTTTCTTATCAACTGGGCATGCCGTTGAATGAATTGACAAGGAAAGAGAAAAGGAGACAGACACACAACAAGGACATGAAAGAAAGAAACAAACCAGGGGTCAAGAAGGGGAAAGAGGTTGAGGCTGGAACTGGAGAACGGGTAAAAGTGTGGGCTGAGCTATTTTTAGATACTACCTAGGCGTGGGTGATGGGGCTTTCTTCTGCTGCCGAACGTGAGCCCGCAAAAAGAAAACAGGGACAAAGAGGAAAGGCAAGAAAACAAAGAAGAACCGTTTAGCGAGAGCTTTTGCCTAATTGGGAGAGGCGTGGCTTGTGGTTGGCCAGGGGTGGGAATTGTTTTCGAGGAAACAAATGAAGGGGAAGGGGAAGACAAGCGGCGGCTGCGGCTGCGGCTGCGCGCTTGTCAGTGTGGAACGGATTCGGCTGGGGCGGACTTGGTTTTGAGGTACAGTAGTTCACGTAAGGTAGATTCTTAGAAGGGGGTGTAGAAGAAGAAGAATCATGAGTCGCACAAGAAGAAGGTTATTACAAGGTAAGACAGAAGTGTGCGGGAAATGGCATATAGGGGAGAGTTTGGGCTTACCCGTGTGGAAAGGCTTGAGGTTTGATGGTTGCTTAATTTAGATATTAGTAGGTATCTGACGGCATCGGGCCTGTTTCCCATGGCGCGTCTATTCGATCTTGCGGCTAATTTTCCGCGCGCTGAGGGTTGATGCTGATACCACCTACCTGAGGTCACGATGAATATCTACTAGAGAAGATGGATGGATGGTAACTGAATCATAGATGTGAAAGGTAAAAAAACAACTTGACAGCCGAGATTGAAAATCGTTACCTGCCTAGGTACCTATTTTTGATCTCGCCAACAGAAGAAATTGTGGTAGTATAAGTGAGGTAGATACATAGCATGTGCGGAGAATTTCCATCAATTTGGGGCCTCCATCTGCGTGGGTTCGGTTTGCCGTGATCGCTTTTCTTGGTGCATCTTGCGCCGTGATTGGTTCCGGCGAGCTGGGATAGGGAGGGTAGGCGTGAGATGCGCAGTGCAGTGCAGTGCAGCAGCTGGTCTTTTTTTCTGGAAGGGAAATAGCCGGAGGGAGGGGGGGCGGACAGGCGAGACACGCATGAGACACGCATGTATGGTGGTGATGGTGGTTGTATGTCAACGTATGCACATGGTTGTTACATATTGATGTTGATAGATTAGAAGCGCATACACACAAATGGCACAGATGAGATGAGATGGGATCACACTTTCCGGCCCTTCTTTCTTTTCTCCCTGTGGCACAAAGTCATACTACAGGCATACAAGTCACACCTCCCCTGCTAAGCGATCAACGGCTCAGGGCGGAATCGCAAGCGCGTCTGCGGTTCGGGTGCCCTGCTAATAGACGCCTTGGCGCGGGCGATCCGGGCAGTGGTTCTTGGGGGCGATGCTATTCTGTCATCATGGCGCCGTTGTTGCTGTCAAATGATGCGCGGGCGCGCGCCTTTCCGGTGGCTTCGATCAAGCGCATCCTTATTAGTAAGTCGGTTTTTTTAGCCTGCTCTCTTCAGATTTGTCTGACGGTTGTCGGGGATAGGACGGCGATCATTCTTCTGAGCAATCTGCTTTTGTGTGAGCGAATGACGAGACGAGGCAGCGTGCGTGTGAACTTGACGGTGTTACTTCTTTTGGTGGGCTGAGCGGAACAACCGAGCCTCGACAAGATGAACATGAACGTAGTGGTTGAACTTGAACAGGCTTGACAGGGACTCTGAACAGGGACTCTGAGCAGGGACTGCATGAACCCACTGGCTGGGCTGAAGCCGCACAAACACACATGACCCGGAGGCCGTGAACCGGGACGGGGAACCTTGCAGCATTGGCCCTGCAGTTCTGCTGGGGGTGTCTGTTCTAAGGTAATCGTCCTGCTCTGCAAGTTGCTGGGCTGGACACGGACAGGTACTGGGTACCCTGGGTCAATGCCTGGTGCAGCGTTGCAGTGCATCTAAAAGTACAGATCACCCCTGGCATTGGATCCCATGTAAGGCGTGCTGCCTGCCGCGTGAGGCTCTTTTCACAGACAGAGATGGGAAGAGGTCACTGCAGCAGAGTGTCTACCGCACCTTAGGTATGAGACTTGAGGCGGGGAGACCTTCACTGTTGCTTACTCCGGCAGTGCTTCCTCTTTGCGAGCATTTTAGCCGTGCCGCCGGTTGAATAAAAGGGGGAGAATTGACACGATGATTGCTGGGAAATCCAGCGGGTACGGTACCCGGTGGGAGTGAGACGGGCAAATGTCCTACATGTAGGTCCCTTTGGGTTGGATTTTGGAGAGGCTTAGAGCATACAACTACCTGCAGCAAGTGGTTGTGACCTGAATCAGCAGTCATTGCTGTTTAAGGCATGTGTATGTCTCATGTCATGTTCAAGGGCGCGGGGACTTGCGGCCTGCGACTCTACTAAGGCAGACACTGTTGCTATAATCTGCAGGTTTGCGAGGCGTTAGGAGTCAAAGGTCGTCCCCCTCGTAGCATCATCTGGTGCTTCTTAGACATGCTTCACGAAGAATGTGCCAGATATTTCCATGCTTCTCTTTGCCCTTCCATTTGTTCCTTTCTGTTACCCAGGCATCCTACGTGCCGAGGGGGTGGTGGCAGCATTCGGCAGTGTCCCCGGGAGGATTCTGGTTGGGTGTGCGGGCTGCATGCCGAGGAGTCAGAGGCCTTTGTCCTTTTGTCGGCAGTGGCTCGATGTGGGCAAAAGTGCCGCTGAGCGGACTTTGGTGCCTGTTGAGGCTGCTGCAAGAGTCGAGGTCAATTGGAAAGAAACGATTGCTACTGGCTGTTTACTTGCATCCTCGCCATCACCATCTTGAGTATTCTTGCTTCTCCTTTTGCGCCGAGCGACCCCGAAGCCACACTCCTTCCGTGTCAGACTAGGACGGCTAAATAAAGGCGATGCGAAGCAGATCATGGAGAATAAGGCAGCTTCTGATGGTGATGGTGTAACGCTTCCGAGGGGAGCACCCCGATCTCGTCGCATTGTGCCTGACAATACGAGGGGCAGGATGGGGTGGGCTGCGGGGGGGGGGGGGGGCGTTGTGCTATCAACAGGTGGAATGGGGATGAAATGACTTCCAGCGCGGCCTGCATTGCACGAGGCTCTTGTCTCAGGAACACAAGCAGCAGCAGGCCTTTTGCAGGACTGTTACCCTGAGGTGTCAACCCGCTAATAACGATAAGGCTGAGGGATGGTCCCTTGGTGTACCACTGCCACCCTACGTACATGAAGCAGGCCGGCAGTGCTTCTGTGTACGGGTGTGTGCGCAGCGGCTGTGGAACATGTCTGAGCCGAGTGTAGTATTCAAGCATTCACAGGACATAGATGAAGATGAGTTCTAGATGCGCCAGGAATAGGACTCGGCGATGAACATAGCGGACATGGTGAGCTATGACAGACGGGGGCGAAAGGAACACTGGCAGACTCCGGCGTAATGATTGCCTAGAAGCTTCTAGGTGCCGTAAGGGGGTGAGGAATCGTTCCGCGTAATTGGGCAATTTGAGAGCTCGCGGTTGGGACTTGATGTTACGCTGTCAGGGGCTGGATGGTGGCTTCACTCATCATGGTGACAAGGTGAGTGCAGATGTCCCTGTCAGCGTTGCTCCAAGACATGGAAATAATCGCCCTACTTGATTTGTTTGTTTGGGGCCGTCCATGTCTAGATGGCAATTTGTTGGGCCATACAAGCTTGTCTAGGTATCCTCGTTCCTTAGAGACGCTTCGGCGATGCCTTCAACATTGTCTAGTCTCACGAAGGATGGCATTTGCCGTAGCATAGACTTCCAGCAAGCGATCACACTTCAATATGGCACGTCTTGGTGAATTAACGAATCGATCACGGCTCTTTTCCCTCTCTCCACGCCGACGCTGCTACTGTAAAGGGTGACTTGTAAGGCCGTGGCCCAAAACGGGCATATTATGTGATGATACACGCCCTCCTGTCCGACCTAAAGTCATCAACCACACAGCTTTCAGCATCGAGGCAACATGGAATATGATTAGCTAGTTCCGCACGTCTGCAGGGCGCACTTTGTCCCTGCTACTCTGCCTCTGCCGCTTCGACTCTGAGTGGTCCCCTTTTACCCCCTACCGTCTCTCCCATGTGTGTGTGTGTGTGTGTGCCTGAACGAGCTAATAGCTGACCGGATTTGATTCCGGGTTCCGACTCCTTTATCTGTTGCGGAAAGATATGGGGAGAAAGGGGTACCTGAGTAGAGGGGATGGACAAGAGACGGGAGGCGTGAATGAGTGAGTGAGTGAGTGAGCGAGTGAGTCGTTTACTGAAAGACTGGAGATGAGGCGTAACTTCAGGCACCTCCCTGGATAGAAGAGAAAAGGTACCTCAATGTACCTCCTCGCCCATCCCGGCATCTGGGAACTTGGAGATCTGGGAATGTGCATCCCACGGCTCGCCAACCCTCGCCAAGCAAGAGCCAGCTGTCAACAAAGCCGATAAGCGGGAATCAACACAATCTGCCACAAACCGCAACCCAGCCTCATCACAGCCATTCTCTCTCTACCCATCACCACCAACCTCATCCGCCTCCTCTCCCTTCACGGCATCCCTATCGCTCCTCCTACCTCTCCACTCTTTCACTGTATTCTTCTACTCATGACAATATCGACATATTCCTGCATGCTCACCGGAAACTGCGTGGTTCCACAGCTTCCTCTGCCCTCTCATTCCGCAAGACCCAGCAGGCCGTCTTCTCCCTGTATCATCCAGCACTCGATCTAGCCAACGCTTTCGCTCTCTGCTTCGGACGCCAATATCGATCAATCATTGGTCCATTGGGGCCGGGTTCACTCTCGCGGAGAGGTGCCCCAGCCAGGAGCCCCCTTTCCTTTCTGCACTCCTGCATATCGCATCTGTACTCGAGACACGCCTCTTGTCCGGCCCGTGTACTCGCACGTCCCGAGAGCACGGGATAGACATCGCCAGGAGGTGTTGCTCCTGAACCTGTCCCGCGGCACCCCGGCCTAGTGGCCACGTTACCAAGCCGACATGGAAACTAGAGTCTTCGATCAGATGCCGGCACCGAGCGACCACCACTCTCTGACCTCTCTCAGGCCTACGCAGGACGATGTGACAACTGACGCAGCCGGAACGTCCGCTAGCCGGGCTGTTGCTCTCAGACACAACCTGCTCCAGCCGTCGGCCAACGGCCCGACCCTTGTCGACAGAGACTTGCCCGCGCCGCCCGCCATCAGCCGGGTTCCTCCTGTCAAGAGGCTGTCCCAGACGCCCAAGCTAGAGGCTGACAGTTGCGGCTCTGTCCTCCGTCAAGCGGCTTCTGTGCTGCCGCAGCAAGCTTTTCCTGTTCTTCATTTCGAAAAGAGAGCGTACTCGTCGCCGATGAGCCTCATCGACCGAGATCGTGTCAACCCCTATCTGCATGGAGGCGACATGCAGGCCGACGAAGAACATCTTGGGCTGTTGGAGGGTGGTGATGCCTGCGATTACGGGGTTCAATCACCGGGAGCTCGCACATTTTCTTCGTCGAGCCATCCCTCGTCACCAATGTCCGATATCTCCATGATGAGCGGTGAGGTGCATCGCGTCATGTCCAGTGGTGATATCTCCGTCACCGAGGTGACGGTGCCGGTCCATCGGCACCAGGGCCACAGCATTGCTGTCAAGGTTCGTCCTGCATTTTCCTACTATCCGACTTATCATCCTGTGATTTCAGGAGAGCACCAGCGCGGGCTCAATTATCGACGCTCTGCCAACAAAGCTCGGCCTTTCAGCCCGGGGGCCGACGACCCCAGCTCCGCAATGAATCGGGAAGATGATTATGATACGGTCGACGGCCTAGATGCTGCGGTCCCGGCGGCAGATGATCGCGACGGTGAGCACGGAGGTAGCCGCAGAAAGGTACTGTTTCCGACGTTGAAGATCGGCGCGTTTCTGCCTGAATTGCACCAGGAGGAGGACACCCATCGTCACGGGCACAGCCCAAAGGTCATGCCCTTTACTAGAACGACCGATGAGAGTGTCGTTTACGCTCCAAACTCCTCGCTCCTTGCCGAGGATAGCAAGGTTGAGCAGCAACAAAACTTTGGGGCTTCCATCTCACACGAACGTAAAGAGTCCGCTCCTTCTCAACGTCACGTCATTTATTCCCCTATCCCCGTTTCAAAGGTTCGCCCCATCTTCACAGCTCAGCCCTCATCGACGAGTGGGCATGAGAGCCATGCTTTGGCATCAAAGGTCCGATCCGTTGGTGAAGCGCCCAGCGCCACGGCTCCTCAGGACAAGCCATTCTTTCCTCGGAAATCGGGTCAGTCCCTTCACTCATAGGAAGGAAGCTTGAAGAGACAGGCATCCAATGGATCGTCAGCGCGAACGCAATCTCTCGGCTCGACGTTGGATTACAAGCGCACTGCTCAGTGGCTTCGCGACATCCTCAAGTACCCAGAAGCCTATACGACCAGATACACAGAGCTGCCGTCAAAAGACAAGGCCAGAAGATCATTCTCAGCAGAGCACCGGCGGCATTCCGAGACAGCATCGTCCAGCTTGCTCCCATCCCGCCGTATGACGGGTCAGTCATCTCATTCGGCGAGATCCGAGCCAAAGATTGATCCGTTGATATTCGAGCGAGCGGTCAATGACCTCGAAAAGCTGATGAACGAGGCCATTGCACTGGCTTCCGAGGTAGTGCAACAGCCTGACCCTCCTCCATGCCCCAAGGCTCATCATCAGCCGTGCGTCAATCTGCATACTCGCCGTGAAAGTGTGCCTGGTGGCCAGGACGTGGCTTCTCAGGATGATACATCGGCCTGCACTCGGGATAGTCCCGTCGCTGACCTCCACCAAGAGGCACAGCAGAAAAGGCCCCTGTACCAGCATGCAGCCACTTATACCGGTGCGCCTGAACGTCCACGGCTGAACGAGATTCTGCACAAATATTCCAGTATATATGATGACACGTCTATAAGAGGATATCCGATGCAGACGGTAACCCCACCTCAGACTGCAGCCGAAGCATCCCTCCTTGTTCCCGGAAGACGATCAAGCATCAACGTGGAGGGTCAGTCCGTGCCGGCCCCTCAGAAAGCTCCGGCCCAAACGCCCAAGTTGAACCGCAAAAGGCCATTTGAAGAACTCACAAGGGCGAAAAGGGATGCTCCCGTTTTGCAATCCAAAGCCCGTCAGAGCAAACCGGTTTCAAGGAACTCACATGCAAGGCATAGGTCACATGAGTCTGGCGAAGACGATGCTCCCCGTGAAGCTGCCAGTCGTCGAAGGTATGCCGAGCGCGGCATCAGCCTTCGACGGCGCTCTCATGTCAGCCTAAGGGGTGCACAAGGGTTTAGTCTGGCCGGCTCACGCAAACGGCAACCAACTGCCAGAGACTGGTCGCCAGTCCGCAAGAGATTCGTCGCTGCCGTAGCTTGCTTAAGCACTGCCCTGATTGGTATCATATTGGGCATCTACGCAGGCTTGGTCCCTTCGATTCAATACTACATCATCGACCAGTCTCACGCCACTGTCCATGGAAACACGGGCTGTTTCTTGGGCTTAGCACTGCCGACCTTCTTTCTGTGGCCGCTTCCTTTACTGCACGGGCGGAAGCCATACATCATGACGAGCCTTGTGCTCGCCATGCCTCTCCTGTTCCCACAAGCTCTCGCGGTCAACACTCAGAGGCTTTCCAACACGGGGTCGTGGAGAGCCATGCTTCTTGCGTCCCGAACGCTCATGGGAGGCTCACTTGGGTTTGCCAGCATGAATTTCCACTCGACCCTGATGGATCTCTTTGGAGCCTCTCTCATGAGTGCAAACCCTCACCAAGAAGTGGTTGACCATTACGACGCGAGGCGGCATGGCGGCGGCATGGGAGTCTGGTTGGGCATTTGGACATGGTGCTGGATTGGATCTCTAGGCATCGGATTTCTCGTCGGCGCCTGCGTCATTGACAGGTATCCTCCGACATGGGGGTTCTACATCAGCATCATGATGATTGCCGTTGTGCTCATTCTCAACGTTCTCTGCCCCGAGGTCCGCCGGTCTGCCTTCAGGAGATCGGTGGCGGAAGTCAGAAAGGGAGGCGACATCTCACGGCGTATAGCTCGAGGCGAAATCATGATGCACCGAGTCAAGACGGGTCCGAAGTGGTGGGGGCAAGAGGTCTATCATGGCATCCTGCTGACGCTGGAGATGCTTCGCCAGCCCGGCTTCTTGATTCTTGCCCTCTATTCCGCTTGGATCTACGCACAAGTGGTGTTGACCATCGTACTACTGGGATCATTGACATCCAAGTTTTACAAACTACGATCTCCCAACGTCGGACTTCTCGTTGGCAGCGTTGCTCTTGGAGCCATACTGGCCATTCCCTTCCAAAAGGCCAGTTTCTTCTCCAGATCCCGCCAAGCGCAGCTCAACACCAACAAGGCAACGATGGAGAAAAAGATTGCCTGGTCATCCCATCTTGTCCGGCGCACCATCTTCACCATTCTGCTACCACTAGCAGGAATATGCTATGCCGCGGTGTCCTCCGGGCCCCCGATGCACGTGGGCGTGCCGGCCATCTTTGCCTTTTGCATAGGACTCCTGTCATGCCTCGCTATTGCAGAATGCAACGGTCTTGTGATGGAGTGCTTCGACACTTCTGATCTTTCACCCGGAATGACGGGGCGCCAACGCAGCAAATCGGGAAAGTCTGAAAAGCGAACAAACTACTCTTCTTTCCCAAGAGTCACCGCCGGCTTCGCGGCTATTCATACTCTGGCCTTCATCTTTGCAGCTGGCGCCAGCGCCCTGGGTGGTCTCGTCACGCGGACACTGGGCCAGCAAGTGGCTACGGGAGTTGTGGCTGGCATTCTGCTCATCCTGACCATTATGCTGCTGTTAATCTTGGCTCGGTTTACAGACGTGCAGATCATACCAAATTCCAAGATGGAGGAAATGGACCGGCTGATCGAGGCCCGTCGCAGATCGACCATTCGGCGTGCCTCCATGCCTGACGACCAACAAGCGATGGTGGAGGAGGAAAAGGCATGGCGACCTGCGATGCTCGGGAACCCCATCGGCAAAAAGCGAAGAATGAATGTCTTTGAGCTGGGCAGCATGTCACGGTGGCAAGAGATCCGCAAGAAGAACAAGCTGGTCGACGAGAATGCGCATCTGAACCAAGCGGCGTGGAACCAGGGGCTCGAGGCACTGGATGACAAGCTGAGCGATATGCAGAGTGATGTGGAGGACTTTTTCGGTCTGGGGAGTGTAAAGAAGCGAAACTCGAGGCGTATGCGACCTTCGGACGAAACCAGCGACTCGGCTATGGACATTGAGATGGTCAATATGGGGAATCAACCGTCTGGGGCCAGGCCATCGTCGAAGCGGTTCGTGGAGAGGGAATGCGTCATGAGTCAAACGGTGGCAGAAGAGAATGAGGGCTTGGATGATTATCGACGGAACCGCTGAGCTCAGGCTGGAAGCATGAGTTGTGGGAGGCGTTTGCGGACCACGGATTACCTAGACAATCCTTGTCAATTCAAATCACAGTCTTTTCCTTGATGCAAGTAGTATACTTTCAGAGACGTGTTGCGAATCAGTTCAGATGAGCCCGGTCCGTTGCGTTGTAGTCTGTTTGATGTACATGATGCTGCTTAGAGCAGATGATGTTTGAGAAAAGGAAAGTATTAGATAACAGCAAGCCGGAATATAATATACAAATGTCATGGCCAAACATAATGGAGGTCAATTATAGCAGGAACCCAGAAACAATAAGAATACATAAGCCCAGCGAGCGTGCTCTTCATATGCTTAGCACAAGAAGGGGTAACAGTCTTCCACTGTCTCTTCACCCAAACTGGCCTTTCTCGTCGTATATATATACAGATACAACTACCTTCCCTTCTAGGTAGATAGGAGTTGTATGGATGTGCAAAAGACATACGTTTAATTACTGCGCAATGAGAAACAGATCGTCTCCCCTCCTCGTAGGGGTAAGCCTAGGCTTCCAGACGGGCGTGGCAGGCAGCTCGGCCGGTTCCTGCGGGGGAGGCGGGAACTTTTTGGGCGAGTCGACGACGCGTCCTTGCGTTTGTTCGGCTGGCTGTGCGGCGGCGGCGGGAAAGGGGATGGAGTTGTGGCGGAGCCATTTGCTTCTTGCGGACGGATTGTTGTTGTTATTGCTGCCGGCGCTGTTGATGTTGGTGTTGTTGGCGGTGGTGGTGGCGGTTGAGTAGATTGATGAGGATGCGGATTGGGGGACGGGGATGGAGAGGTTTGCGGCGCGGGAGGGGCCGAGGCGTTTTGCGAGGAGGGAGGATGAGGATGTTGACGCTGAGGATGATGAGGTTGCGGAGGTTGTTGTTAGGAGGGGGGGTTGGAGGGGTGGGGTTGTGGAGGAGGGTTGGATGGAGAGGTTTTGTTGTTGTTGGGGCTGTTGTTGCTGTTGTCTGCGTTGTTGAAGTTGCTGACGCTGAGGTTGCGGTTGGGGTTGAGGTCGCTGTTGTTGTTGTTGTTGTTGTTGCTGCATAAAGGGGGGCTGGTGATTACGTGGGTGATGGTGCGGGTATCTGTTCGTCTGGGGAGGATAGGGGAGGTTATACGTCGAGGGGGCTTGTTGGGGATTCAGGTCCGGCAGACGGGTCTGATAGGGGTACCCCGAGGAGTCAATGTTGGGTCTGTAGGCCGTGGGATGGGGAGGGAGACGGTAGGGCTTGGAGTAGTTGTTTGACGACGGGGGCCTTTGGGAAGAAGCCTGCGCGGGATATCGTTGCTGCTGCTGAGGGGGGTAGGTCCTCGGAGCGGCTTGGGACGATGATGGAATGTCTTGTTGTTGTTGTTGTTGTTGTTGTTGTTGTTGGGGGAGCGTGTTGCTGCGCGGGGGCTGGACGTATCGCCTGTTGCTCTTGTCTGGGCGAGAGGGCGTGCTTTCTGAGCGCATCATGGGAGAGCCGGTGCGGATTGCGTCGGGGGCTTGTTGTGCCAGACGCGGGCTGATGAGCTTTCTGCCCTGTTGCTGCTGCTGCTGCTGCCTGGGCATGTTGCCGTCTGCAGAGGACATTGTGCCGGCTGCGAGGGGAGCGCCGAAGCTGGGGCTTGCTTGCGCGGGACGGCCGTTGCCTGCTGAAGGAGGCGGAGGAGGGACGGCAACCTGCAGGCTGGCCGGGATCTTGGGGTACTGAGTCGGCGAGCGGCCCTCCCTTGGTCGGAGGGCCTGCGGGGATTCCACCACGGGCGAGAGACTGCCCGGCTGCTGCTCGGGCGGGGGAGGAGGGGAGCGCAGGTCGGTGTCGTCTGTGGACGTGGAGATGGTCGTCACGCCGCTGTCCGTCGACGTGATTCTCGGACGAGTCAGGGATCGCGTCGAGGACCGGCGGTGGGTTGACGAGCGACGGGGGAAGTTGCTGCTGTTGTTGTTGTTGCCGACTCCGGAGAAAAGGGGTCGGGGGGCATAGGGCTGCTGCTCCCGCTCCCGCTCCTGAATCTCTTCGTCTGAAGACAGCGACGGCTCGACGGCTCGGATGGTCTTTTCGGGGGCCATTTTGATGCCCAGGGCGCTTTGTCTGTTTTGTTGGCGAGCGGCCTTGGCTGCTTCGGCCGCTCTGTCATTGTCTCTCCGCTGGCTCGCGGCCTTGACCAGCGCCAGCGCACCAGCCGCCTCCGTGGCCAGCCCCAGCCCGGCCACCAGCTTCGGGGCCGCGGACCGGGGAGCGGCCGTCAGCGGGCTGACGGATGCCTCGAGCTCCGCAATCTCCTGGGCCCGCGCCGGGTCGCCGAGCCTCCAGTTGCCGCTCCGGTCCGCGACGTAGTAAGGGGCCGCCGCCGAGGGGGGGTCGTCCGAGGGCGGCCTCCAGACCTGGCCCACCGGCGAGACCGAGATCCTGCCGTCCTCTTCAAACTCCGTGGTGGAGCTGTCGTGCCTCGTGACGACGGGGACGAAGGGCTTGAAGTTGCCCGTCTTGGGGATGAGCAGCTTCAGCGGCAGGGGGGATTGGGGTTGCTTGCTCTGAGGGGGGGTGAGGTTTCGCGGCCGGATGATGGATGGCTGAGCTGGTGCCGGCTCGCGTAACGCGGGATGGATCTGGGATGGAGGCAGCGGTTGGGGTTTCTGCTGCTGCTGTTCGGCTTTGGGCTGTGTGGGCTTTTGAGACGAAGACGCAGTGATCGCTCCGCTCATGGCTGCCCCTGAGGCTGCGCCAGCTGCCGCCCCCATGATTGCTGCAGCACCGAAATGCGAGTCTCCGTCTCGACTTGGCAGCGACACCTCGAGCTTCGGAGGCCCCCGATCCATGACGGGCTTGGCCGGGAGAAGCTTCGACAGAGGCCGCGCGGACGTCGGTGTCGGCGCCCGGGTCACGTCCCGCGTATGAGAAGGCGATATCGCAAGGCCAATGGCACTCGGTCTCCAGCTCGCCCTGTTATACCACGACTTGGTCGGCGTCGGCACCGGTCCCGGGTTGAGCGGCGCCCGGAGCTGGTTCGTGATCCAAGAGTCGGTGCCTCCGCCGCCGCCGCCGCCGCCGTGAGGCCCCTTTTCCGTGCCGAAGCTCCCCGAGTCCCTCAGGGGCCGGCCGCCCTTTCTCCATTTCCTGCCGAAGCGGGACCGCCTCCTGCGGAGGCATCGGCAGAAGACTGCGATGCCGAAACCGATGAGCCCGACGCCTGCGATGCTTCCGATTGCGATTCCGGCGATTTGTCCTGTGTTGAGGGATATCGAAGAGTCCTTCTTCCCTTGTCCGCCTGATACCCCATCGGGGACGTCTGTGCTTGTGCTCGTTTCGGTTGCGGAGGTGCTGGTGATGGTGAATGTCGGGGCCACTGGGTCGGTCGTGAGGATCTCGCGGGCGGACGTCGTTGATGACTTGGCTGAGCCTGACGACGACGTCTGCCTCGTTCGACTCGCGGACTTGGTCGTAGGCACTCTGGTCGATCTAGTGGCAGGCGGCCTAAGGCTGGACAACGACGTCGGGTCTGTGACAAGCGTTGGCGGAAGAGAGAGTGATGACCGTGACTGTCTGGGGATCGCCGTAGGAATCGTAGTACTTCTCGTTTTGGATGCCGGCGGAAACGTAATCGGGCCTGTGCCGGTTATTGGTACGGCAAGGGTGGCCGTGATGACGGAGTGAGTAGGTGAGATGGCGCCGGGCTGGCCAAAGCACATGAAAAAGGCCCTGTCGATCACGGCATCTGACGATGAATGTTAGTCGAACCTCTTATCTTGTTCCTTTTGTAATCTTCTATCCTACCGCTTGCGTCCCTCTTTGAACAGGCCCCTGCCGCCCTCTCCGCGACGAGGCACTGGACGGCCGCCTCCCCAATCGTGAAGCCGTTTGCTCCCAACCGTGGGCAGAGCGCGGCCAACGTCCTCGGAGGGCGGTCTGCATAGCTGATTTTGAGGAAGGAGTCGAAACACTGCGCCGCGCAGCTGGGAACGAATGAGTCTATGCCTCCTGAGTTGAGAGGCGCTGCTGTGGCGGTGGAAATGAGTGTGATGAAGAAAAGGAGCAGCATATAAGAGGAGAGCCTCCTAGACATTCTATCGAGAAACATCTAGTCGGGAGTTAGCATCGGGAACTGACGTAGTCTATGCATAATGTTTGTCTGGTGGACTAGGCTTTTGAACCAGAGAGAGCGAGTCTGTATGTTCCATGTGTGGTTGTCCTCCCCAACACCGCGGTAAGAAGCAAACAGGAGGGTGAAGCCTGTGTAGGTCCGAGTATACCGAGTCCGAGTGTCGACAACGACGTCGTGGCATATAAGATATATCAGTTGCATAGGAGTGGACTGACCTAAAGAAAGACCCGGTATTATGAAAGAGACGACCAGCATCTCAGCATGATTCGAAAACAATATGCAAAGAAGACAAAGATAGAACGAAGGTGTGTCTGGAAACGGAGACGTCGTACAAAAAGGAAACGGAAAACGAAACCCCAAATGAACAGACTAGAAGAGTAAAAGAAACACAAAAGAGAAGAAGAAGAAGAAAGTAAAAGAAAATAAAAAGGGAAACGTTGTCTGTCAAAACGAGAGAGATGTATATGCCAAAGCAAGAAGAAGAAGAAGAAGAAGAGAAAAGAAGAAAAGAAAGCATCGTCTTCAGGAGGACAACCATTCCTTGAACTACATGTACCTTACCTTATGTCGAACTCCATCTACCCGCAGGAAACAAAACACGCGCCCATCGACCCAAGACCAAGACCAAGCCACTTCTCGCTTGCCCCAAGAAATCAAAAGGCGAGCATGCAATGCAATGCATGCATCGGCCCTTGTCAAGAAAGACATCTCCAGAGACCAAAGGCAAATCAAACTGCCATCACAGCCGCCCAGCCCATGCTCCCGCCCTTTTTCGTCAGCCCAAAATAGGTGGCCCGAACAGAATAACCTTGGATCTCGCCAAAGAATGCTTCCCCCCGGCCAGATCTTTCCAGCTCATTCAATCTCCGGTCTCTGCACGTAATCGTAATGCTAGACTCCCTCCAGCCCATAAGGTTAACTGCCTAGGTACAGATAGTACAACGAACAATAAAAGGCCGGGCGCTTGCCTGCACCTGCACTGCATGCCGCTTCCAGCAGCCGTCATCCAATGAAGCGCCCGAGAGCAGGGATTCCGGGTCCAGAAGCAAAAGAACGTGGTTGTATTACATGCTTTGGGCGGCTAATAAAAGGTACAGCTGGGGATGGGCTCTACCCAGATCAAGGCACAGACGGTAATTGACGTGTGTAAGCGCGGGAGCAGCAGCCACAGGCAGGGAAGCATTCGATGGCTGCGTCTTCCGCTGGCGCTTGGAGATATTTGGAGGCGGGAAGTCACGTGTAAGTTGATTTGCTGGGAACTAGCATCGTCGTCGCTGCTGGTCCAATCATTGAGCCTGGCTCTCTATTCTGTGGCAGAGGCTGATGTTTCGGAGACAGAGGACGAGCTCTCATTGGATTTGAAGGGAGACTCCCTGATAGACAGGACACTTCATGCGATGAGCTGGTACCTTTCCTTCCTCTACTAGTATATCATAATATTCTACAGTACGCGAGGTACGACAGAGTCATCAAGACATATCCATCTCTCCAAATCAAGACCTTCAGCCCGCTGCATCGAACCGCGGCCAGATGGCAGGCAAACTCCAGCCGCATCTCGCCAGCTGAGCTCGTCTAAACGTCATATCCGCCGTGGTCATCTTCTTGTAGAAAGCATCGGCCCATCTTCCTAATCCGATCAAATCGACATCCCCCGTCTCACAGCTTTAACCGCCCCCGTCCATGTGATATCGCACATACGGGGTACCTCGGCGCCAACTGAAATGTGCTGCTTCTCTAACCTACGCATGGCCGTATGCCTATGACATACTAAGGGTCCGGAAAGAAGATCGCCATTGTCAAGGGCGCGCCGCTGACACAAACTGGATATTATTCTCTGTAGATTCCATCTTTGGCTCGACATCTAATCCTTCTACCAAACCCCTAGCTAAAGAAAATTCCCACTGACCTGGGAGCACTACCTCCCGCTGCACAAGAACCCAAGGCACAAGACTGGCAAAAGGTGGGATTGATGGTCGTCCCCTTTGACTGAAGCTCGCGCAGCCCAGGCAACATGGAATGCATCCCTTCTCTTGTCTCGGGCTCCCACCTACACAAAACAAGTAAAGTATTAAATAGACCCTCGAAGACGCCAACGCCAAAGAAACACCAGTCGGGTTCAAAGAGAGGTTGCAATAAGAGGAAAGGGGAAAAAGTGTGCAAAAAAAAAACCAAGAGTTGTAGACGTTGTGACTGATTTGCTCATCAGGGTGAAATGAAGCCATGTCCCGAATCAACAAACATCAACTTCAGCCGACCACCAATTCTGACGGCAGAACGTTCACATGGCCATCTCGGCTTGCAGTTTCCGAAGCTCGGCCTCCTCGTCGTCCTCCTCGATGGCCACCTTCTTGCTGGATATAGCTATCGTAATGTCAGCACCACCCCCTTCAACACATCTCCCCATCCGTCCCAGGGTGTACTTACGTTCCGCACGCGATGGTGACGGCATCTTGTGGACGGCATCCGCTACCGGCACGTTGCCTGCGCTCAGCATCTGCTCGTCAAGCTGCTCCTGTTGCAGCTCGGCCAACTCAGCATCCAGTGCCGCATCGTCAACCTGCTCGCCAATCGTGTTCGAGGTAATCGCGTTGACGATTTCATCGCTAAGCGCATTCTGTTCGCTGATTTTATCCCTGCATGTCTGTCAGTCCATCGCCGTCTCCAAGAACAACAACAACAACGCGTCAGCCATAAAAGGCCACCACGGGCAAGCCACGTACATAATCTCCTCCACCTTCTCCGGCGTCAGACCCTGGTGAATACTCTGGATAGCCTGCGACGACTTCTCCATGACCGCCAACGTCTCGCGGTTAATGTTGGCCGACTCGATCGCGTTAATCTGCTGCTCGAGCGTCGCAATCTGCGCAATCGTCTTATCTAGCGTGCCCTCTGCCATCTTCTTGCGCCGCAGGGCAGCTTTGGCCACTGTAGTTTGGGAATTTCGTCACGTCAGCAAAACTGCTGCTTTTCATCACGGGTTGCTTCCCGCAGTCGAAAAAAAACGTACCGGTCTTGTTTGTGTTGACATTCTTCCTGGCGACGGCCTCCTGCTCCTCGATCTGGTTCTGGATGTGTCGCTCGCGCTTCTGCAGCATGTCGAGCTGCGACCGCAGGCCGAGGATGGCATTCTTGGCCGACTCCTTCTTCTTCTGAGCGGCGGCGCCGCCTCCGAACCAGCCCCACATGATCGATGGGATGAAAGCTGAACAGAAAGAGGTCCGGGTTGAGGCGAGAGATGCGGCGGCGACAGAGTGTTTGATGGGGTTCGATGGGCGTCTGATCTCGGGTTCGGAATGACGGTGTGAAGTGATGCCGCAGGGCAGAAGCAGCAGCCTTCTTTAAAACGGCGGGGTTAGCCTAGAGTTGCCGCATCATCCAGGTTAGCGAAAAGAGCGCGCAAACAGCAGCTAGGCAGCAGTCTTCAGTCCTCGGCGCCGTGCCCGGCATCACGTACCTCGCGAAGGGAGAGTTGTTGGACTTGGGGGAATCAAAATGAGCTCTGAAGCGTCGGGGGGATGCTGCAGCCAGTCGCAGGCGGCTGAGGTGATGCACTCGTCCAGGTTGTACGTGTGCCGCCAATCCTGCTATGACGGCACCTTAGTAACTAGCCGTTCTCGGGGCCGGCCGCCGGTTTAGCCGAAGCTCTACCGTGTCATGTGCGATGCCTTCTTCCCTTATCTCGGAAGGGCATGGAAGCAGTGCGAAGTGCAGAGGTCCGTCCGCCTGTTGTTGGTCGGCTGACTTGGGCTGAGAGTGAGTGATCCCCTGGATTGAGATGACCGTGATACAGGGCCAATAAGGGGGGCGACGTGAGCCATCGATGCCATCACAGGGACTATCAACGTTCTCATTATTCTTGCGATTATAGCCGCTCTCCTTGAGCATCTGCCTTCGTGGTTCATTATCAAGGCACCGGGTATAGGTCTGGAGGGCTAAAACAAAGACGCTCGGCCGTGTCAACACTGTCGATGCCATGCCTGGATACTCTGAACTCCGAAAAACGAGAAACAAAACAAAACCCCCAACATACAAAACTGTTCCAGCCCGCCCTACCAATCGCCCTCCCATCCTTTACACAAGCAATCTCCATCCCAATACGCTCCCGAATATACGCAACGCAAGTAGCCAGAATGTAAGACTACAGCGGAGAAACAAGTCAACAAGGGACCGCAGGCTCGCCGATGCTCCTCCCCAGCTTGACCCGACATGACCAAGAGCGCGAACGAGCAGGCAATATACACCAAAAGCCTGCAACAGGACCGACTCGCCATCATCCCGCTATCGCCATATCTATATATCATAGGCGGCCGTGTCTAAAGCGTGAACCGACACGCAAGAAAGTGTAACATCATTAGTCTTCGTATAAGTTTTGCCTCGTTGCAAGGTTGTCAACCCCGATTATTCGAATCTGTTCGCGAAATATGAGACAGGTGAAGCGAAAAGTTGTTTCGTTGAATTAGGCGTGTGTCGACTTTACGCATTGCCGCCCTTTTCTTCGGTGTCAATATGCCAAACAACGTAGTTGGGGAGACCATAGACTTCGTAGCCGGCACGCTTGGCCATTTTGGCAAATCCTTCTGTCTCGGCTTGGTTCTCGAAAGCGTAGCAAGGGAAGTTGATGCCTAGGAGAAGCACAATTGTTAGCCGTCACTTACTTGCGCCATCAGTAGGGCGGGATTCAAGGGCTTACCGGAGCGGTGCACGTCTGCCTTGACGAGAATGTTGACGCCGCCGATGCCGTCGAGCTCCAGTTCAACATCCTTGTTCTCGCGCCAATCACCCATCTTCGCCATATATGTTCGGCCAGTGTCGTACTGCTTGTAGCCTGCCGTCATGTCAGCAATCCTGCACATCAACGTCCCAGATGGGCTGCATACCCTCAGCAAGAACGACGTCCTTGTCCAGGCTGTTTGCCAGCTTGCGGCCCTTGTCGGACTCGACCCAAGAGTTATAATCGACTATATCCATGTAAGCGACCGTGTTTGCGAACGTTGTCTCATGCAGCCTGGGCATGACTTACATCGGCCTTCAATATCCACACCGTCGCGGTAACGGTGGAACCAAATGTCTTGGCATTCAGGTTAGCAACAGCCTCTCGTTTTCGAAAGTTGACGATGCTTACTCGGAACCAAAATATCTCGGTCGTGGGCGATGAAGTCCTCGAGAATGCCGGTAGGACTGTCCACAATGTCCACATCGCGCCAGTAGACCCAAGAGTGCTCGGGCTTGAGGGCAGTGTAGAGAAGGTAGTTCCTGGCTCGGCCCATGGCCTTGCGGCGGGGTCCTTGGGCCTCGAATGAGTGTCTCTCCTCGACATTCTGGCTGAGCTTGAAGCCAAAGTCCTTCTCAATGACCGTTGCGCTGTGGAAGGGGATCTGGTCGGGTCGCTTCTGGATGCGATCGAGTTCGGAGGCGAGAACGGCGAGGGTATCGTCTGTAGAGTCCGAGACGAGGAACGCCAAGTCAATCAAGCGATGCGGATACGTCAGTTCGGCGAGAAGCTCAAAGTATTTTGACAGATACGGCGCGGCATCCTTCAACGGCGTCAGGATGAGTATCCTCTCCTCCTTGGCGACGGCCTGCTTGGTCGAGTTGATGGGGTTGAGGTCGACGTGCTCAATCGTGCTCGAATTGACTTCGATGGGGGCGTGGTGGTTGAAGATGACTGGTGTCTGCAGGTGTCCGTTCCATCGGTTATGCTCGTTCGGTGACATCTCCATGGGTGGCTTGGCCGGGCCCCAACAGTAGAAGCTAGGTATGTGGCATCAGTTCCTGCGCGCATCCAGCAAAACGAACATTCAGCTGCTTACCTCTGCATCTCTGATGCCGAGGTAGACACGCCACGCCATAGCAGCAGGATGAGCCCCGTGATGCCAACCAGCAGTATGAAGCGTGTGCGCGTCACGGCGTTCCATAGCGCTCTCGTCGGAGGGATCTGCGCCCTCGCCGACTTCCAGTCCAATCCGGCCTTTGGGAGCAGCATGATAGTCTCTCAACGCGCGCTTCAATCCCCGGGGGTTGACGTCGCGAATTGGCGCTTAAGGGTATAACCCGACGTTCGTGTGTCGCTCAGACGATCGCAGGCTTCGGGGGTGACAAGATAGGATTCGAGATGGTCGACGGGGTGACGGAGGCTGAAGCAGGAATAAACCGAATAAAGAAGAAAAGGGCCTGTAAACGAGAGTGGAGGCGACAACCTGGGATCTGGCCAAAGAGCAATACGGTAGCAGCCCAGCACGACACGGAGCCAGCGTTGTAGCGAAAGGCTGCCAGACAGGACAGGACAGGACAGGGACAGACAGACAGAATAAAGAAGGGGGAGCAGTCGGCTGCAGACTGGAGACTGGAGATAGGGTGCTCCGTCCCGTATCTTAGCGTCCCAGGCCAGATTTGGCTGCTGTTCCTGAGAAAACTTTAACGGTTCTAATTGGGCAGCACAGTCAAGTAAAGAGAGCGGGTACCTGAGAAGTACCTTCAAGTGGTTGTTGCAGCCGGCTGGAGAGTGGCTCCCCGCTGGTACCCGGGATGTTGCGGGTTAGCGACACCCGAGTCGAGGCACTCTGGATCCATGTGTCAATCGAGACGCGCTAATCAGGAGGTGAAGACAAGTCCACAGAGTCCAGACCATGCTAGATGCTACCCTGCAGGAGACGTGAAATTACGGACCAACACAGTGAAAAGGGTGATGGAATCGAGAGGAGTGTACAATGTCTCTGCGTGGTTGACTGAATTGATGGCCTCGGGTCGGATATTCTAACCAACACAGATGGCGACCTTCAATTGGGTGAAGAAGAGGCCCGGTGGCAATGCATCTCAGCACGAATGAGCCCGCGGAATACCGCTCCCCAGATGACTAGCAGCAAATCGGATCTCATGATATATGATGAATGGGGTTCCAAATGACCCATCTGGCAAATTGATTGAAGAACATCTTATCCAGTTGAGAACTCTGTCAACTTGGACGTTGTGTATCATCTCTTCCTCTTGATCATAAACAGGTCGTCTCGTCGCAAGCCAGTTCACCCACCGGCTCTTACTCAAGTCCAAGTCACTCCGTGACTATCGCCACCTAAATATCGTGTTGCTTTGCATGCCGGTACTTTCTGCGTAACCTGTGATGACAAACCGAGCGCAGATCGCAAGACCAACAAGGACGCAACTGACCGGATTCCTCTGCACCTTCACTCATCCATTCATTCACATCAGAAAAGAATAGCCGGCTGTTGCTTTCTGCGAGTTCGTCACTGCTCAATCAGCCTCATCACCTCTAGACAGAGCACCTGCAGCGCATGCGAGATCTTACTAGTTGCGCAAGACCCCTGGCTGCCGCATACAGATCACTGACCTTGAGGGCATCACTGGCCGCAACGCCATACTTCAGCACATACACAGCCATGGCGGCCACACGGCGATCTGCGCGCATCAGCAGCAGGGCGAGCACCCAGGAGGCCGTCGAAGCAGCAAAGGCTGTTGCAAAGCCTGCTACGAAGACCAATGCAACAAGTGCAAAGACTGCAAAGACCTCAAAGTCAACAAAGGCCACACAACCTTCCATAAAGACGGCAGATGTCACTGCCTCAGATGGCGATGCTGCCATCGCCGCTCCGCCTCCCCCAAAGGAGGACACACGAAAGAGAAAAGCCATCCCTGAATCCGATCCTTCGGCGCCCAAAACGCCAACCAAGAGGCAGCGCCCAGTTGCTCCCCCCTTGACGCCCACCACCAGCGCCCTGCCGCTCAACGGGACCAAAGGCACCGCTCACAAGTCCGTCACCCGCCTCGCGGATCCCAAATTCTCCAACGCCACGCTGCTGTCGCCCGAGAGCTCGCGGGTGGTTGCGTCGCGCAATGTCGAGGCCCTGTCGCCTTCCAAAGCGCCATCCATCGGCGTCAGGACAACGACAACGGCGACAATCCTGAAGGAGGCCTGCGACTATCTCATCAAGGTGGACGAGCGCATGCGGCCGCTGATCGAGAGGCACCACTGCCACGTCTTCTCCGCCGAGGGGCTGGCGGAGAAGATTGACCCGTTCGAGAGCCTGGTCAGCAGCATTATATCGCAGCAAGTCTCCGGCGCGGCGGCCAAGTCCATCAAGAACAAGTTCATCGGCCTCTTCTTCCCCGAGGGCCAGCCCGTGCCGGCCCCGCCCGCCAACGGCGACTCCCTCGCCCAGCGCATTTTCCCCACGCCGTCCGAAGTCGCCGCATGCCCCATCGAGCGGCTGCGCACCGCGGGCCTGTCGCAGCGCAAGGCCGAGTACGTGCAGGGCCTGGCGGAGAAGTTCGCCAGCGGGGAGATCACGGCGCAGATGCTGCACGATGCGCCGGACGAGGAGCTCATGGAGAGGCTCATTGCGGTGCGCGGGCTGGGCAAGTGGTCCGTCGAGATGTTTGCCTGCTTCGCGCTCAAGCGCATGGACGTCTTTTCGCTGGGCGACCTGGGCGTGCAGAGGGGCATGGCCGCCTTCGTCGGCCGGGACGTGGCCAAGCTCAAGAACAAGGGGGGCAAGTGGAAGTACATGTCGGAGCAGGACATGGTGGAACTGTCTGACAGGTTCAGCCCGTACCGGAGTTTGTTTATGTGGTACATGTGGAGGGTGGAGGAGACGGATATCAGCACCTTGGAGTAGTGGGTGTTTGTATTCCTAGATGCTTTATTGTGTACATGGCCATGTTATGCCAGTGGACGAGTTCTCAACATGCAACGTCACTCCAGTCTCTTCAGCAGTATATTTGACATACATACATACTACACAGGTACGCCCATGTGCGTCTGACCCGCAACATCTGTCACCCGTCGTGCAGATGCTTGGTTTGCCTACAGACACAGACATGACAAGAATTAAACTATAATTCTCCTTTCCCGAAGCTAAAAAGTTTGTTTCCAAAGTTGAGCATCACGGCTCGGCGCGGGTGACACGTGCAGTGCAGCCGTCTCACATGAAGACAAGGAGCTTAAGGTAACGGCAGCGCATGAGAGCGAAGACGAACAGCGGCATCATCTGATACTGTTGAGGTCCAACTAGAGCGGTGTCGAACGGTGAACGACACAAGAGATGTATCCCAGAGCAACGTCTTTGCTCGGGAGCTCTGCGGGCATTGTACGCGGACGTACATGTATTCTTACCGTCGCACGGCCGGACGAAGCATACGCGCTGTTCTCCCCTCTCTCCTTTCAGTGAAGGTACCGATACTCCCATCAAGGGCAATTTGTCTTGGTATGTATCAGAACAGTATCAGAATGATGAGCATCAGTCTGGAGTTGGGCGCCGTGCATCTGATGTGATTAACTGGTGTCTACTCATGAGGTTATAATTCTTTGTAAGACGGGGCCATGTTTGGCCAGCAGTGTAACGAAAAGGCAATAAGACTGAATGCAAGCTTGGTTCCGTCCCTCGGTAGCACAATCGTTCCAGAGGGTTACCTGCAGCTGTGTGCTTGGGCTCGCCGTGTCATACCCTTATCGTCACCGCCGCACTTTGTACATTTGACGGAGTGCCGTCTTGCTTCGTCTAGGGTTGCTGTCGCCTAATAATGGTCGGGATAGATCGTATCGCACCTCGACGCGAGGTCAAGTGACGTTGATGGGCATGCTCTAATAATAAGTCATCTCCAACTTGGGCATCGAGATCTTCATCGCACTCTTGATGTCGATGATATGCTCAATGGGTATGCAGTCGACAGGTTTAAACTTCTCGTATCGCATTTGTATGATTTGCATCGGATGCTATTGGAGCGTCGGCAGAAGGAGGTGTGGCACACCCGCCGCGCCAAGAGGCCACGACGATCCAAGAGACGTCCCCCGGGCCAATGCGTCAATGCAAGAATCGTGCTCGTCATGGCCGGCATCGTCAACCGGCCGGCGTTGCCGTGGGGCCGCTGTCGAGGGAAACAAACAAAAAGGCGGCAATTGGATCGAGAAACGCTGAAACAAATTGGCCAGATGCGCCCCGTAACGAGAGGAAAAAGGAGTTGGATGCCGTCGGCAGCGCAATCGCTATCATCCAGTGAGTGCGCGGAGTCTGCGCTCCGGCTCTGTTATTATGGAGAGCAAATAGTAGGCCGCCGACGGGTCGAAACTATCGTGCTGGGCCGGAAGTGAACATTTGCTGCCAGGCTGACGGGACTCCCTGCGTGACTCCTCGGTAGTGTTTGAGAACCCTCGTACTGGCGCTCCAGCTCATCTTGCTAATTATTGGTCAAGGGAGCACCGTCAGGAAAAGGAGGCGGCGAGCCTGGATATCCAAGGCGATGCGCGGCCGAGAATCCGGCTGCAGCAATAATAAGTGGCCAGGCCAGGTAGGACAACCTGAGGCCAGCCGGACAGGGGGTCAGATATTCTCCCCCGATTTGACTGTACGAGTACTCGTGATACTTGCGTGCTGTAACCGGTACTTGCACATGGAAGCCGTCCGTGAAGTGCGCGCTTCGTAATTTTGAACTTGCAACGAACCGACCGGCTCTTGAGAGCAGCGCTTCTCTCCCTGGAGCTAAGCAAATTCAATTGCTGTTAGCTTGCGCATGGCCTCCATGACGGAGCCGACGAGGCAGCAAATCTTGTCCCAGCTCTGCTAGTGGCCTGCTCTAGCTGTCTAGCTCGGACGCGAGGTTGGAGTGGCGCGCGCGATACGATCTGCATGGCGACGTCGTGGTGATGGGATTGACGGCATCAAGCGCATGAGGGGATCAGCGATGCGCTGGACAGTGTGAATGCCGGCGCGATGCCCGCTGTGATGCAGAAGCTGTTGCAGCGGATGTTTGTGATGGTGTGAGTCTGGACGCTGCAACACGAGATTGATGAGGTCGGAAGAAAGATCAAAGTACAGGTACCGAGGCATGTCGTATCGCCAAATTGCGAATGCAGCTGGCCCACGGATTGTTCGATGGCACGACCAAGGCTCAGCCAGGCCTCCCGAGGTGAGATTCTTATTGCCGGGGCGTCGATTGTTCAGGTTCCGGGTACCTTGGGAGTCGCCGCCGGTACTTGGACGCATGCGGGAACGCCGTACCTACATTAGCAGGCGGAGCTTGTATCGAATCCATGGCCGTGGAGTTCCCCATACAGGCGCGGTGACCGTACCGTACCTGGCAGAAGGGGCAGGCATGGAAGGCAATGAGTCCGTTTCTGTGCCTGGGTTTTGATTGACATGAATCACTTGGACCTGCCCGACCGGTTTAGTGAAGCTGCGCGCAGCTCGGAGGCATGCAGACGAGCTGGAGCGAAGCTGCGAGTCAACGGGAGCGTTGTAGATGTACGAGGAGGCAGTCTTGGACGGAGCAGCTGTGGAAGAACGTGAAGCAATTGCGTCCGCGTTCGAGATTTCTTCCCATGGGGATGCTGCTGTCCATACTGTACTTTCGCAATCAAATGTCTGCATCGCCTCGCCTGGCAAAATGCAGCTCGAATGGGGATCGTGATGCACTGTCCGAAGCTCCGTATGCCGCGTATGCCCGTGCACGGAGTACCAGTACAGAGGCCTCAGCACGAGAACGGCAATATCAGGCACAGCCAGTCTACCCATCTGTATGCGTGCAGTTTCCCCAGACAGGTTGTGCGCCACGCTCAGCCATCGCCTCTGCCACCTTGGGCCATTGGATTGTTTGTTCAGCGCGTCTTGCCATGTTGTTTCCGTAAGACCTCACCTCATCAAACCATGAGAGACACAATAGACTCGCCGCATGTCACGGCACAGGCCTCATCAAAGGGCAAATTATCGAGTCGAGCCCCGGTGGGTCGGCGTGCCCTTTGCAGCGGTCGCCCGTCCCACCCACACCCCCTAGAGCTCCATTCCCAGGGGAGCCTTGGGGCCTGCGTCCCCCCTGGCCGGCCCTGCCTGCGGCCTGCGATTGGTGCACGCGGCAGCTCTCGCGCAGCAGGGGGTGCCGCCTGGTTTCGTCCCAGGAACAGGATTCTTCTTCCCTTTTCTCTCCTCCTTCTTCCTCGCCTTCTGCCCTCCTCTCTCGTTGACTGCTGCCGTCGTCTCGTCCTCGTCGTCGTCGTCCTCCTTCTTCACTTCCTGCCACTCGTTACAGGCCAAAGCAAGTTTGCGCTATAGCTTCTTTATTTCACTACCCCCATCTTCATCCATTCCATCCGTCCAACTCCAGACTCGCGGCCAGCCAATAGCCAACTATTTTGACCACCATCATTTCGAGACATCTCTAGCCCGTTGTCCAAGGAACGTTTCCATATTTTTCTTCTCGCGTCAAGGAAAAAGATCGACTGCTACAAGGTGTGTTGAGTTCTCCTGGCTTCGCTTGGCTTGGCTTGCTTGTGACGTGCACCTTGCCTCGCTGCTTCTCCCTCGCCCTCCGCTTCACCTGGGCGCGCTGCAAACCTTCACCTGCTCCTGCTCTGCTGCTTCACACGCTCGAATCTGCGTCGCCGGCTCCAGCTTCGATTTGCGCCCGCCTAGAGCAAGCCTGCTGCTGGTCTTCTGGTTGCGACTGCGCTCTCCCCCTTTCTCTGCTCTTTGCAGGCTCAACGCGCTCTCGCTCTTCACAATCGACGCCAATTCCTTCCCGGACTCGCCAGTCGCAGGCCCGGAGGGGATTCTTTACACACCTGAGCTGTCTTCTGAGCGACCGACATCTGAACTCCGTCAACATCTTTTTTCGCCTCGACTCGTGCCTTTAGGACCGGCTGCATAGTTTAAACGCCACAGTCAGAGCCACCCCCCTTATTGAAGCAAGCAGAGCACCGAGCCCAGGATCGCAGCACCCAGTCTCCTTCACACTTTCGCCTACGTTGCTTGACGCGTTCTTGGCGTACTGTTGCTGACCTCTCTTGTCCAGATCAGAATGCATTCCTCCAAGCTTTTCTCAGCCGTCTTGGCCGCTGGCGCTGCCGGTCTGGTCGCTGGTAGGACCCCTTCTCACCATGCATCAGGCGACATCCTGCTGACCTGACTACAGCTGCCGACTCCTGCTCCAAGGAGATCAAAGTCACCACACCTAACCCCGTCATCTCCTGCGACGTCGTCAATGCCGACATTATCGTCGACGAGTCGGTTGCCGGTGACCTGATCCTCAACGGACCCAAGCAGATCAAGGGTGACTTGATCGTCAACAACGCCACCCAGCTCATCTCCATCCAGAGCAGCTCCATCACCGCCATCACCGGCAAGTTCCAGCTTGACAGCCTGGAGCTCCTGAGCTCCGTTAACATGCAGGCGCTCAAGACGCTGAACGAGCTCAACATGGTCAAGCTGCCTCAGCTCAACTCGCTGGTTTTTGGCACCAGCGGTGTCACCAAGGCCTCCTCCATCCAGGTCACCGACACTTTCCTCAGTGATCTGAGCGGTCTCAACATTAACAGTGTCGACACCCTGACCATTACCAACAACAACAAGCTGACGGCCTTCAACTCCGACCTGGTCAACATCACCAAGCTGCTCAGTGTCTCCAGCAACGGAAACAACATGGAGATCAACATGACCAAGCTTCAGTCTGCTGCCGAAATCCAGCTCTCTAACGTCAAGAGCTTCCTCGTCCCCAGCCTCAAGACCATCAGCCAGTCTCTCAAGTTTGATGGCAACCCTTCGCTCAAGACCTTCAGCGCCAAGAATGTCACCAAGATTGGCGACAGTGTCACCTTCATCAACAACAAGCAGCTCACCAACGTCTCTTTCCCTCTGCTGACGTCCGTTGGTGACCTGACCATCCAGAACAACACTGCCATGAAGGCCGTTGAGGGTTTCCCCAAGCTCGAGACTGTCGCCGGCGGTGTTATCCTCCGCGGTAACTTTGACTCGTGAGTAGCAGTCCCTCTTCAGACTTGTTGCCTGCCTCTCATGCTAACCATGCACTCTTCTGTACAGTGTCGAGCTTCCCAGCCTCAAGGACGTCAAGGGCGGTGTCACCGTCTACTCTACCACCGACATTTCTGCTTTCTGCGGCTTCTTCAACAATGCTAAGTCTAAGAAGATTATCCAGGGTCAGGAGTCCTGCAAGAGCAACGTTAAGGCCGCCAACGAGGGAGGTAGCGACGGTGACTCCAGCACTTCTAGCGGAAAGAATGGCAGCGGTAACGACACTGACAGCGCCGTCGCTGCCCTCAGCGTCAACAACATGCTCCTCGGCGCGTCCGTTCTCGCCGGTATGGCCCAGCTGTGGTAAAAATCTTTCGGAGGGACGATGGGTCGGAATTTGGCGTCAATCTGTTCTCCCCGCTGTTTTCTGTTTTCTTTTTAGCCAACACCTTGTGGTTTCGTCAACCTCTCCCACGACTTGGCTGTCAACTTACGTGTGACCGCCTCCCTTTACGGTGTGTTCGCGGCACTAACGCTAGACTTAATAATGGAAATGTACTTCACAATGTCGCCACGCTTTCCCCCCCTTTTACCATCGACACGCTCGACATGATGCACGGCGCGCATGCTGTATGACGGCCTCGTGTCGGCAACAGTGGTGGTGGATATACTCCAGCAACCACATGCTGTGTGTTGCGTCAGGGGTATTCGCCGTTGACCAGTTGGCTAGCGCTGTCGAGCGGGAGATGGGAAAGGGTATTACGTGTGTACGGTTATTGGTGATCATTCTATCACGATTTGCACCTTTCTTTAGACTTTCTTTTACTGGTGTTGGTGTATGTTAGACTTAGGGTACTCTATACCACTTTTTGCCTTTTGATTAACCCATAACCCTGCCTATCGGGTGATTTGTAGACTGCTGCATGCCGACATATGGCAAGAAGGCGTAGCCGTTCACGATGCGTAAATGCCAAAATGTCACGCTGACCTAACTGGTCGTATCTACGTAAATGCCCTTTTCAAACCGTTCGGTATCGTAAAACCTGGGGATAATGGTGTTCCCGTTGAAGACACGACCGTCCAGCTCATTGACTGCCTGTGACCAGTGTTAGTAAGGCCCAACCACTTGTCTTGTTCTGCGTCGTTCTTCCTGAGGATGATATGAGACTTACCCGCAAGGCGGACACTTGGTCTGTGAATTTGATGAAGACCTGGCGGGTTTCCACGTCAATGTACAGTCTCTCGACTCGTCCATACTACAGCACACAATTATATTAGCACCATTGTCCCCAACGGAATAGTCTTATATTCTGTAAGACTCACCTTCTCGCCGCACTCCCCGCCAATCTCCTGCCCCAAGCCGTCCTCGATCTCGGCCTCGAGGTCGGGCATGTTGTCGAGCATGTGCCGCAGCACGATGACCTCGCTCATGGGGCCGAACTTGCTGGCGTCGCCCTTGTGCCGGGTGTTGCCGCCGATGATCTTGGCCTTGTTGGCGGGCTCGGCCCAGCCGCCGCCGTCGGCGTCGGCCCTCTTGCGGCGCTTCTCGACCTGCACGCGCAGGGGGTTGAGGATGCCCGACTCGTTGGCGCCGAGGGCGGCGCCTTTTGTCCAGCCGTATTTTGTCATGAGGCGGTGGGCGAAGCCGGCTTGGCCGGGGCGGTTGGTGCGTTGCTGTTGTTGTTGATCTTGATCTTGTTGGAGGAGGGGGTCGTCGTCTTGGGTGGTTTGGGTGAAGGATGGTGGTGGGGAGTGGGCTGCGTCGTCGTCGGCGTTGGGCGGTTGGGTGTAGCGGATGGGGGCTTTGGATATTGTGCCTGGTTCTTCTGAGGGCGGTGGTGGAGCGGGAGGTTGTGATGATTCGGAGGTTTGGGGTGGTGGTGGTGGAGGTGGTGGAGGATGTTGTTGGCCTGCCGAGAGGGCGAGACGACGGGCATAGGCATCGTCTGCGGTTTCGTCTGGAGCTGGAGCTGCTGGAGGGGATCTTGGAGGTGGCGGCGCAAAGGAGTATGAAGCTGGCGGAGCAAATTGTTCTGATGTACATGTTAGTTTTGTCAGAATTCTTCCGTTGGAGGTCATATAAGAGGGAAAGACTTACTTGGAGGCGGCGCTGTCTCCTCTTCCGAGTCTGACAGATCGCTTTCTTCGTGCTTCTTGCGATGCCGGTATAGCAGCGCCTTCCACTCTCTCACCTCCTCTACTTTCTCGTCGCTCTTGAGAAACTCGTCCACGTTTGTCGGCCTTGTCGGGTCGTACATCTCGTCCCAATCCGTCTCAAACTGCTCCTGTCGCTTCTTCTTCTTCTTGCGCCCGCCGCGCTGGCGCTTCTCCCCGATGCCGTACATCCACTCATCTTCCTCCGTTACCGCCCAATCGGCAAGCGTGCTCTGATGCGGTATTGATTGTTGCGCCGCTCCAGTGGCTGCTGGGGTGGTGGTCGCTGCGGCTGCAGCGGCGGGTGCGGTTCTCGGGATGGCTTTGGGGAATGTTGTCTTGGCTTTGGGCTGCTTCACTTGCGGACGGCGTATGGGTTGGAATTGGAGCGCGGGATTGAGCGGCTTCTTGGCTGCTTGGTCGTCGGCTGTTGATCCGCCTTGCTTGTAGGTCACGGGCGCGGAGGAGATTGTCGCTGAGGGCGAGGGATCGTTGGGGTCGTGGAGGTTGTCATAGAGGGAGAGGCCTCGCGGTGGAGGAGCCGCCATGTTTGCGCCCGGTGATGAAGGCTATTTGCTATGGTGATTTGTATCGTGGCATGTAGTGGGTTATGCTCAAGGTCTGAGATTTAAAAGAAAAGAGAGCTTCGAAGATTGGCAAGATAGTGACGAGAGATTCAAGATAGAAGAGCAGTTGAGCTTGAACAAGGCGCGATTGATTATCGACGTCCCTTCGGGTAGCTCCTTGCGAACAATGAGTGGCTGAAAAGCTATGGCGCAGTTCGGCAGAATCCCGGCACAGCCACACTATCCCTGCTAGTGAAGCTTGAGCTGCAGACCACCCCTCCAACTAACCCCACCGAAACTCGTCCTTCGTTAAACCCAAAGTTATCAGCCTTCATCTCTCGAGCCTTGAACTCTATCTTCGACATATATCTGGCGCGTCAGGGCACGGTTTACCCTTCGTCTTCCCTCTCTCTTGAAACTATTCAAACATTTGCAGACAGTTGCAGGCAGACTGTCTTCAGCGTCTTTCCTTAAACTGTGCACTTATCTGCTCCTACCGACTTACGATTTCGATAATCTACCAAGCAACCACAACCCCAACAAGTTCTCAAAATGTCTGATCTCGCCAGTCGCATCACGAAGCCTGACGAGGCCGCTCCGGCAGAGAAGCAGCCCGAAGTTGAAGCTGAGGCTCCCGTCGCCGAGGCACAGAATGACGGCGCCATTGAGGAGCTCGGTGGCTCCGGCCTGCAGGAGCCCGAATGGGATGTCGAGGTTTCCCTTAGCGATCTCCAGAACAACGAGGCGACGCCCTTCCACTCCGCCACGCGATGGGAGGATATGGGACTGTAAGCATTGGCTGGCTGCACAGCATTGACGGATATCTTGCTAACCACCCGGGCTGCGCATAGTTCCGAGGATCTGCTCAAAGGCCTTCTGGCCCTCAAGTTCCTGAAACCTTCGAAAGTGCAGGGAAAGTCTCTTCCCCTGATGCTTAGCGACCCTCCGAGGAATATGATGGCTCAATCGCAATCTGGAACTGGAAAGACAGCGGCGTTTGTTACTGCCATTCTGTCGCGTGTCGACTTCAGCAACCCCGAGCAGCCACAGGCTCTTGCTCTGGCCCCCAGCCGTGAGCTGGCGCGTCAGATTGAAGGCGTCATCAAGGCTATTGGTCGCTTTATCAAGCCGCTCAAGGTTGCCGCCGCCATTCCAGGCGCCCTTCCTCGCGACCAGCCAGTTCGATCGGCAGTCATTGTTGGAACACCGGGTACCGTGATGGATGTCATTCGACGTAGGCAGTTGGATGTCTCTCAGCTCAAGGTTCTCGTCTTGGACGAGGCCGACAACATGTTGGACCAGCAGGGAATGGGCGACCAGTGCTTGCGAGTCAAGAAGTAAGCTTCCACAAAGCCAAGCTGTGGGAAGACCAAGATGGCTAACCTGCGGATGTAGCATGCTGCCCAAATCCATCCAGATTCTTCTCTTCTCGGCCACTTTCCCCGACAAAGTTGGCTCCTATGCGCAGAAGTTTGCGCCAAATGCCCACTCACTCAAGCTCCAGCGCAACGAACTCACGGTCAAGGGTATTTCACAAATGTTCATTGACTGTGCCGACGACAACATCAAGTACGACGTTCTCTGCAAGCTCTACGGTCTGATGACTATCGGCCAGTCGGTCATTTTCGTCAAGGTAAGTTTTCAAAAGGCGAAAACAAAAGGCTGACACTCGATTTGTGATGGAGCAGCACTGACACATTGTCTAGACTCGTGAAAGCGCCAACGAGATCCAGAGACGCATGGTGGCCGACGGACACAAGGTGTCCGCTCTGCACGCTGCCTTTGACGGTAACGAACGAGATGAGCTGCTGGCCAAGTTCCGACAGGGCGAAAACAAGGTCCTCATCACCACCAACGTCCTTGCCCGTGGCATCGACGTGTCGACCGTCTCCATGGTTATCAACTACGACATCCCGATGAAGGGCCGCGGCGATTCTGAGCCGGATGCCGAGACATATCTCCACCGTATCGGCCGAACCGGACGTTTCGGCCGTGTCGGCGTCAGTATCAGCTTTGTTTACGACAAGAAGAGCTATGACGCCCTCAGCAGCATTGCCAACACCTACGGTATCGACCTGGTTCGCCTCGACACCGACGACTGGGACGAGGCGGAGGAACGAGTCAAGGAGGTCATCAAGAAGAACAGAGCTCAGGCTGCTTACGCCCCGAGCGCAACGGACAACGCGGCCAAGGCATCCTAGAGATATGATACGGACGCGTGGATGACGATGTGAATGGGCAGCGAATCTCCTATATCTCTTTTCCTGTTTCTGCTTGATGAGATTGCCACAATACAACACTTGATGGATGGAACGATAATGGGAGGCTTATACAAGAGGATCTGTAGGGTGTGGCATGACAAGATACCAAAAATTTGCAGAGTTGTGTTTTATCTAGAAGTGACGAGAAGCTGCAAATGACGGATGGTCCAATTCTTTCGCGGCGTTTGTTCCCTGCCTTCTGTACGTACATATAATCTGGCTGCAGTGAAGAGCGCGGAAGGGAATCTGCTTCCACCAACACTGCGCAACACGCCAGTCTGCTTTGCCTCGCCAAGGCTGGAGGCAGTGATGAAGAGTGGCTCTCAAATGAAACCAGTACTTCACGGCTTCGTCTCCGATTTTCCCGGCACATGACTGTACGACTTGATACCACGGAGGTTTTAGAGGCGAAACAGGCCTGGACTTTATTACGGACGGCCAACTGGCAAATCGTATGTGCAGCCAGCTCCGCATGTGGTGTTGTACACACATGCTACCTAGTAGTAGTAGCATCTTGGACGTAGACGTCCGTTTTCTCCCCGTTTCTCTCTGGGTAACATTGAACGCTCGAGAAATCGAATGAGAATGGACACACCGGTCCGCGGGGAGCGCTTGTCCATTTCTCAACCTCCTCGGAACTCACGTCATGCAGTGCCACACTCCAAGACGGATGGCATGTACGACGGATGTCGTAGTTGTATGCACAGAACTTACTCGTACGCGAGGCATCGGACACAATGATATGACTACTACTGCCGCCTTCTTGTTCAAAGATTTGCGCATGTGAAGGGTCATGACAAGAGGGGTTGGTGGGAAGGGTTGCGGGCAGAGAGGCTGGGTGCTGCATGGGCCTACGAGCTAGGCTTACAGAAGGCTGGGGAAAATGTCTTCTGCAAGCAATTAAGGGTGGTTGGGCGGGTGGCGACACTCTTGCAGCCGTGAAGCATTGATACAGGTGTGATGGAGCTTGGAGGTGTAGGTGGGAGAGTGATAATACTACGCAAGTCAGGGTAAAGCATGATAAACGGATGGCTGGTGGGTGTAGACTGCATGATCGATGACAGAGTGATGCTGCCGGCCTCCCTTGATGGATGTGTGAATGAATGGATGATGCCCTTTTGGATCTGTCACACAGACTGCCGACTCGGGTATGATTGTATGAGTGATCGAGACAGGTAAAAGCCTCGGTCGTATCGCCAATGAAGCAGAGCTTGGGTGAGTGAGTGACTGATGGATCTTTGTCCCTCATGTGAGCTACCTTACGATCCCCACCATTATGTCACTGCCGCGCCAAGAGCAGGAGGAAAAGCAAGGAAAACACCAAGAACCAGACAGCAAAAGACTGAATCGATACAAGAGGCGCGTGTGAATCAAAGGAAAAAGAGAAAAATTACGCGGTGAAGCATCTCACGTGTGGTTCGCAAGCTTGCCTCGGAGGATTGGCGCTCGACATGAAAGTGCATTCCCCCACTCTTTCCCTTTCCCTCCTCCCATCCAAACCACCATCAACCACACACCGCCTAACTGCAGAAAAGCCACTAAATTTTTTTCACATTGCCGTTATTAGCACGCCTTGCATGATAGCGCAGCCTCTGCTTTGAGACACGACAGGGAACGAGAACAGAGAGAGCGCGAGAGAGCAGGAGGAGAGAATAGCCCGAGCTCCCCTTTTCCGCGCATGAAGCCAGTGGCAAACAGCTGTATGTGTCGACGGGCAAGAATCAGAATTTTTCCTTCTAATATCGTGCGTGCTGTACACTGTGTGTGCGTGCTCTTTCTTTCACCGAAAGTGATATTGCTTGGTATGACAGTCGGCTGATATTCTTCGCTCGCAGCAGCCATCTCGACAAGACCCTGGCAAAGCTGGCCATAGCTTTGAGAATTTTCTCCCACGGAAACAATCCCTGTCGAGTCGTCGGCTGTGGCTCCATTGCCGCCGCACCGGTTGGCCAGAAGGGAACCAGCCTCTCCGAGACGGGCAGCGCACACGAGTTGGCTTCGGGGTGGCTTGACGGCTAGTAAGTGGTGCGAATTCTTTTCTGTTTCCATGCTATAATACAGTATCCTCCTCGTTCGAGAAACGAACACATCCAGGGGTGGTCCCCTCTGCAAGTCATGCCCTCTCGAAGCAAGTCATTACCGGCCTCGCCAAAGAAGAAGGGAGAGAGATGCGATAAGATACGAGTCCTCGGCCATCCAGCAACCAATCTCCCAGATAATTGACGCAAATGCCCCAATGCCGATAGATCCCGGGGTTCGAGCTGCATGGGAACAGCCGCGGGGCATCGAGAGGGCGAGGCGAGCCACGTAGCACGCCTGGAGAGCGAAAGCCAGTCACGGCATGCATCCCAGACGTCCATCCAGCCTTTCGCGGACGCATTCACAGGCGCTAGGAGCTGCACGGTGGGCGCTTGTTGATATCGCTCACAAGCTGGAGCCACTCGGCCCACTGCTAGCCAGCTCATCTGGCCGCCTGCTCATGATTGCTCTTGGTTGGCCGCTGTGATTTGCCCGGCCGCGCTCGCTCCCACTTTTCGTTGGTTCACCATGCATGTTCCATTCTCGTTGCGTCGGGCAGCTCTCACCAAGTACCACCACCACCTGTCTGTCAGCCCGTACATATGCTTCCAAGTCATGTCTCAACCCGCAAATGCGGCCGGCTGGCGAATCGGCCGCCTGCTGAGTCCAATCGCGGAGCGGCGCGGCGGGCGAGGATGACCTCGTCCTGCCAATGGGGGCCCCTCTCATGACTGCTGTCGAGCCCGCGTGGGGAATCACTGATCTCTGTTGCATGGGGAGGGGTTTCTGGTCCGGAATTGTGCGTCTTCTTGGCCTGTGGGCTCCGCATCGTCAATCCTCTCTGGTTCGCTTGTGGACGGCCATGGGTGTGCGATTTTGGCATGGGACGTGCTTTTTTGGATGGACCCATGCAGCTCGAGGAAAACAAGGCTCCAAGTGGTGTCATCTCAAAGGCTTTACTGACTTCCCACCTGTTCGCAGGTTTCAGAGAAGGAAAAAAAATTGAACCTCCTGCATCGTACATATCAAACTACACTCTGAATCCCGTCATCATTCGTACCCGATAGGCTGCTACATTCGTTTCCAAGCAGCCACAGACATCCGTGTCCTCAAGCGCCAAGGCCCAAGAGAGCGGCCGTTTTCCTCATTGGCGCCCTTCACCTGCATCTGTCGGACAATTCTGATTCCAGTGCAGCTTGTATGGAGGTCGATAATAACGCCGTGCCCCAACTCGCTCAGCCCGAAGAGTTTGCGGTCTCAGAGGCCGACAGGGCAAAGGAAGTATGACCACCGCTCGAGAAGTCGAATACTGTCCCGTCAGGACAAACATAGACTTGGCCAATGTGCAGTTCTCTGACTTTTCCAACGTGCAGTACTTCGAGAAGAATGACTCCGAGGTAGGGTCCAAGGTGTCATTAGACAACAAAGGTACGCTGGCGACAAATCCTCTGGGGACTGCTCTACAAGGCTTCCAATGCTAATTCTTTGCGGCAGAAAATGACGCCCCTCAAGAGTCGGTTGCGGCCGAAGCCCAGCCTGAAGATGCCGAGGTAGAGGGAGAGGTCGCGGCGGAGCCCACTTCTTCCAAGAACAAGAAGAAAAAGAAGAAGAAGAAGAACAACAAGAGCGAGAGCCAGATAACCTCGCCTATAGACTCCACCGACAGCGTCGCCGCAGCTGAGATCAAGGCGGAGGGGGCAGAAAACGGCGAGTCAGCGGAGCAAGACACCACAGTCACCCCTCCTCCCGAGGAGTCAAATGTGGTAGCCGAAGACGAGGTGAAGAAGGACAAGAAGAAGAAAAAGAAGAAGAAGAAGAGCAGCCCCAAGAACTCCGAGACGGACGTAACCTCGGATGGCGCTCTCGACCCCGCCCAGCCCCCGTCGCCCCCGGCCACAGACGAGGGAAGAGGTGAGGACGAGGCTACGCCGGTTGCTGAGGACAACGCCGAGGCCGAGATCGCTGTCCCAGAGACCGAGACTGTTGTGGGAGCGCCCAAGGACGACGGCGCGGCTGAGCCCGAGCACTCACACGACGCTGCTCCCGTTTCCGAAGAAGTGAAGCCGGAAGCAGAGCCGGAAGCTCCCCAAGCCGAAGCCAACGCTGCCGAGGAAGAGGTGAAGCCGACCGAGGATTCAGCTGCTGTCGCTGCAGAGCCCGAACACGCGGAACCAGAGGCGGAAACCGCCAAGGAGCACGAGCAGGAGGAGCACGAGCGGACCCCTCAGGTTGAGGAGCACGAGCAGAAGCACGAGCAGACACCCCAGGCTGAGGAGCACGAGCACGAGCACGCTCCCCAGGAGACCGAGCCTGCACAGGAGCCGGAGTCAACGCCTGCTGTTCACGACAATGCCCCCGCCGAAGAGTCTCACGAGACCACGGAAGCTCACGATGAGAAGCCGGTTGAGGAGACTGCTCACACGGAAGACACCCCAGCACCTGTTGAGGCTGAAAACTCGACTGAGGAGCCTGTGAAGCCGGCCGAACACGAAGAGGCTGAGGTGTCACATGCACCGGAAGAGCACAAGGAGGACGTCCACGTTCCCGAGACCGCCGAGGCAGAAAAGGCGGAGGAAAACCACGCGGAGGTTCAGGCCGAAGAGCATCATTCGGAGGAGGACAAGCATGTCGAGGAAGTCAACGCCTCCGACGACAAGCCTGCCGAAGAGGACAAGCCCTCGGAAGAGGCCGCGCCTGTGGAGGAGGAGAAGCTTCACGAAGAGGAGAAACACTCTGAGGAAGCCCCCACAACAGAGGAGGCGAAGCCTTCCGAGGAAGAGAAGCCTACTCAGGAGCACGAGTCTACTGAGGAGGCTCAACCTGCTGATGAGGTGAAGCCTGCCGAAGAGCACCATTTGGAGGAACAGAAGCCTGCCGAAGAGCACCATTTGGAGGAACAGAAGCCTGCCGAAGAGGAGACGGCCACCGAAGAGGCCGAGCCTGCTGAGGAGGAGAAGTCCGTTGAGGAATCTCATCACTCCGAAGAGGTTAAGCCTGCCGAAGAAGTTGCTCCTGCTCATGAGGACAAGTCACCTGAAGAGGAGAAGCCTCACGAAGAAGCTCACGACTCGGAAGACGCAAAGCCCGCCGAGGAGCAGCACACCGAGGAGCAGCACACCGAGGAGCAGCACACCGAGGAGCAGCACACCGAGGAGCAGCACACCGAGGAG